>CM038214.1:124920329-125346685 GCA_021442155.1 Cymbidium sinense
AACTAATAAAAGCAACTAATTAAAATAATAAAATTAATAACTAAACTAAAAACCAATAAACTAATAAAACTAATAAAACTAACTAAAATAGTAATAAATAACTAAAAATATAAAATTAATAAATAATAAACTAATAAAACTAACAAATAGCTAACTAATAATTAATAACTAATAACAAATAATAAATAACTAATAACTAATAACTAATAATAAAATAATAAAATAACTACAAATAAAAATAATAACTAAATAATAAACTAAACTAAAAACTAAAAACTAATTGATATTAATTAATAATACTAAATAATAAACTAAAATAAGTAAAACTAACAAATAATAATAAACTAATAAAAATAATAACTAATAACTAATAATAAAACTAAAAACTAAGTAATAATAATAACTAATTGCTAATAACTAATAACCAATAATAATAACTAAAAATTAAAACTAATAAAATAATAACTAATAATAAAACTAACTAAACTAACTAAACTAATAATAAAACTAATTATAACCCAATAATAACTAATAAAAACTAATAACTAACTAAATAAACTAATAAATAAAACTACTAACTAAAAACTAATAAACTACATAAATAATATAAACTAAATAAAAACTTATAACTGATAACTAATAATACATAACTAAACTAAACCTAAAACTAATAATTAACTAATAAAACTAATAATAACTAATGGCTAATAACTAATAAAAAAACTAAATAACTAATAAATAATTAAAATAACCTAATAAAAGTAACTAAAACTAATAATAACTAATAAAATAACCAACTAATAAAACTAAAACTAACTAATTAACTAACACAAAATTAAAACTAAAATTAACCAATTAACAATTAACTAAACTAAAAAAACCAACTAACTAAACTAAAAACTAAAATTAATAACTAATAATAAATAAAATAACTAATAATTAATATACTAAAACTATCTAAAAACTAACTAATTAAAACTAATAATAATAATAATTAATAACTAAACTAAACCTAATAACTAAACTAAAAACTAAACTAATAACCTAATAAACTAATAACTAACTAAACTAACTAATTAATAACTAATAATAACTAAACTAATAAACTAATAACTAACAAATAATAACTAACTAAAAACTAATAATAATAATAATAATAACTAAATAATAATATAACTAAACTAATAAACTAATAATAATTAATAAAACTAATAAAACTAATAACTAAATAAATAATTAATAATAAAAATAAAAATAAACCTAAACTAATAAACTAAAACCTAATAACTAAAATAAAACTAATAATAAAACCTAAAAAAATAATAAACTAATAAACTAATAATAAAAAAACTAATAAAATTAACTAATAAATCTAACTAACTAATAAAAAATTGACTAAAACTAATAATAAACTAATAAAAACTAACTAACTAATAACCTAAACTAATAGCTAAAAACTAACTAACTAATAATAACTAATAAATAATAATAATAAACTAATAATAACTAACCTAATAACTAATAATAATAACTAAATAACTAATTAAAAACTAAAATAATAAACTAATAAACTAATAATGAATTTATCAATAAACTAACTAATAAAACTAAAATAAAAAACAAACTAAAACTAACCAATAATAACTAAACTAATAAAACTAAATAAACTAATAATTAATAACTAAACTAAAATAATAATAATAATAACTAACTAACTAATAACTAATAATAAACTATTAAAATAATTAAACTAATAATAAATAATAATAATAACTAACAAACAAAACAAAAACTATAAACTAACAACTAACAATAAATACTAATAACTAAAAAAACTAATAACCTAAACCTAAAACTAATAAAAAATAATAATAAACAATAAACTAATAATAAACTAATAATAAAATAAATAACTAAACTAACTAATAATAAAACTAACTAATATAAAAAAACTAATAAAACTAACTAATAACCTAAACTAATAAACTAATAACAACTTAATAATAAAATAGTAACAAATAATAAAAAAATTAAAACCTAATAAAAATTAAAACTAATAAAAAATAATAACTAACTTACTAACTAACTAATAAAATTACAAACTAAACTAATATAACTAATAATATTAATTAAATTAATTAACTAACCAACTAAACTAATAAAATCTAATAATAATAACTAATAAATAAATAAAAAACTAACTAAAACTAACTAAAATTAAAACTAAACTAATAAATAATAATAATAAACCTAATAAACTAAAAAATAATAAACTACTAAACTAAACTAATAACTAATAAATAATAACTAATAAAAATAACTAAACTAAATAACTAATAAAACCTAATAACTAAACTAATAAACTAATAAATAAATAATTAATAATAAAACTAACTAATAACTAACTAATAATAACTAAAACTAATAACTAATAATAAATAAAAATAACTAATAAACTAATAATTAATAACTAAAATAATAAATAAAACTAATAATAAAAAATAACTAATAATAATAACTAAATAATAAACTAAATAATTAATTAAAAACTAATAAAAGTAAACTAATAAGTAAACTAATAAGTAAACTAACTAAACTAATAACTAATAAACCTAAAAACTATTAATAATAAACTAATAACTATAAGAACTAACTAATAATAAAACTAATAACTTAAAACAATTAAACTAATAATAAAACAAATAACAAAACAAATAATAACTAAAAACTAAACTAACAATAACTAATAAAATTAATAACTAATAAATAAACTAAAACTAGTAAAACTAATAATAAAAAAAACTAACTGATAATAACTAATAAAACTAATAAAAATAATAATAACTAAAATCTAATAAAACTAAATAACTAAATAACTAAAATGATAAAAAATAATAAACTACCTAATAACTATATTAGTAATAATAAGTAAAATAACTAACTAAATAACTAATAATAACTAACTAATAACTCATAAGTAAACTAATAAAACTAATAACTAAATAAATAACTAATAACTAAAACTAATAATAACTAACTAAATTATAAAATAATAACTAAATTAAAACTAACTAATAACTAAAACTAAAATTAAACCTAATAATAATAAACTAAATAAATAGCTAATAACTAAACTAACAACAACAACAAGCCTTTATCACACTAAGTGGTGTTGGCTACATGAATCCTTCATCTCCATTGTGTCCTATTATGTGTCAAATTCTCATTTAATTAAAGTATACATAGGTAATTTTTTATACATGTTAACCAAGTCTTTTTAGGTCTACCTCTACCTTTCTTAACATAAGGCAAATCTAATGCATCTACTCTCCTAACCGGGTCATCAGACGGCTGATGCTTTATGTGGCCAAATCATCTAAAGTGACTCTCTCTAATCTTAGCTACCACTGGAGCTACTCCAACTTTTTTTCGAACATACTCATTTTGCATTTTATTTCTAAGAGTAAAGTCACTCATCCACCTGAGCATCCTCATCTTTGTAAGTCTTAACTTTGTCTTATGCTTCTCTTTTATTGGCCAACATTCTGCACCATAAGTCATTGCAGGTCTTACCACCATCTTATAAAATTTTCCCTTAAGTTTAAGTGGAACTTCTCTATCACACAATAGGCCAGATGCATTCCTCCACTTCAACCATCCAACTTGAATTCTACTAATAACATCTTCATCTATTTCACCATCATTTTGAACAATAGAGCCTAACTATCTAAATTGCTCATTCTTATTAATGACTTGTTCACCTAATGTCACAACACTACCATTAGAACTTCTACAACTAAAATTACACTCCATATATTCAGTTTTAGTTCTACTTAGATGAAAACCTTTAGACTCTAATGTTGACCTCCATAATTCACGTTTCTCTTGGACTCCCTCTCTAGTTTTTTCAACAAGAAGAATGTCATCAGCAAAAAGCATACACTAAGGTACATCTTCCTGTAAATGCCTAGTAAGAACATCCATAACTAAAGCAAAAAGATAAGGGCTTAAAGCTGATCCTTAATGTGCTGTAATAGGAAAATATTTTGCCAATCCTCCTTGTGTTTGGACACAAGTAATAGCTCTAGCATACATATCCTTAATTACTTGAATATAACCAATATTAACTCCTTTCTTTTCTAGAACTCTCTAAAGAACATCTCTTGAAACTTTATCATAACTTTCTCTAAATCAATAAATATCATATGTAGATCCTCCATACTTTCTCTATATTTCTCCATCAAACCTCTTAACAAATGTATAGCATCAATAGTAGATCTACGGCATGAAACCAACCGATTGTGAGAAACTTTTGTATCACATTGTAACTATGCTTAGTTACTCTCCCCCATAATTTTAATGTATGACACATTAACTTAATTCCTCTATAATTTGCACACTCTTGTGCATCACCTTTATTCTTAAATATAAGAACCAACAAACTCTTTCTCCACTCATCTAGCATCTTTTTTGTCTTTAAAATAACATTAAAAAGATTTGTAAGCCAAGAAATTCCTTGATCTCCTAAACATTTCCACACTTCTATTGGAATATCATTAGGTCTTAATGTTTTTCCACATTTCATTTTCTTTCAAGCTTCTCTTACATCAGATTTACTGAAAACTAAACTAAACTAACTAACTAATAATAATAACTAATAACTAATAATAAACTAATTAACTAATAATAACTAACTAATAATAATAATAATAAACTAATAAACTATAAAACTAAAATAACTAATAAAACTAATAACTAACTAATAAAACTAATAACTAACTAATAATTAACCTAATAAACTAAACTTATGATAATAGTAATAATAATAATAATAATAATAATAATAATAATAATAATAATAATAATATAATAATAACTAAAACTAATATAACTAAAACTAAACAACTAACTAATAATAAACTAATAACTAATAACTAACAAATAATAATAAAATAATAACTAGAAAAACTAAACTAACAAATATTCATAACTAATAACTAAAACTAATAATAAATAATAATAACTAACTAAACTAATAACTATTAATAACTAATAAAATAAAAACTGAAGACTAATAGCTAATAAAAAGCATAATAATAATAATAACTAACTAATAACTAAATAACTAATACCTAATAACTAACTAATAATAACTAAAAATTGAAACTAATAATAACTAATAAAAACAAATTATTAACTGAAAAAATAATAAATAATAATAAAACTAATAAGAAACTAATAATAATAATTACTAAACTAAACTAATAAATTATTAAATAATAATAAAGCTAACTATAACTAATAAATAACTAATAAAACTAAACTAATAACTAATAATAAACTAATAACCTAACTAATAATAACTAATAACTAACTAATAACTAAAACTAATAATAATTGACTAAACAACTACTAACTAATAATAATAACTAAATAACTAAATAAATAACTAACTAACTAATAATAAAAACTAACTAAAAATTTTTAATAATAACTAAATAAATAACTAGACTAATTACTAATAAACTAATAAAACTAACTAATAATAAAACTAATAATAACTAATAACTAATAATAATAATCAAAACTTAATAATAATAACTAAAAACTAATAATAATAATAAACTAATAAACTAAAATCTTAAAAAAACTAATAAATAATAAACTTAATAAGTACTAATAAAAACTAACCTTAAAACTAACTAATAATAATAACTAATAATAAACTAAAAAACTAAATAATAATAATAATAACTAATAAAAACTAAAAACCTAAATTAATAAACTAATAACAAAGAATTAATAACTAATAAACTAAACCTAAAACTATTAACTAATAAAACTAATAACTAATAAAAATTAATAAATAACTAATTAAAAAACTAATAAAACTAACTAATAATACATAATAATAATGAAAATAGCTATTAAAAACCTAATAAAAAACCTAAAAAATAAATCTAAAAATTAATCAAACTAATAAATTAAACAAATATAACTAATAATGAATAAACTAATATAAACTAAACCTAACAATAAACTAAACTAACTAAAAAAATTAACTAATAAAATAAAAACTAACTAACTATCTAACTAATAATAATAATAATAATAATAATAATAATAATAATAATAATAATAATTATAATAAACAAATAAATAAAACTAACTAAAAAACCTAATAACTAAATAGAACTAATAAAAACTAAAAACTTAAACTAAATAAACTAAATAACTAATAACTAATAATAATAACTAAAAAGTAGAAAACAAAAACAAAAACTAGTTAATAATAACTAACAACTACTAAAACCTAAATAACTAATAAATTAAAACTAATAACTAATAATAACTAACTAAAAACCTAATAACTAAATAATAATAATAAAACCTAAAAACTAAATAATAAACTAATTAAAAAACTAAAAAAACTAATAAACTAATAAATAAGTAATAAAATAATAACTAATAACTAATAAAACTAGTAATAATAAACTAACTAACTAACAAATAAATAATAACTAAATAGTAAAAAACCTAAAACTAAATAATAACTAAAATAAATACTCACTAATAATAACTAAAATAAAATAAAAAAAGCTAAAATTAATAATTAAACATAATAACTAATAAAATAACTAACTAATAAATAAAAACTAGAAAACTAAAAAACTAATAAATAGCAAATAACTAATAAAATCTAACTAATAAACTAATAACTAATAATAACTAACTAACCTAAATAACTAATAATAACTAAACTAAAACTAAGAATTATAATTAAACTAATAACTAATAAATAATAAAACCTAAAAACAAAAACATAATCTAAATAATATACCTAATAAACTAATAACAAATAATAACTAATAATAACTAAATAACTAATAATAAAACCTAAATAATAACTAAACTAACTAACTAATAAAAAGTAATAATAGCTAATAACTAACTAACTAAATAAATAACTAATAAAAACTAAATAAAACTAAAAAGCTAAAACTAATAAAATCAATTAAAACTAAACTAATAAAACTGATAAAACTAATAAACTAACAACTAAATAATAGTAACTAAAACTAAATAAAATAACTAAAAAAAATAAACTAAACTAATAACTAATAACTAAACATAAATAACTAATAACTAAAAACTAAACTAATAATAAACTAATAAACTAATAAACTAACTAACTAATAACCTAACTAACTAACTAATAAAAACTAAACTAAACTAAAATAATATAAAAAAATAACTAACTAATAAAACTAACAATAATAAACTAACTAAACTAATAACTAATAACTAAAACTAATAACTAATAAAAACTAATAAAAACTAATAAACTAACCTAATAAACTAATAACTACACTAATTAATAAAAACTAACTAATAACTAAATAAACTAAATAACTAATCATTATTACTAACTAACTAACATAATAATAAAACTAATCTAATAAAAACTAAAATGTAAACTAATAATAACTAATCAAATACTAATAAATAACTGACTAACTAATGACTAATTACTAACTTATAATAATAAAACTAATAAACTAAAAACTAACTAATAAATAAAACTAATAATAATAATTATAACTAATAACTAATAATAATAATAATAAAACTAACTAAAACTAATTAATAAAACTAACTAATAACTAATAAAACTAATGGCTAAATAAAACTAATAACTAAATAAAAATATAATAACTACTAATAATAAAACTAAATAACTAAATTACCTAAAAAAACTAAATTAATAACTAACTAAATTAACTAACTAAAAACTAATAATTAAAAAAAACTAATAAACTAATAACTAAATAAACACTAACCAATAAATAATAATAATAAGTAAACTAATAACTAAAAAATTTAATAACTAACAATAACTAATAATAATTAATAAATAACTAAACTAATAACTAATAATAAAATAACTAATAACTAATAAAACTAAAAAAACTAATAATAACTAATAATTAAAAACTAAATAACTAAAGTAATAATTAATAATAATAAACTAATAAAATAATAACTATTAACTAATAATAAAACTAAAACTAATAACTAATAAACTAACTAACTAATAATAACTAACTAGTAACTAAACTAATAACTAATAATAAAACTAAAAACTAAAAACTAAGTAACTAAACTAATAAACTAATAAAAACTAAATAACTAAATAACTAATAACTAATAAGTAATTAAAGGACTAAATATTAACTAAACTAATAACTAATAATGAATAAATAATTATAACTAACTAATAATAACCTAATAAATATCTTAACTAACTAACTAACTAATCCAATAAAAAACCTAATAATAATAACTAAAACTAATAACTAAACTAATAACTAATAATAAACTAATAACTAATAAAATAAAAGTAAAACTAAACTAAAACTAAATAATAACTAACTAAACTAACCTAATAAACTAATAAACTAATAATAACTAATATTAATAATAACTAAAACTAATAATAATAAACTAAATATACTAATAAACATAAAAATAACTAACAAAACTAAAAATAAACTAATAATAACTAATAAATAATAAATAAAAACTAAAAAACAAATAAATGACTAATAAATAAACTAACTAACTAACTAACTAACTAAAAAATTAATAATAAAATTAAACTAATAACTAAACATAATAACTATAACTATAACTAATAATTAATAAATAAAACTAACTAATAAAACTAATAACTAAAACTAATAATAATAACCTAACTAATAATAATAATAATAATAATAAAACTAATAACTAATAAACATAATAACTAAACTAACTAATAACCTAATTAAACTAAAAACTAATAAAACTAATAAACTAATAACTAATAAATAATTAAAATAATGAACAATAATAACTAAACTAATAACTAAATTAACTAATAAACTAATAACTAAATAACTAAATAACTAACTAATAATAAATAATTAAAAACTTAAAACAATAACAATAATAAACTAATCTAATAAAACTAATAACTAATAATAACTAAATAATAACTAACTAAACTAACTAACTAATTACTAATGCTTAATAACTATAACTAATAACAAATAAAAACTAATAACTAATAAAACTAAATAACTAAATAACTAAACTAATAAACTAATAAAACTAAACCTAATAACTAATTAACTAATAAACTAATAAAATTAACTAAAAATAATAATAACTAATAATAACTAAAAAACTAATAATAATAACTAGTAAATAATAATAAACTAACTAAATAATAAATAACCTAACTAACTAATAATAACTAATAACTAACTAAAACTAATAACTAATAATAATAATAATTAAACTAATATTTAATAATAATTAAATCTAAATAAATAAAAGAACTAAAAATAATGAAACTAATAAACTAATAACTAACTAAAAGTAATAAACCTAAAAAACTAATTAAACTAAGAACTAAACATAAAAAATAATAATAAATTAACTAATAACTAAACTAAATAAATTAATAAACTAAAACTAATAATAACTAAAACCAATAACTAACTAATAACTAATTAATAAAGAAACTAATAATAATAATAATAATAATAATAACTATAATAATAATAACTAATACACTAATAAACTAATAATTAACTAATAATAACTTATAAAGCTAACTAAACTAACTAACTAAACCTAATAAACTAAATAAAATAATAAACTAATAACTAAAGTAAAACTAATAAACTAACTAACTAATAATACTAATAAAACTAATAAACTAATAACTAATGACTAATAACTAAACCTAAAGTAATAACTAACTAATAAACTAATAACTGACTAATAAATTAAAAAAACTAATAACTAAACTAATAACTAATAAAACTAAAATAATTAACCAAACTAATAAGACTAATAATAATAACCTAATAAATAACAAAACTAAACTAATAATAACTAATAATTAATAATAACTAACTAATAACTAATAACTAATAATAACTAAACTAATAAAAACCAAACTAAAAACTAAAACTAACTAACTAATAAACTAACTAAAACTAAAAAACTAATAATAATAATAATAAACTAAACTAATAACTAACTAACTAGACTAAATAATAATAATAAAACTAAAATTAATAAACTAATAATTATAACTAACTAACTAATAAAACTAAAACTAATAATAATAAACTAAAAAACTAATAAAACTACTAATAAAACCTAAACTAATAACTAATAACTAAATAAAATTAATAAAACTAACTAAAACTAACTAAAACTAAAACTAATAACTAAATAATTAATAAATTAAAAAACTAATAAACTAAAAACTAAACTAAAACTAATTAACCTAATAACTAATAATAAAACTAAAATAATAATAATAATAACTAAATAATTAACTAACTATATGAATAAACCTAATAACTAAAACCTAATAACAAAAACTAATAAACTAATAATAATAACTAATAATAAGAACTAGATAAAACTAATAATAAAATAAATAATAACTAAAAAACTAATAAAATAAATAAACTAATAACTACTAAAACTAAAAAAACTAACTAATAATAATAACTAATAACCAAACTAATAAACTAATAATAACAACTAATAAAATAACTAAACTAATGACTAATAAGTAATAATAAACTACTAAATCTAAAATAAATAATAACTAAAACTAAATAACAAACTAATAAATCTAATAACTAATAAACTAAAACTAACTAAACTAATAAAATTATAAAACTATAAAAACTAATTAATTAAATGAGCTATTAATAAAAACTAAACTAATAAACTAATAAACTAATCACTAGTAATAACTAATAATAACTAACTAATAATTAAACTAATAAAACTAACTAAACTAAAACCTAATGAACCTAAACTAATAACTAATAAAAATAATAAATAAACTAAACCAAATAATAATAACTAAAACTAATAATATATACTAATAACTAAAAAAACTAAACTAATAACTAATAAATGAAATATAACTAATAACCAATTAATATTAATAAATAACCTACTAACTAAACTAAAAACTAAACATAATAACTAATAAACCTAATAATAACTAATAACTACCTATAAATAAATAAAACTAACAAAATTAAACTAATAAACTAAAGAACTAATAACTAATAACTAAAATAAAAACTAAACTAATAACTAATAAAATTAAATAAATTAATAACTAATAAACTTAACTAATAATTAACTAAACTAATAAACTAATAAACAAATAATAATTAAACTAATAATAAACTAATAAAATTAATAAAACTAATAATAATTAAAAAAACCTAATAAAATTAATAAAACTAATAAATAATTAATAAAACCTAATAACTAATAATAATAATAATAATAATAAAATAATAATAATAATAAAACTAAGTAACTTACTAATAATAACAAAACTAAACTAAAAATAACTAAATAATAACTAACTAAATAATAACTAAATAAATAAACTAATAATAAAACTAAAAACTAACAAAAACTAATAACTAAATAAAAATAAAAAAAATAAAATAAAAATATAATAACTAATAACTAATAATAATAACTAATAATAAACTAAAAACTAATAATAACTAACTAATAAATAACACCTAATAAACTAAAAAACTAACTAAACTAATAACTAATATAACTAAAATAAATAAAATCTAAATAATAAACTATTAATAATTAATAATAAATAAAACTAAAAAAAACTAAAACTAAACTAATAAAACTAAACACTAAACTAATAAACTATAATAGTAACTAATAAGTAAACTAAATTAACTAGTAATAACTAATAACTAATAATTAAAAATAATAATAAAATTAATTAATAACTAACTAATAACTAAAAATAACTAATAATAGTAATAATAATCATAATAATAATAATAATAATAATAATAATAATAATAATAACTAAATAACTAATAACTAATAAATAATAAAAGTAATAAAAGCTAAAAGACTAAACTAATAAACTAAAACTAATAACTAACTAATAACTAATAAAAACTAATAAATAAAAATAATAACTAACTAAACTAATAATAACTAATAAATAAACTCACTAACTAAACTAAAAACTAATAATAATAGCTAAACTAACAACTAAAAACTAATAATAAAACTAATAAAACTAATAAAATAATAATAATAATAAATAAAATAATAAAACTAACAAAACTAAACTAATAATTAAACTAATAGACTAATAATTAATAACTAAAATAATTAAACTAATAAGCAATAAACTAAGAAAAATCCTACTAATAGAACCACTTGACCTATAAGAGCAACTCCTACAAACACAGCTTCACCCTCCTCTCTTCTAATTTGGCCAATAATCTATTTAATCATGCATTTAGACATATGAAAATCCCAAAGCCTTTATCAAAATGAAGTTTCAAATACAAATAAAATTTGAAAAGATTTGCAATAAATTAAGTCATTACTCATACCACTCATGCTCTAGTCTCTTTAAGGAGTGGGTTTAAGGACTTTAGCCTCTCTCTAAATAATAACAACCTAACTATCTTGCAAAATCATATGAGTTTCTTATATGGTTTTAAAGCATAGGAGGTGTAAGCTGGCTACTACTCCAGGTGATTGTAAGCCCAACAGTTGGACAGTTTAAATCCTAAAATTAACCCTAAACCCTAAATCCTAAACCTTAAACCTTAAAAGCCTAAACTCTAAACCCTTAAACCTAAACCCTAAAACTTATAACCCTAAACTAAACCTTAAACCCTAAACTCTAAACCGTAATCCCTAAACCCTAAAAACATAAAAACCTAAACCATAACTAAATAAAACCTAAAAATAAAATAAATAAAAAACCTAAACCTAAATAAAATAAAACCTCAACTAAAATATACAAATACAAACCTCAACTAAAAGGTAAACTAAATAAACCTAAGCCTACTAGTTTACTTAATTTTAAAAAAATATTAAAATTAAATTAATAAATAAATAACTCTAACTTTGAACCTAAACCTTAAACCCTAACTCCTAAACTCTTAACCCTAAACCTTAAAGACTATACCTTAAAACTCACCTTAAATCATAAACCTATAACCCTAAACCCTAAGCTCTAAACCCTGAAACCTACAACCTTAAACCTGCAACCCTAAACCTTAAACCCTAATCCCTAAACCTTGAAAACCTAAAAGCCTAAACCTAAAAATAAAAGAACCTAAACCTAAATAAAAAAGCAAAATAAATAAAAATAAAAACCTAAACTAAAACTTAAACCTAAACCTAGAAATAAAATAAAAAAATAAAATAAAATAAAATAAAATAAATAAAAACCTAAACTAAACTAAAAATAATAAAATAAACTTAAAAAAAACATAAATAAAATAAAAACTAAATGTAAATCAAAAATAAAATAAAATTAAACCTAAAAAAAATAAAATAAAAATTAAATAAAAACCTAAACCTAAAAAATAAACCTAAAAATAAAACCTAAAAATAAATATAAAAAAACCTAAAACTTAAATTAAAAGAAAAACTAAACCTAAAATAAAACAAAATAAAATAAATAAATTAAATCTAAACCTAAACTAAAATAACCCTAAAGCCTAAACCATAAACCCTAAAAACCTAAATCCTAAACTTAAACTAAATAAAACATAAAAATAAAATAAATAAATAAATCTAAATCTAAATAAAATAAAATAATAAGATAAAATAAAACCAAACTAAAACATAAACCTAAATGTAAGCCTAAAACTAAACCTAAAATAAAATAAAATAAAAAATAAAAACTAAACTAAAATTAAATAATAAAAAAAACCTAAACTAAACTAAAAAAAAACCTAAAAATATAAACTTAAATAAAATAAAAACTAAACTTAAAATTAAAAAAATAAACCTAAAAGTAAATAAATAAAAACCAAAACCTAAAATAAAAATAAAATAAACCTAAACCTAAAATAAAAATAAAATAAACCTAAAAATAAAAAACTAAATAAAATAAAAACTAAATATAAAATAAAAATATAATAAACATAAAATGAAAAAATAAAAACCTAAACTTAAAAAATAAACCTAAAAATAAATAAAAAGAAACCTAAACCCTAAACTATAAAAAAAAACTAAACCTAAAATAAAAACTAAATAAACTAAATAAAATAAATCTAAACATAAACTAAAATAACCATAAACCGTAAACCATAAATCGTAAACTAGCCCTAAACCCTAAAAACCTAAAATCCTTAACCTAAACTAAATAAAACCCAAAAATAAAATAAATAAATAAACCTAAACCTAAATAAATTAAAACAATGAAATAAAATTAAAACCTAAACTAAAACCTAAACCTAAACCTAACCCTAAAAATAAAATAAAATTAAAAATAAATATTAAGCTAAAATAAAATTATTAAAAACCTAAACTAAACTAAAAAAAATATAAAAAACCTATAAATAAAAATGAAACTTAAAATAAAAATAAAATAAACCTAAAATAAAATAAAATAAAAACTAAATAAAAACCTAAACTTAAAAAACAAACCTAAAAATAAATAAAATTAAAACCTAAACCCTAAACTAAAAAAAATAAACCTAAAATAAAAATAAAATAAACCTAAACCTAAACTAAAATAAATAAAAATTAAACCTAAACCTAAAATAAACTAAACCTAAACTAAATAAAACAAAATAAATTAAAAATAAACTTAAACCTAAAAATAAACTAAAATAAAAACCTAAAACCTAAACCTAAAAAAAATAAAATAAAAACCTAAACCTAAACTTAAAAATAAAAAATTAAACCTAAACCTAAGAAATAAAATAAAAATAAAACAAAACTAAAAAATAAACCTAAACCTAAACCTAAACCTAAAAAATAAACTAAAATAAAAAACCTAAACTAAAATAAATAAACTTAAAATTTTAATTTAAACTTAATAAAAAAATAAACTTAACTAAACCCTAAAAAATAAAATATACAAAAATAACTAAAAATTAAACTAAATAAACCCAAACTTAACGATTGACTTAATTTAAAAAATCATTTAAAAAAAAAAAAATAACTCTAAACCCTAAAAACTTTAAACCCTAAACCCTAAATAATAATAACTAATAATAATAAATAATAACTAATAGGTAATAATAACAAATGAAAACTAACTTACTAGTAACTAATAAAACTAATAATAACTAATAAAACCTAAACTAATAAAAAAACAAAAACTAATAAACTAATAAACTAAACTAATAACTAATAATAAATAACTAAAACTAAAATAATAATAAAACTAATAATAAAATAACTAATAACTAATAATAATAACTAACTAATAAATAATAATAATAAACTAAAAAATTAAAGCTAAAATCTAAAACCTAATAAAACAAATAAACTAATAATTCAACTAATAATACCTAATAAATAACTAGTAATAACTACAGATAACTAACTAATAACTAATAAACCAAAATAAGAAATAACTAACTAATAAACTAATAAAATAAAAACTAAAACTAAAACTAATAACTAAAAATAATAAAACTAATAATAACTAAAATCTAACTAAAACTAACTAATAAACTAAATAACTAATAATTAATAATAACTAATAACTAATAATAATAATAAACTTATAAAAAAAACTAAACATAACTAATAATAACTAAAACTAACAAAAATAATAACTAATAATAAGAATAATAATAATTATAATAATAACTAATAAAACTAAAATAATAACTAATAACTAATAATAATAAAACTAATAAACTAATAATTAATAAACTAATAAAACTAGCTAGATATAACTAATAAAAACTAAATAAAATAACTAATTAAATTAATACCTAAATAATTAAAAATAACAAAATAAGCTAATAAAAACTAAATAATAAATAATAAAAAATAACTAACTAAATTAATAACTAAGAAAAAAACAAATCTAAAAAACTAATAATAATTAATAAAACTAAAACTAATAACTAACTAAACTAATAATAACAAATAATAATCGTAAACTAATAAAGCTAAAATGAAACCTAATAAATAACTAATAAAACTAAAACACTACTAAAACTAATAACTAATAATAAATATCTAAAACTAATAATTAATAAACTAATAATAAACTTAAACTTCTAAAACCTAATAGCTAATAAAACTAATAAAAATAAGGTATAATAATAATAAAATGAATAAAACTAATAAATAAAATTAATAATAATAAACTAAACATAATAATAATAACTAAACTAACTAACTAATAAACTAATAATAATAAAACTAACTAATAATAACTAACTAATAATAACTAATAATTAAAACTAAAAAACTAATAAACTAAAACTAATTAACTAACTAAACTAATAACAAATAATAACTAAACTAATAGTAATTATAAGTAATAATATTACAAAAATAACTAAACTTATAATAAAATAATAATAAAAACTAAACCAATAAACTAAATAACTAATAACTAATAACTAATTATAATAACTAATAACTAATAACTAATAATAATAACTAATAACTAATAAATAATAACAATAACTAATATAACTAAGAAACTAATAATAACTAAATAACTAACTAATAATAACTTAACTAATAATAATAAAATAATAATAACTAAGGCTAATAATAATAATAATAATTAATAACTAATAACCAATATAATAAACTAATAACTAATAACTAACTAATAATAACTAATAATAACTAATAACTAATAAAAATAAAATTAAACTTACTAAATAATAACTAAAAATAAACTAATAACTAATAATAAAACAAAATAACTAATAATATTAAACTAAATAACTAAACTAATAACTAATAAATAAAACTAACTAATCTAACTAATAAATCTAAAACTAATAAACAATAAAAACTAATAACCAAATAAAAAACTAATAACTAAATAAAACTAATGAACTAAAACTAATAACTAACTAAACTAACAACTAATAAAAATTAATAATTAATAATAAAAACAAAAAACCAATAAAACTAAAATAAATAATAACTAAATAACTAAAACTAACTAATAATAATAATAATAAAACTAATAAACTAATTATAAAATAATTAATAACTAAACTAAATAAAAACTAACTAAACTAAAAACTAAATGAAACCTAAAATGCCATAAAAACTAAAACCTAATAAATTAACTAATAACAAATTAACTAACTAACTAATAAACTAATAAATAATAAACTAATAAACTATAATAATAATAATAATAATAATCCAATATCTAAAAACTAACTAATAAAACTAATAAACCTAATAACTAATAATAATAATAATAATAATAATAATAAACTATAAATAAAAAACTAACTAAACTAACTAAACTAATAATTAATAAAGTAATAATAAAAAAGTTACAAATATTAACTAAATAAATAACTAACTAATAATAACTAATTAACTAAGTAATAACTAAAAATAAAATCTAATAACTAATAAAATAAACTAAATAACTAATAATAAACTAAACTAATAATAATAAACTAATAAAACTAACGAATAAACTAAATAATAAACCTAACTAAAATTCATAAACTAAAAACTAATAAAACTAAATGATAATAAACTAAAAAATTGAAACTAATAACTAATAAAAACTAATAATAATAATAAAACTAACCTAAAATATAATAAACTAATAAACTAATAATAACAGATAAACTAATAACTAAATAATAATAAAAACTAATAACAACTAAAATTAATAATAATAACTAATAAAACTAAATAAAAACTAATACTAACTATAAAAATAATTAACAAATTGATAATAAATTAAACTAATAACTAATAATAATAAACTAACTGATAAGAAATTAAACTAATAACTAATAATAATAAACTAACTATTAATATACTAACTAATAATAAATTAATTAATAATAAAACTAATAAATAATAAATAATTTAACTAATAAAATTGATAACAATTAAAAACCTAATAAACTTATAGCTAATATATCTAACTAAATAATGAACTAACTAAACCTAATAACTAAGTAAAAATAATAGCTAAACCAAAACTAAAAATAATTAAAAAAACTAATAAACTAATAATAACTAAAACTAATAACTAATAACTAATAACCTAAATAACTAATAAAACTAAAAACTAATAAAACTAAACTAATAACTAATAAACTAATTAAAACAGATAAACTAATAAAACTTAATAATAATAATAACTAGACTAAACAAAAAATAATAAATCTAAACTAATAAATAACTAAATAATAAAATAAAAACCTAATAATAATAAACTAAAAATAACTAAACTAATAACTAATAATAAATGCTAACTAATAACTAAATAATAACTAAACTAAAAATTAATAAAACTAAATAATAAAATTAATAAACAAAAACTAATAACCTAATAAACTAATAATAATAACTAAAATAAGTTAATAAACAAATAACTAATAATAAAAAATAAACCTAATAACTAAACTATTAACTAAACTAATAATAAATAATAATAACTAATAACTAATAATATAACCCAAACTAAGAACTAAATATAATAAATAAAAACCATAAAATAAATAATAACTAAAATAATTAAACAAATTAATAAAATAAACTAATACCTAAAAAATAAAATTAATAATAAACTAATAATAACTAATAATAATAATAATAACTAAACAATAAAACTAATAATAGTAATAAAATAATAACTAAAACTAATAATAAAAACTAAATAACTAATAAACTAATAAAACTAAAAACAAATTCCTAAAAAAATAATAATAACTAATAAATGATAAGAAATAATAATAATAAAACTAATAAAAACTAAACTAATAAACTAATAACTAATAATAATAATAATAAACTAATAACTAATAATAACTAACTAAACTATCTAACTAATAAAACTAAAAAACTAATAACTAATAAACTAAAAACTATTAATAAAATAAAAAACTAAACTAACTAATAACTATTAAAACTAATAAAACTAAAAACTAAAACTAATAACTAATTAATAATAACTAATAATAAAAACTAATAAACTTAAAAACTAATAAAACTAATAACTAATAAAATTAAAAACTAATTAAATACTAATTAATAACTAACTAAAAGTAATAAAACTAAAAACTAAAAACTAAAAACTAATAAAAATAGCTAAACACTAATAAACTAAACTAATAACTAAAAAACTAAATAATTAATAAAAAATAAACCTAATAAACTAATAATAAAACTAATAAAACTAAAACATAATAAATAAAACTAATAACTATTAATAACTAATAATAAATAAATAATAAAATGAACTAACTAAACTAATTAAATAAAACTTATAAAACTAAACCTAATAACTAATAAAAACTAAATAACTAACCTAAATAACTAATAAATAAAACTAAAACTAAAATACCAATAAACTATCTAAAACTAAACAAATAAATTAATAAAAACTAACTAAATAAAAACTAACTAATTAAACTAAATACCTAATAAAACTAATAAAACCTAAATAACCAACTAAAAAACTAAAATAAAATACTTAATAACTAAACTAAATTAATAAAACTAACTAATTAATAACTAAATAAAAATTAATAAACATACCTAAAACTACTAAACTAATAATAAAAAATACTAATAAAAATAAAATAAACAAAAACCATAACTATAAAACTAATAAAAACTAAAACTAATAATAATAAACTAATAAAATAAACTAATAACCAAATTAATAATAATAACTAATACTAAAAACTAATAAACTATAACTAAATAACTAAAAAAATAACTAAACTAAATAAAATAAATAACTAAACTAACCAATAAAATAATAAATACTAATAACCATTAATTAATAAAAATAACTAAAACTAAAAACCAATAACTAAAACTAAAAACTAAATAACTAAAATATAAAACTAAACTAATAATAAACTAACTAATAAATAATAAAAATACTACTAATATAACTAATAATAAAATACTAAACTAAAATAACTAACCCAAATAATAATAAATAACTAAAATCCTAAAAACTAACTACTATAAAATAAAATAATAAACAAATAATATAAAATAACTAAACTAATAACTAAATAAATAATAATAAAATAAACTAATAATAAATAAAATAATAATAACTAATAATAAATAACTATACTAATAACTAAAACTAATAAATAACTAATAAAATAAACTAACTAATAAATAACTAAATAAGAAAGCTAATAGTAACTAAATAACAACTAAACTAATAACTAATAAAATAACTAATGGCAACTAACTAATAACTAATAAAATGATAATAAATTAATAACTTATAAATAATGATAAAAAATAACAATACTAATAATAATAATTAGATAAAAAACAAAAAAATTAAACTAAAACTAATAATAATTAAAACTAACTAATAAATAACTAAAATAATAACTAAATAAAAACTATCTAACGATAAAATAATAACAAAAAATAAATAACTAATAAACTAATAACTAATAATAAAACTAAATAACTAAATAAAAAAAACTAATAATAATGAACTAATAACTAATAAACTAAATAATAATAATAACTAAACTAACTAAACTAATAAAGTAACTAAATAACAAACTAATAAAAAACTAGTAACTAAAATAAATAAAATAATAACTAATAATAACTAATAATAAAATAACTAAACTAAACTAAAACTAATGAAATTAACTAAAAAAACTAATAACTAATAATAACTAAATTAAATAATTAATTAATTAATAAACTGAATAACTAATAAACTAATAACTAATAATAACTAGTACTAAACTAAGAAATTAACTAACTACTAATTAATAATAAAAAATAAACTAAACTAAACCTAATAAAATAATAAATAATAATTAAAATAATAAAATAATAATAATAAAACTAATAACTAACTAAAATAATAATAATAATTAGTAACTAATAAACTAATAACTAATAACTAATAAAAAACTAATAAACTGACTAACTAAATAATAAATAATAACTAATAATATCTAATAGTAATAAACTAAATAACTAAAATCTAATAAAACTAAATAAACTAACTCACTAAAATAACTAACTAAAAACTAAATAAGTAATAAATAATAATAATTAACTAAACAAATAACTACTAAAAATAATAAATTAATAACTAACTAATAAATAGAAATTAATAAACTAAAAACATAACTAATAACTAAATAATTAACTAAAATAATAATAACTAACTAATAATAATAGCAACTAAACTAAAAAACTAAAAAACTAATAACTAATAATAACTAATAACTAATAAGCTAACTAATAAAAACTAAACTAAATATTAATTAAATAAGCTAACTAATAAAAACTAAACTAACTAGTTACTAATAAAAATAATAAATAATTAAACTAATAACTATTAACTAAAACTAATAATAACACTAATAAACTAATAACTAATAAAAACTAACTAAACTAAACTAATAAAATAATAAATAAAAACTAAACTAAATAACTAATAACTAAAAAATAATAACTAATAATAACTAAAACTAATAATAACTAAACTAAAAATAACTAATAACTAAACTAATAACTAACTAACTAATAAACTAATAAAAAATAAACTAATAACTAATAAAACTAAAATAATAATAAAAACAATAACTAACTAATAACTAATAAAACTAATAACCTAAACTAAATAACTAAAATAACTAAAACTAATAATTAATAATAACTAACTAATAAAATAACTAATAATAATAATAAGTAAGAAACTAATAATAACTAATAAAACCTAAAACTAATACTAATAAAACTAAACTAAAACTAAAAAAACCAACCAAACTAATAATAACTAATAAAATAAAATAAATAAAACTAAACTAACTAATAAACCTAAAAATAACTAACTAAATAATAATAAAATTGAAAAACTAATAATAATAATAATTATTAACTAAACTAAAACTAATAAACTAAACTAACTAAATAACTAACTAAATTAACTAAAATAACTAATTAGAAATTAAACTAATAACTAGTAAGTAATAAAAAATAAATAACTAATAAAACTAATAACTACAAAAACTAATAATAACTATAAACTAATAACTATCTAAAAATAATAAACTAATAATAACTAAACTAATAACTAACTAATAACTAACAATAAAACCAATAAACTAATAAACTAATAATTAACAAGTCATAATAAACTAACTAATAAACTAATAACCAATAATAATAATAATAACTAACTAACTAAACTAATAATTAACAAATAATAACTAAACTAATAAATAATAATAATAAATCTAATAATAAACTAATAATTAAAACTAACAAAATAATAAATAACTAACCAATAAGTAACTAAACTAAAGAACTAATAATAACTAACTAACTAATAATAATTACTAATAACTAACTAAAACTAATAATAAAAAGACTAAATAACTAAACTAAAAAACTAAAAAACTTAAACTAACTAATAAAAAACAAATAAACTAAACTAATAACTAAATAATAATAATTAATAAAACTAAATAACTAATAAACTAATAATAAATAACTAAATAAAAACTAATAAAACTAATAAAAAACCTAATAAACTAAACTAATAAAAATAACTATATAAAACTGACTAATAACTAACTAAAACTTAATAACTAAATAACAACACAAAAATAACAACAAGCCTTTATCCCACTAAGTGGGATCGGCTACATGAATCCTTCGCCTCCATTGTGTTCTATTATGTGTCAAATTCTCAATTAATTCAAGTATACTAAGGTCATTTTTTATACATCTTAACAAAGACTTTTTAGGTCTACCTCTACCTTTCTTAACATAAGGCAAATCTAATGAATCTACTCTCCTAATCAGATCATCGGACAGCTGACACTTTATGTGGCCAAACCATCTAAGGCGACTCTCTCTAATCTTATCTGCCACTAGAGCTACTCCAACTTTTTCCTGAACATACTCATTTTGCATTTTATCTCTAAGAGTAAAGCCATTCATCCACTTGAGCATCCTCATCTCTATAACACTTAGCTAAGTCTAATGCTTCTCTTTTATTGGCCAACATTCTGCACCATAAGTCATTGCAGGTCTTACCACCATCTTATAAAATTTTCCTTTAGTTTAAGTGAACTTTTCTATCACACAATAGGGATGCACATCAACCATCCAACTTGAATTCTACTAATAACATCTCCATCTATTTCACCATCATTTTGAACAATAACCCTAAATATCTGAATCACTCACTCTTATTAATGACTTGTTCACCTAATGTCACAACACTACCACTAGAAATTTTACAACTAAAATTACACTCCATATATTTAGTTTTAGATCTACTTAAATGAAAACCTTTAGACTCTAATGTTGACCTCCATAATTCAAGTTTCTCTTAGACTCCCTCTCTAGTCTTATCAACAAGAAGAATGTCATCAGGAAAAAGTATACAGCAAGGTACATCTTCCTGTAAATGCCTAGTAAGAACATCCATAACTAAAGTAAAAAGATAAGGGCTTAAAGCTGATCCTTGATGTAATCCAACTGAAATAGGAAAATATTTTGTCAATCCTCCTTGTTTGGGCACAAGTAATAGCTCTAGTATACATATCCTTAATGACTTGAATATAACCAATATTAACTCCTTTCTATTCTAGAACTTTCCAAAGAACATCTCTTGAAAATTTATCATAAGCTTTTCTAAATAAATAAATATCATATGTAGATCCTCATTACTTTCTCCATACTTCTTCATCAAACCTCTTAACAAATGTATAACATCCATAGTAGATCTACCTGACATGAAACTAAACTGATTGTGAGAAACTTTTGTATCACATCGTAACCTATGCTTAATTACTCTCTCCCATAATTATAATGTATGACACATTAACTTAATTCCTCTATAATTTGCACACTCTTGTGCATCACCTTCATTCTTAAATATAGGAACCAACAAACCTTTTCTCCATTCATCTCGCATCTTTTTAGTCATTAAAATAACATTAAAAAGATTTGAAAGCCAAGAAATTCCTTGATCTATTAAACATTTTCACAGTTCTATTGGAATATTATCAGGTCATATTATTTTTCCACATTTTATTTTCTTTAAAGCTTCTCTAACTTCAGATTTACTAATATGATAAAAAAAAGAAATAACTAAATAACAAAAACTAATAAAAACAAACTAAATAACTAATAACAAACTAACTAATAATAATAAAACTAACTATTAAAACTAATAATAACTAACTAATAATAAAAATAATAACTAAACCTAATAATAAAACTAATAATAAATAACTAAACTAAATAACTAATAAAATAAATAACTAATAATCCTAATAATAATAAATAATAACTAATAGTAAGCTAAGAAAACTAAAAATAAATAACTAAAACTAATAGCTAATAACTAATGATAACTAATAAATAAATAACCTAACTAAAACTAACTAACTAATAATAACTAATAAAATGAATAAAACTAATAAAAACCTAATAACTAATAATAATAAAACTAAAACTATTAAGTAAACTAATAAATAACCATAAAACTAAAAAAACTAATAACTAAACTAAATAAATAATAACAACTAATTAAAACTAAAACTAATAATAATAACTCACTAATAATACTAAACTAACTAAAATAAACTAATAATAACTAATAACTAAAAAACTAAACTAAAAAACTAATAAACTAAAACATTTAACTAAAATTATAATAAAAATAATAAAAACCTAAAAGCTAACTAACTAATAATAAACCTAATAACTAATAATAAAAAACTAACTAATAATAAATAAGCTCATATTAATAATAAACTAAAAAACTAACTAATAATAACTTATTAACTAAAAAACTAAACTAATAATAAAATCTAATAAACTAAATTATATCTAAAACTAAACCTAACTAAAACTAATAACTAATAATAACTAATAATAACTAACTAACAAATAACTAATCAAAATAATAAATAATAATAGCTAACTAATAACTAATAATAACTAAATAACTAATAAAAAATAAACTCAACTAAACTAAATAACTAAACTAATAAACTAACTAAAAAAATAATAAACTAAACTAACTAATAATAAAACTAAAACTAAACTAAATAACTAAATAATAAATAAAAATAACTAATAACTAACTAATAATAATAATAATAATAATAATAATAACATAATAAAAAAAATAAAATTAAAATACTAATTAATAATATAATAAACTAAGCTAATAATAATAATTAAACTAATAACTAATAAATAATAACTAAAACTAATAACTAAACTAATAACTAATAACTAATGACTAATAAAAATAATAATAATAAAATTTGAAACCTAATAAAAACTAATAAAATAAAATAACTAATAATAAACTAATAATAATAACTAACTCATAAATAACTAAATAACTAATAAAATCATAGTAATAATAAAAAATTAAAAAATTGATAAACTAACTAAAATAAATAAACTAAACTAACTATAATAAAATAAATCAAATAAAACTAATATACTAAAATAAACTAATAATAACTAACTAATAAAATAAAACACTAAAAAATCACTAATAACTAAACCTAAAAACTAATAACTAAAAAATAAAATTAATAAACTAACTAAATAAACTAATAAAACTAAACTAATAACTAATAATAACTAACTAATAATAACAGTAAATAACTAATAAGAAAAATAATAACTAAATAAATACCTAATAAGTAACTGTAATAATAACTAATAGAACAAATAATAGCTAACTAATAAACTAATAAAACTAATAACTAATAATTAACTAAAAATAATAACTAAACTAATAACTAACTAATAATAACTTAATAAACTAAACTAATAACTAAAACTAATAATAATAAACAAATAAATAACTAATAAACTAAACTAACTAAATAAAAACTAATAATAAAAAACAATTAAAAACTAATAAACTTATAACAAATAACTAATAACTAAAAACTAAATAACTAATAAAACTAATAAATTAATAAACTAAATAACAAAACTAACTAAAAATTAATAACAACTAAACTAATAAACTAAAAATAATAACTAATAATTAATAACTAACTAAAACTAATAATAAATAATTGACTAAAAAACTAATGAACAAATAACTAAACTAATAACTAACTAAATAACTAACTAATAATTAATAAACTAAAAATTAACTAATACTAATAAAAAACTAACTAAAACTAACTTTTAAAATAATTAATAACTAATAATAACTAACAACTAATAGTAACTAATTAAACTAATAAACTAAAACTAAATAAACTAACTAAACTAACTAATAAAATTTCTAATAAGTAAGAAACTATTAACTAACAAAAACTATAAACTAAAAATAACTAACTACAAAACTAACCTAAAACTAACTTACTAATAACTAATAAATAATAGTAAACTAATAACAAATAACAACTAACAATAATAAACTAATAATAAACTATAATAATAACTAATAATAACTAAAATATAACTAATATAATAAAAAAATAAACTAATAACTAACTAAATAACTAACTAATAAAACTAACTAAGCAAAAACTAATAAAACTAATAAAATAAACTAATAACTATTAACTAATAATAAAACTAAACCTAATAACTAAATAACTAATAATAAAACTAAACCTAATAACTAAAACTAATAAAACTAAAATAAATAAAACTAAGAAACCTAAACTAAATAACTAAATTAATAATAAAATTAAGTAACTAGTAAACTAATAACTAATAATAATAACTAACTAAACTAATAAACTAATAATAAAAATAACTAACTAATAATAATAAAACTAAATAAATAACTAACTAAAATTAATAATAAAATAAATAATTAATAATAACTAATAAAACTAACTAATTAAAACTAATAAACTAATAAAATAATAACTAACTGATAACTAGTAAACTAATAACTAATAAAAACTAGCTAACAAAAAAATAAATAACTAATTAATAACTAATAAACTAATAAACTAATAACTAAACTAAAATGCTAATAACAAAACTAATTACTTATAAAAAGTAAACCAAATAACTAATAAAACTAATAAACTAATAACTAACTAAACCAAACTAATTAATAATAAACTAAACTAATTAACTAATAAATAAACTAAAACTAATAACTAATAAACCTAATAATAACTACATAAACTAATAACTAATAAAACTAAGCTAATAAATAACTAACTAATAACTAATAAATTAAAACTAATAACTAATAAAATAAAACTAATAACTAATAAACTAAACTAACTAATAACTTAAACTAAAACATAATAAAACTAATAACTAACTAAAACTAATAAAACTAAACTAATAACTAAACTAAATAACTAAATAACTAATAACTAATAACTAATAAACTAAGTAAACTAATAATTAATAAACTAATAACTATCTTGTAATAACTAATCATAACAAATAACTAACTAATAAAGACTAAATAAATTTAATAACAAAATAATATAAATAACTAAAGTAAATAATAACTAAACTAATAACCTAAAATAAAAACTATAACTAACTAATAACTATTAAATAATTAACTAACTAAATAATAATAAAATAACTAAAAA
Source organism: Cymbidium sinense (assembly GCA_021442155.1). Classification (NCBI taxonomy): domain Eukaryota; kingdom Viridiplantae; phylum Streptophyta; class Magnoliopsida; order Asparagales; family Orchidaceae; genus Cymbidium; species Cymbidium sinense. The sequence continues at coordinate 124,947,980 of CM038214.1, forward strand.
TAACTAACTAAACTAATATAACTAACTAATAACTAATAACTAAATAAAACTAATAAAATAAGAACTAAATAGCAAAATTAACTAAAATTAACTAATTAATAAATAAATAGCTAATAACTAAACCTAATAAAACTAATAAACTAATAACTAACTAATAAACTAATAATAATAAAAATAACTAACTAATAATAAGAACTAATATTAACTAACTAAAAATAAGTATTAAGTAACTAATAAAAATAATAACTAAACTAATAATAATAACAACTAATAAAATAATAAACTAATTAAACTCAACTAAAACAAACAAACTAATAAAATAATAAACTAACTAATAACTAACTAATAATAATAAACTAAACTAAACTAATAAATAATAAATAAAACTAATAATAACCTAAATAATAACTAAAATAACTAATAACTAAAAACTAAACTAATAACTAAACTAATTAATAAATAATAAACTAAAACCTAAATAACTAATAAACTAAAACTAATAAACTAAATAACTAAATAATAAGTAACTAAACCTAATAACTTAAACCTAATAAATTAATAACCAAAAAAATAAAATTAATAAATAATTAAACTAATAACTAAACTATTAAAACTAACTAATAACTGAAACTAATAACTAATAAAAATTAAATAACTAACTAACTAATAAAAATAACTAATAAACTAATAAACTAAAAACTAAATAATCTAATAAAATTAACTAAACTAAACTAAAAAAACTAATAAATAATAAACTAAAAAATAAATAACTAAACAACAACAACAACAACAAGCCTTTCTAATCCCACTAAGTGGGGTCGACTACATGAATCCTTCGTCTCCATTGTGTCCTCTTATGTGTCAAAATCTCATTTAATTCAAGTATACTAAGGTCATTTTTTATACATCTTAACCAAGTCTTTTTAGGTATACTAATGCATCTACTCTCCTAACTGGGTCATCGGACGGTCGACGCTTTATGTGGAAAAACCATCTATGGCAACTCTCTCTATCTTATCTGCCACCGGAGCTACTCCAACGTTTTCCCGAACATACTTATTTCGTATTTTATCTCTATGAGTAAAGCCACTCATCCACCTGAGCATCCTCATCTCTATAACACTTAACTTAGTCTTATGATTCTCTTTTATTGGCCAACATTATGCACCATAAGTCATTGCAGGTCTTACTACCATCTTATAAAATTTTCCTTTAAGTTTAAGTGGAACTTTTCTATTACACAACAGGCCAGATGCATTCCTCCACTTCAACCATCCAACTTGAATTCTACTAATAACATCTCCATCTATTTCACCATTATTTTGAACAATAGAGCCTAAAAATCTAAATCGCTCACTCTTATTAATGACTTGTTCACCTAATGTCACAACACTACCATTACAACTTCTACAACTAAAATTACACTCAATATATTTAGTTTTAGATCTACTAAAATGAAAACCTTTAGACTCTAATGTTGACCTGCATAATTCAAGTTTCTCTTGGACTCTCTCTAGTCTTATCAACAAGATGAATGTCATCAACAAAAAGCATACACCAAGGTACATCTTCGTATAAATGCCTAGTAAGAACATCCATAACTAAAACAAAAAGATAAGGGCTTAAAGCTTATCCTTGATGTAATCCAATTAAAATGGGAAAGTATTTTGTCAATCCTCCTTATGTTTGGACACAAGTAACAGCTCTAGTATACATATCTTTAATGACTTGAATATAACCAATATTAACTCTTTTCTATTCTAGAACTCTCCAAAGAACATCTCTTGAAACTTTATTATGAGCTTTCTCTAAATCAATAAATATCATAGGTAAATCCTTCTTACTTTGTCTAAACTTATCCATCAAACTCTTAATAAATGTATAGCATCCATAGTAGATCTAGCTAGCATGAAACCAAATGGATTGTGAGAAACTTTTGTATCACATCATAACCTATGCTCAATTGCTCTCTCCCATAATTTTAATGTATGACACATTAACTTAATTCCTTTATAATTTGCACACTCTTGTGCAACACCTTTATTCTTAAATATAGGAACCAACAAACTTTCTCCACTCATCTGGCATCTTTTTAGTCTTTAAAATAACATTAAAAAAATTTATAAGCTAAGAAATTCCTTGATCTCCTAAACATTTCCACACTTATATTGAAATATCATCATGTCCTACTGCTTTTCCACATTTCATTTTCTTTAAAGCTTCTCTAACTTCAGATTTACTAATATGATGATAAAAATAAAATTTTCTATTTTTGTGTAGGGTATTAAGGTTACTAAAATCAATTGTACATACAGATCCTTCATTGAAAAGTTTATCAAAATATCTCATCCACCTATTTTCAATATCCTTTTCTAAGAAAATCACTTTATTATCTTCTTCCTTAATACACCTCACTTGAACTAGGTCTTTACTTTTCCTATCACTTTGGTTGGCTAACTTATTCATACATCTTTCACCTTCTTTGGAATCTAATCTATTGTATAAATCACTAAAGCTAAATTTTTTGCATCATATATTGCTTTCTTAGAATCTCCACAGGCCACTTTATATCTTTCCCAATTCTCCAAATTTTTACATTTAAACAAAGTTTTATAATAATGCTTCTTATTTCTTATCTTTTCTTGCACACTCTGACTCCACCACCAACTATTTTTATTAAAATAAAATTTTCCTTTTGATTCTCCAAGCACATTTTTAGCAACTTGCTTAATTTCACTTGCTACTTTTTCCACATAACATAAACTTCTTTATGAACATTCCAAATTCTAAGCTCTTGTAACTTGCTCTTAAAAATATTTTTATTTGTGTTCTTTAAGTGTTCCCATCTAATCCTAGCACAATAATTTGATTTCTTTTTCCTCTTACAATATTTCATCTTAAAATCTTAAACTAACAATCGATGTTGGGTACTTAAACTTTTACTTGGAATGACCTTACAATCTTTACAATCTAAATGATTTATTTTTCTTATCAGAAAATAATCAATTTGTGTTTTACTAGATCCATTTTTATAAGTAATAATATGTTCATCTCTTTTCATAAATAAAGTATTAGCAACTACAAAATCATAAGCTAAGGCAAAATCTAATATAGTCCTGCCTTCTTCATTAATCACTCCAAATCCATAACCACCATGTCTACCACTCCACCAACATGTCCATTTAAATCTCCTCCAATAAATATTTTTTCTTCAAGAGGTATCTTTTGTATTAATCCTCTAATTCATTCCAAAATTTTCTTTTGAGTTTACATCCAAACCTACTTGAGGAGCATAAACACTTATAACATTGATAATCTTAGTATCAACAATAATCTTTAAAGCTATAATTTATCTCCACATCTATTAATATTTATAACATTATCCTTCAAACTTTTATCTATAATCACACCTACACCATTTCTAGTTCGACTTCTACCTGAATACCAAAGTTTAAAACCTAAACTATCAATCTCCTTGGCCTTCTCCCCAAACCATTTAGTTTCATAAAGCACATAAAATATTTATTTTTCTATGAACCATAATATTTATTAATTCCATTAATTTACCTATAAGAGTACCTAGATTCCAATATCCTAGCTAATTCTAGTTTCATGTACTAACTTCTTTACCCGCATCCATCCATAATGTGGGAACCCTTGCTTATTTAACACTACCCCGGGTGCCGATACACCATCCCTTGCACATTTTTCACTGTATTCAAGCTATACAATATGTCGCTTCTAGGGGATGCCATAAAATTCACACAATGATTTAAAGGATTCATGTCATGATTATTTCGACAAGTTTTATTATGTCGACTACCTATCGCAACCCTCCACTTTTCACATCCAGACTTGGAACCGGCAAAGGTAGTGTTAAATAATGCATTAACCAGGGATTCATTTCATGAAGAAAAATAACTATGTCAAATAATGCATTGATGAATGCTCTTTGACAAAAATCTCAAGGTAATTGATATCATTTGAACATGAACAAAAAGCCAGAAAAATATGTTATTATTTTTTCCATTAACTAGGGATTTTAATCTTTCTTTTAAGTGTAACTTGGTCAAAACTTACACCTTATCTAACATTCCAAATGATGTGAAAAAAGAAAGCTAGAATATTGATAAATTGGGGAACATGCATTACATGTGAGACAACAAAATTTTATGAGGATTTATTTTATAAAAAATAATGTTATGACATCATTATCATCATTGTTAATCTCAGGGAGAAAATAAACTTTGCATCCAAGTCTTTATGAAATTATCATATTACATGATATGCCAAATCAAATCCATTTTCAATACCCAAAAACTACATCCACAAAAATATCCCATTTTTTCTATATAATAAATCCAAGATATTTAAATCCATTACAATTAAGTATCATTTAATTAGCACTACTATGTTGGGTCCCAAGTGTCGGATGAGAAAAGTGGAAGGTTGCCAGTGTAAACCTTCTTGAAAATCTAACATGAATATTTTATTACATTATGCCAATGCTAGGACATTCCCTAGAAGTGATGCATTGTATGAACAAAATACAGTGAAAAGTGTATACTTAATTATAACAATATTAAGCTTCTTTTCTTGTAAATATTTTCTCAATTGATTTAATTTTCTCACAGGTACCATTTGTCCTTAGCCTTATCCCTGATGGGTTATTTGTTTCTCATGAGCTATATTTTTTAATCTTTTATATTTGGAGAATTTGCTTCAAGTTTTGGTGTTTTATGGAGAATGATGCCCTCAATACAGGTGAAGCCCTCTTGTTCTTTAACCTCAGAGGAAATAAGTTATCTTACTGACCATATACAAAATGGTGGAACTAAAGTTGTTGAGGTAAAATAATTTTTTTATGGTAAACTATTAGTTTGAATGAGGACTGTATATATATATATATATATATGATTTGTGGATCTAACATTCTCAGTACAACTAATGGCCTCTATGTGGGTTCTTTACTCATGAATACTATATTGCATCCTATATGGACCTCCTACCATTTTTCTAAACTTAGATTCATTACTATGGAGTATTAAATGCTATACTAGTTGAGGCATCATGAAGTTCTGCAATAATAATGTTGAAAAACATGCCCAATCATGCTAAAATTGTAGTGGTTCTTAGGTAAAGTATGAAACAAATAAACTGATTGAATATCTATATTTTGGGCTGACAGTACTAAACCTGACATAAGTAGTGTATTAAACATCCATTTATATGGGATTATGGGTTATAGTGATATGATGTGTAGCTTTTAGTTACCCAAGTCTTATTTGTTGTTTAAATCTACATGAAAGTAGATAATAGTCCCACATTTGATTTGAAATAAGGGGTGAGTTTCTAATATACAACTAGTATCCAATACTCATTGGCTTATGTTTTTGAGTAGATGAGTGTCTGATGTTCCATCCTATTAATAAATGATATGAAGGTAGATGGTTTGGTTGGTAATAAGTATTGCATTTGGTTTGTTCCTCTCATGAACTTTTATTTTTATTTTTTTTATCATGCATGAGTATGGTTCAAGAGTAAGAAATATACATATAGTATCCATGTGATAGAGTAGGCTCTTAGTGAATGACATTAGATGTTATTTAAAAAACTTAGTCTAAAAAGGTTTTGGGTAGGGAGGGAGTTATAATTGATGCATGGATGACTCTAATAAGAGACTAAGATTATTAACATCTATATTAGGCTGAAAAATAATTCTACATTAGAGGTGAAACAAGAGTTATGTTTTCAATGTAGTAGTAATGAGCTTAAGCCTCTAAATTGATGCATGTCCGTAGACGGATATATTTGGCTTAACTTAGTCCTCTATGTTCCATATTCATATTTTGTAGTTAGAATTTTCACTATATGATGCATGGAATAAAAGCTTAGATGTCTCTCGTTCCATACAATCCTAATAACTATATGAATTTTCTTTTCTTTTTATCATCATATTAGTAAATCAGAAATTAGAGAAGCTTTAAAGAAAATGAAATGTGGAAAAATAGTAGGACCTGATGATATTCCAATAAAAGTGTGGAGATCAAGGAATTTCTTGGCTTTTAAATATTTTTAAAGTTATTTTAAAGACTAAAAAGATGTCAGATGAGTGGACAAAGAGTTTGTTGGTTCCTATATTTAAGAATAAAAGTGATGCACAAGAGTATGCAAATTATAGAGGAATTAAGTTACTATGTCATACATTAAAATTATGGGAATTGAGCATAAGTTACAATGTGATATAAAAGTTTTTCACAATCAGTTTGGTTTTATGCCAAGAAGATCTACTATTGATGCTATACATTTATTAAGAGGTTTGATGGAGAAGTATAGAGAAAGCAAGGAGGATATACATATGATATTAATTGATTTAGAGAAATCTTATGATAAAGTTTCAAGAGATGTTCTTTAGAGAGTTCTAGAAAATAAAGGAGTTAATATTGGTTATATTCCATTCATTAAGGATAGGCATACTAGAGCTGTTAATTGTGTCCAAGCACAAGGAGAATTGACAAAAAATTCCCTTTTCAGTTGGATTACATCAGGATCAACTTTAAGCCCTTATCTTTTTTGCTTTAGTTATGGATGTTCTTATTAGGCATTTGCAGGAAGATGTACCTTGGTGTATCCTTTTTTTGCTGATGACATTCATCTTATTGATAAGACTAGAGAGGGAGTCCAAGAGAAACTTGAATTATGGAGGTCAACTCTAGAGTTTAATGGTTTTTGTTTAAGTAAATCTAAGACTGAATATATGGAGTGTAATTTAGTTTGTAGAAGTTATAGTGGTAGTGTTGTGATATTAGGTAAACAAGTCATTAAAATGAGTGAGCGATTCAGATATTTAGGCTCTATTATTTAAAATGATGATGAAATAAATAGAGATGTTATTAGTAGAAATTAAGTTGGATGGTTGAAGTGGAGGAATGCATATGGCCTGTTGTGTGATAGAAAAGCACCACTTAAAGGAAAAAAATTATAACATGGTGGTAAGACCTGCAATGATTTATGGTGCAAAATGTTGGCCAATAAAAGAGAAGCATGAGACTAAGTTAAGTTTTGTAGAGATGAGGATGCTGGGGGATGAGTGGCTTTACTCTTAGAGATAAAATGCGAAATGACTATGTCTGGGAAAAAGTTGGAGTAGCTCTAGTGGCAGATAAGTTTAGAGAGAGTCCCCTTAGATGGTTTGGCCACATAAAGTGGCGACCGTCCAATGACCAGTTAAGAGAATAGGTGCATTAGATTTGCCTTATGTTAAGAAAAGGTAGAGGTAGACCTAAAAACACATGGTTAATATCTATAAAAAATGGCCTTAGTATACTTAAATTAAATGAGAATTTGACATATAATAGGTCACAATGGAGATAAAGGATTCATGTAGCCAATACCACTTAGTGGGATAAAGGCATGTTATTGTTGTTGTTGTTATTGTTGTTGGGTCATGTTGGGAGCCATTTGAGGATTTAAGTTTAGTTTACACATTTATTTTTGTATAGCTTCTAAACATTACTTTTAATGACTTGTCGACCCACCATTGATCTTGCCTAAACATTCAGAGTAAAATTCATAATCGTATTTCAATAACTACTATCATCATCATCCTTCTATTGTAATGTTTTTATCTTATTCTTTATACTTTTCTATGTTTAAACTTTTATTTATGTTATTTTTAATCTTAGTTGTGGGTGATTTGTGTTGTCCATTACTAGTTTTCTATATATCATAAGCGGTTTAGTTACATGTGTTTTCATATTTTACAATAATCTTGAGTTGTCTTCATTTGAAAGATTTAGCTATAACAATAAATGCAATATCTTGATCTATATTCTGAGTCCTAATTTAGCAAGTCAGCTAAATGCATCAAATATAGGCATCCTTTGACCTTCTAGCATCGTTGAATGATATTTATTAACCTCATTTCTCTAAAATTTCTAGTCATATGCTTGCTTTATTCAACAAATACAACTCCCTATCTTTTATGACTTTTCATTTTTTACCATATTTTTGAGGAACATGTGGTCTTATTTTCCATAATTATATAATTTGCTAATATATATGTCCAATAACAATGTGTTTTTTCAATCTTTGTCCTATTACACTCTCTTAAAAGTATTCTTTTAGTTGATTTTAATCGAATTGATTTTAGGTGTAGTAGATTTACTCCTAATAATAAAATACCTCCATGTGTAGAATAATTTAGACTTGAAAGTAGAAAATAATCAATTTATATTGAATGTAAATATTATGTGAAATGCATCACATTTACTTTGATAGTCAAATTGCAACTGGCTTCTAATTAATACACTTAAATCACTCCAAAGATGCACTTGGACTCTATTTGTAATGGATTATAACCCAAACTTAGTTCTATACATAAGCATAAATATTGCTCCACTTGTAATAATAAAAGGCCTTAAATAGTTTTTTAAAATAGTCATGAAAATTTGAACTCAATCTTGATTTGCATTATACAATGTGTTCAAGGATGTAGATTTGCACAAACAGTGATGCTAACCACAACATTTCAGCTCAACATATTACGATAATTTCATCATAGAATATTACACACTTAAGAATGCCTATGAGATCATCCAATTGCTTGTTTACGAGAGCGATAACTGTAGTGTATGGTTTCTTTTATTATTAATGCATGATTATTACCAAGTAATTACGTGAAACTTATTTATTTATCAAATTAGAAATGACTTAATATTTTTTTAAAATTTCAAATAAATTACAAATTATTTTATAATTCTGTAATCAAATAAATTTAGTTTATGAATTTATCAAAATATCAAAATTTTTTCAAATTTTGGAAAATAATGGATGACTAATATTTTGAATTTATTAAATTAGTAAATAGTAATAAAGTGGGTGTAGATTGTATAGTTTGATTTTTTTAAATAAAATTAAGGTTGATTCATTGAATTTATAAACAATTTTTTATTATTTTTTCTTGATTAGGGCATGGGTGAGTTTCTGAAATAATATATTAAAATTATCTAAATATTACTTTGTGGGTGACTTAATATTAAGGATTTACAAAAAGATAAGAAATAGGTTGTTCTTTTGTATTTAATAAAATAAAAAGTAAATTAAAATAATTTAATAAGAGGGGTGAAATTAACATAATTTAATCAAAACTTTATGTAATAACTTAATTTAATAAGACATTATGGAATATGTGAAATTTCATAATTTAATTACTTAGATCTAATTATGTTTATCTTTTAAAATTTGATATAAATTTATTTTATTTTTTTCTAACATAAGGAAAATTTATAAATCATATTCAAAATTTGAAAGGCCGTGTTTTGAATTTATCAAAATATCATATGATAGGTGAATTTAAAATTTTCATTTAATATTTTGAAATTATCAAAATATTTAAAACATAGAGTATATTTAATCCAATTTTGGATCTAAGGTGAAAATAGTATAATTTGATTATAAATCAAATTATACTATATTTTAGGCTGATTTTAAGGTGATTTCCTTAAATTTTAAGAAATTAATTAAACAGTTATGGAATGGATGAATTCAAAGTGTACTTGGTTTTTTTTGATTTTTTTAAACATTAATTAAAATTTTTCCAATTAATTTTTTAATTTATTGCAAATTATTTGATAATTTATGAAATTTATGAAGTAAGAGAATGATGACATTCCATGTCAAAAATATGTATAGAGTTTTATAAGATGAATTTGTTAAATATTTGAAAATTTTCAATCATTTTTTTATTTATATCTAGACTATGAAATTTTAATTGTTTAAAATTTATTGATTAATAATATAATGAGATGTATTATAGATTGATTTAAGTGAATGTTGTAGAGTTTACCCTAATGAAGGTTTAGAAAGGTAAGGCTTTAAACTCAAATGAGATACCTATTCAAATTTAGGGAGTTGTGAGAGTTACCTTAATGATTTGGTTAACAAATCTTTTTGGTGGAATCTTGACGATTAAAAGGATTTTAAATAATTTGAAAAGAGGTATTTTAGTCAAGTTAATAATAAAGAAGATATTCAAGATTGAGCTAACCTATAGAGGAGTCAAACTAATGAGTTATAAAATGAAGCTATGAGCGAGAATAATAGAGCATAGTTTTTGAAATATGATGCTCATTTTAGAAAATCATTTTAGTTTCATGTTAGGACTACTATAGAATTAATTTTGTGTTGAGATTATGTAAAGAATATGATTATGAGATGATTATTATTAAGTGATTATTGGTGATAATATATATCGATAAGTGCTTATGCTCTTAAGTTTGGATTGGAGATACTTTAGTAGTAATTCTGAGAAATGAAGCTCAACTTATTACAATGTATGCTCGAGAAAGAGATGATGATTATTTTTGTTAATTAAATGGGCATCTAAGTTCTAGTAGGATGGGTTATGAGATGATTTACTATGGGTTTGGAACATAAGATAAACATGTAAATAAGAAGTCATGATTGATTTTATAGTATCCTATTAATAACAAACATATACTTTAATTACTTTAATAAATGAAATGAGCATATAATTATTTTTTTAAGTAGAGCTATCAAATCACTAATAAACTTTTTCTTAGCTATAAAGGAAGACAAATCTTTTTGTAAAAATTGTATAGTGATTTTAAGAGATAGTTTAACCATCACGATAGCAGTTGTGGATGTTCATCTTAGAAGTACAAGGAAAGTAATGAAAGAATTAATTGCCTTAGCATAAGATGATGAAACTTTAAGGTGATAAGCTAATCTTTCCAAATTTGTTGTTTAAAGAGGCATATAAGAAATTTATTATTGACTAAATTTGATGTGGATTAGATTATTAATTGTATTTAAAAGATTTTCATGAAACATTCAAAAATTTTGAAATAGATACTTAGTTCCTAGTAGTGCGGTGAGAAATTAGAAACAAGTATAATAAGAATTTGATTAAAGATGAAAGGCATGAAGGAAAGATGTATATATAAATGAGAGTTCAGGAAAGAAATATTTTTAGAAGAACATAATGAAAGCTTGACGTATATAGCACATTGATCTAAAAAGGGTATAAAGATGCATTTATATATACGTCAAGCTTTATAATGAAATCTTTTTAGTTATGAGAAATCATATACATATACATTGAACTTAAACCTATCACATACATATACATATACATTGAACTTAAACCTTTTTAGATCAATGTGCTATATACATTGAACTTAAACTTATCACACAACACATAATTTAATTTTGAAAAAGATGCTTAAGTTAAAGATTTAAGTTCAGATGAGATACCCTTTCAATTTTTGGAAGTTATGAGAAATATAAAATAGTTTGGTTGATAATCTTTTAAACAAAGAACTAAAAACTAATGTAATATCAAATAATTGGAGATGATGCATTATGGTACTAATAATTAAGAATGAATGAGAAGTTTGAAATTGTTATTATTATAATGAAATCAAATTATTTATTATGTAATTAAGCTATGTGATAGGTTCGTGATGCATGAACTTTAAAAAAAAATCAATTTAGTGTTAGAGATCTGATTTAGATTTATGACAAAAATGTTTGTTTTAGAAATTTTTTTTATGCTAAAATGATTAATAGAAAAGTTTAGTTAATAAATAAGTGATTGACATGTGATTTTTATTTATCTCATGAAGGCATATGATTGAGTACATCTAATATTGTAGCACCGAGAAAAAAAGTGTAGAGCATAGACCAAAATTAATAGTCATGAAGTGACTAAGAATTCGTAATTGCATTAGGACTATATAAACAACCATTATTAAATCTATATTTTTTAATAATTAGTTATGTATATGATTATGAAATATTTTCAAATTAGGGTATAAAGATGCATGTTATTTATAGATGACATCATTTTTGATCGGTGAGCTTTTTGTTGACAAAAGTGATGTTAGTCCTCCTTTTAACTCTACTCCCAAACTCCCTAGTCACAAAGACAACTAGAACATTTTAGAACTCTCTAATTCTAACATTTATAACATTATTAATGTTGCATGCTAAAGGACTTATAGTAGTAGAGTAAAAATTCACACCTTAGTTTTGTATAGAAATTAATTACACACAAAGATAGTAAAAAGAGAACAAAAAATTCTAAAATTATTAAAAAACTCCAAAAGGAAAGGGGGGGGGGGGGGATCATAGGATTACAAGATTATATTTAAGAAATCAAGATGATGGGAGTTCCAGAATTAGGTCATAATAATTAGACGATGGTTGTTTGGTAGTAACGGTTCTCAGTGGTGGTCAGTGATGATAGTAGGCTATGGTTAGCAGCATTTGTGGAGATGACAGACTTTAAACTTTTAACTCTCTCCCAATTTTTTTTCTAAGTTCACTTCTAGCTTCCTCTTTCTCTCAATGATAAGAATGGTGTCCTATTTATAGGATTTTAGAGAAATTTTAATTATTGTATCTAAAATCATAAGTTACTCCGTCGGATGGTTCATATTGATTTGATTACATATAACTTTTTAATGATTTGACCATCCAAACTACCTCCAATATGAGTGATCTTAGGCTTGTTGGATTTGTCTCATCGAGTTGCTTAGTTCAACAAGTGTGCCAGACTTAGAGATACATGACCCCCCTCATAAGCTCTAGTTCTCCTTAATTTTGGGGTTTGAAACTGACTTAATTAGGCAGCGTGTATCCCTAATTCAAGCTTTAGTGTGAATCAAAGCATTTCTAATTTTTCTTCAAATCCTAGTTTTCTCCACTGACATGTATAATGGTGCATGACCCCTCTTGCAAGTTTTAGTTATCCCCAATGTCAAGGCTTGGTGACATATATGCTGTGTCCAAGCTCCAGTGTGACACTAGATTTCTTTGTGTAGAGATTTGAAATTATCTTGAATATGCAGTACATAAATTTCTTTCACATGTTCTAGTTTATCTCTTAGCTTGTTAATGATTATATATATGTATGTATGAAATAATATGATATATACATATCTTTGTGGCTTTTGGTTTATAAGATTTACGATGTACTTATGCCTTCTGAAGTTTTTACCTTATGAGATTTTTGATATACAAGTACCTTATGAGGCTTTCACTTTCTGATACTATTTATAAGTGGAGACCCTATAACCACTTGCTCCCTTGGAGTCTTTCTAGAGACAACCTTTTCCACTAATAGCTTTCCATCGAGACTTCCATGAAAGATATTTTGACTTATATGAAGTTATTTGTCAGAGTATTACTCGGTGACATTTAACATGGAAGTGGTAAAAAATTTTAACCCTCATGTTAAGAGGCTATGACACCCAAGAGGGGAGTGAATTGGGTGTTTAAAAATTTTAAATTAAAACTTAATTTTTAAAATTTTGTAAAAACATTAGTTACAAATTATTAAATTTGATAATCAATGAGGCAAAGCAATAATCAACCACAATAAGAAAAGTAAGTGCAGAAAAAGAAAGTAGAAGACAAAGATTTTTACATGGTTTGGCCAAACCCAAAAATTGGCCTATGTCCATGATAACAACCCAAGCTAAGAATTCACTAAGTGAAAATGAAATTATAGAAAATCTCTCAAATTTTCATACATGAGAAAGTACAACCCAACATCTTACATTCTTTCATGGGCAAGTACAACCCAACAATGTACTTTTCTATAATGAGAAAGCACAAAATCAACAAAATATAAGAGAACAAAAGAAGAAAAGATACAATTTGAATGCCTAACTCTCAATCTTAAAGTAGATTGCACCCAATCCCAACTAAAATACTATTAAGTTAAACAAGAAAGAGAGCTCAAAGTGATTATAGTTTTTATTGAATTTAAAGTTAAAAGATAATGATAAAATCTTTATGTGAAGCACTTTAAATAAACAAATCTTTAAAAAATATTTGACTTTAAAATGAATAAGGATTTGAAAAGGAATAAACTTGAGAAACTATATGCTATAAGAGCAATTGGATTATTTAAAATTTAAAATACTTGCATGAATGAATAATCCAAAAGACTTATGTAATGAATACTTTTAAACAAGCAAGCTAATATAAATTCCTTAGCTACAATTTGAATGTCTAACTCTCAATCTTAAAATAGTTTGCACCCAATCCCAACTAAAATACTATTAAGATAAAGAAGAAATAGAACTCAAAGTTATTATAATTTTTATTGAATTTAAAGTTAAAATTTTTATGTGAAGCACTTGAAATAAACAAATCTTTGAAAAATATTTGACTTTAAAATGAATAAGGATTTGAAAAGGAATAAACTTGGGAAACTATATGCTATAAGATCACTTGGATTATTTAAACTTTAAAATACTTGCATGAATGAATAATCCAAAAGACTTATGCAATGAATGCTTTAAACAAACAAGCTAATATGAATTCCTTAGTTGTAAAGTCACTTCAAAATAATAAAGCAAGAAATCTATTTGATCAAACATTAGAATCAATGTAACCTTGTAAAAAAATTTTATGATATGAAAGCTATAACATATGAAAAACAAAAAACACATTTGTAGAAATAAAATGATTTCAATCCAATCAAATAAAAGAAGTTTTCCAAATCAAACTGAGAAATGAATATGCTTAGAAAGAAAACTTTAACAATAGTATATGGAAGTCTTTTTCATCCAAATCAAATAAATGAAAAACTTAAATACAAAAGCATAGAATGAATTAAATGCTCTTACAAATTTGTGTATATATAAGCAATGATAGTAAAGCTTGAGTTGATCTTTCCAAAGATTGAAGAAACACCTTTTTGATTCTCGACCAAACAAAGAATCAATGGAAGTTGTCAACTAGTTGCACTTTGAATCCACCAAAATAATTTGCAAGTTTTTGGCCAAAGGATTCCAATGAGAAAGAAAGGAGGTTTAATACTTAACCTTCAAGTAAAACTTCAAGGAAATTTTTTGCAAGAGTTCAACCTAGAGAGAGGACATAAGGGAGTTAAAAGCCAAGGGATAACCTCTTTAAATAGAGGAGATGGTCAGCCAAGCATGAAGGAAATAAAAGGAAAAATATATATGAAAATTATTTAATTTTGATTAGGAGATCTTAATCAAATAATTCTAGAATTTATTTGAGTTTTTTTACCTAACATGAGCTAGATATATATATATATATATATATATATATATATATATATATATATATATATATATATATATATATATATATATGGATAAATCCTATCAAATAAAGTTGAAAGAATAAATCCAAAGATTTTTGGCCCAACATAAATAAAGAGAGGAAAAATAGATTTGTCAAGAAATTGAACTTTTAATAATTAAGCATATGATTTAAAATTTGAATCTAATTAAATTTAAAATCAATGAGGTTGTCCATGCAAGAGTGGAGGAAATTATTTTGAATCTACTTAACAAAAATAAGCTCTCTTTAATTAATTAAGGAATCAATAAAGGAAATGATTCAAAATAATTTGAATTTAAAATATATTAAGGATCAATTAGCATGTGATGGCCAAGGAATTTTTAAAATGATTCAATAAATATTTAATTCAATATATATGAGACATTAATTAACTAATTTGGTTTAGATGAGTTAAGGCAAGTCATGAAATTAAAATAATAAAATAAATCAAGAGATATTTCGGTAACAATGTTTCCAAAGTATGGATTCACTCTCCATTCAATGCAATTAATCATTAATAAATTTTGGGATATCAATTTAGAAGAGATTTGAATTAATTTAAGCAAATCAAATTACTCCAAAATAAAATACAAAGGAGTTGCTCATATATTTCCAAAATTAGAAATCATAATTTGAAAATTGCATAAAATCAATTCTCTATTGAATTTAAAGTTAAAATATCCTTGATTAATTCAAATCAACTCAATAAGATGATTTTAAATAAGCATAAGGTCATCCACAATAATCCATAAAAGGATAAAAATTAATTTAGCAACTTATGCCAAGAACACTTTAATTTAAATTCCAAAATCATTTGTATTTCAAAATCCAAACAAAATGAATTTTTAAAACTTAAAAATCAAAATAAATATTATGACAATAATTTTAATAAATCTAATAATATTTATCATGCCAAAAAGCATAAGAAATTTGGCCAAAACAAAATTATGATGATAATTATGATATGAGAGAGAAAATAAAAAGATAAGAGAGAGAAAAATAATAAATAGATAAGTCTTGAATAATTTTATCCTCATTGAAAAAATAAATGGATAATTAATGAGATAAATGAAGTGTTAAATAGATTCAACTTACTTTAAAGCATAATAGATGATACTTAAACTCATGTAAATATTAAGATTATCCAAAAGGATAATATTGGGAATAATTCAAAATGATGCAATTTAAAATATAGAAAATATACAAAAATTTAAATAAAATATTTGAAAATGATTAGACTATTTTTTTATATTATTGAGCTCTTATTTGCCTTATTATTATAAGTTTTAGAAAATTCTCAACCAGTCCTAGTCCAATATATTTAACTTTCCCAATTTGACTAAAGAACCTTGATTTGAAGAATTTCCTGCATCACTTGAATTTAATTAATTAGTATCACCTAAACATTTACTTGTTATAATTAAAATCAATCTTATATGTAGTAAGGCTCATGGAGTCAACAATCTCTCCCTTTTTGATGATGAAAAACCTATGTTTGTATTATGTAGGGATGAAATTGTAAAGTAACCTTGCATCAACCTTTTAAAATAGAAAATTGCATTTATATAGAAGTATAATAAGATAATAACAAGCAGCATAATAAATTTAGCAAGCTTACAAGAAGCTCCCCTAAATTTATGCAAAAGAGTGAAAAGAATCAACATGAATAAAGTTTCTCCCTCTTTTGGCAATATCAAAAAAAGTTTAAACATATAAAAATAAAATAAAATGAATGGATCTAGCATACCTAGCATACGTCTTAAAGTACAAAATCATTCTTCATGCAAAGGTTTTGTAAAAATGTTAGCAATTTATAAATCAATACTAACAAACTCAATATGAACATCACCCTTACAAAAATGATCCCTAATGAAATGGTGTCTAATCTCTATATGCTTAGTTTATAAATATTGGATAGAATTTTTTGTTAAACTAATGGCACTAATGGCACTAATGGCACTAATGTTATCATATCTAATGGGAATGTGATTTAACTTAAATCCAAAGTCTTATAATTACTAATTTAATAAAAGAACCTGAGCAACACAATTTCCAGTAGCTATGTACTCAACTTTGATAGTGGAAAGAGTAAATGAATTTTTTTTCCTAAGACACAAGTCTAACCCTAAAAAATTGACATGTTGTTGAGGTACTTGCAACCTACAAAGTAAGCATCAAAATAAGAAATAAAGTCACATGATAGTATATATTAGGATACCACAAACCTATTCTAGAAATGCCTATCAAATAATGAAATATATGATTAACTGCAGTTAAATGTGATTCCTTCAGAGCAACATGAAAATGAGCACATAAGAAAACAACAAAGATAATATCAGGCCTACTAAAGGCAATGTACAAAAGTGAACACATCATACACCTATAAAGCTTATGATCAATATGCTTACCTTACTCATCTAAATCAAGCTTAGTGGAATGGCTTGTGGGGTTTTTACTAGATTTGAATCTCTTCATGTCAAGTCTTTCAATCAAATCATTTGTATATTTAGTTTGATATATGAAGGTGTTATTTTCTTGTTGCTTCACTTGTAGACCAAAGAAAAAAATAAGTTCTCCCATCATACTCATTCCAAATTCTTTAGAAATTAAAAATGAGAACTCAACACATATAGATTTATTTGTAATTCCAAACAAAGTATCATCCACATAGATTTGCTCAATTATCAGGTTATCACCTAAGTCTTTAAGGAATAGGGTGGTATATACTCTAACCTTCCAAAACATATGGTTAATAAGAAAACTACTCAATCTATTATACCAAGCCCTAAATACCTATTTTAGCTCATACAAGGCTTTCTTCAATTTAAAAACAAGATCAGGAAAATCTAGGCTTTCAAAACTATGAGGTTTCTCTACAAAGACATCTTGATCAATAAAATTATTTATAAATGTACTTTTGGCATCCATCTAAAAAAGTTTAAAGTCTTTATAATAAGAATATAGAATGAGCAATCTAATAACTTATAGTCTAGTTACAAGGGCAAAGAATTCCTCAAAATCTATCCTCCAACCTGAGTGTACTATTGTATATCTAATCTAGCCTTATTTCTAACAATGCAACTAGAGTCATCCTACTTATTCTTAAAAGCCCATTTAGTTCTTATAGCATTTTGATCTTGAGGTCTATGGACTAATTCTTAAATGTCATTGTGAACAAACTAATTTAATTCTTCTTCCATAAATATAATCAAATAATGATATTTCAAAGCTTCATCCACTGATTTAGGTTCAATTTTAGATAGGAGTACATAATGATTAATTGCCACCTTAGATTGTCTTCTAGTTCTAATACCTTGGGAGAGATCTCCTATAATCAAGTCATTGGGATGATTCTTAATGAATTTTAATTCTTTGGATAAAGAATTAGTTGCATTTTCTTCCAAGTTGAATTTCTTAAACTCTTCTATCTCATCATTGAATAAATCATTTCTAAGTAAATCAAATATGACATGAATTGATTTGTTTACAATCATATTTATTTTATTGTAAATGAATCAATTCATGTCATATTGGATTTACTTAGAAATTATTCTATCATCTAACTTGCTATCAAATTTTTCTAAAGAATCTTTTTCATTATTCAAGATGACATGCTTACGTCCAAAGATATGAAAATAACTAATCTTAGGTTTCTTTCCAATAAACAACTTATAAGGGTTTTGCTTAAGATAGGTCTTAGGTATACTTGATTCATTACATAACATGTAGTGTTAAAAGCTTCAGCCCAAAAAATATTTAGATAATTTATAATCATCTAAAATGCAGTGTTACTTTTTCTTTTTACAATAACATTTTGGAGGAGTTCTAGGAGCGCAATAATTATATTTAATACCAAATTCATCACATAAATCTTCAAAAAAAATCTATTTTTAAACTCTCCTTCATGATCTGATTGAATTCTGCTAACTAAAAGACTTTTATCCTTTGAATGTGTTTGACAAATTTTCTAAAGGATTCAAAATCGTCATTCTTGTGAGCTAAAAGCATGACCCATGTAAATGTGGAGAAATCATCAACTATAACAAATCCATAAAATTTTCCTCCTAAATTAGCCCCTAACTAGTCCAAATAGATCCATATACAATAGTTCTAAAGGTCTAAAATGAATGTTTTGAATGTTTTCCATAAAGAAACAATGTTATTTATTTTTAATGAATGTTTTGAATATTTTTGATGTATACAAGCATCACAAACATAATCAGAATAAAATGTTGTTTTTGGAAAACCTTTTTATTGTAACCCTTTTTAAAGAAGTTTGAATGCTCACATATATTGTTGTTGATCAGTCGAGCCTTTCTCTTTCTCTATCCCTTATATTTATGTTGTATCTTTATTCTACTTATCTATGATAATTTTCTCTTTAGAATCTTGCAAAATTTTTGATTAGGTGGTTGGACACTCGAAGACTTCAAGTTGGAGTCTTGGATCACTTCAACTGGAGTGATATTTTCTCCATTGAAGACTTGAAAATGCTATTCTACAAGATCAAGTTTTAGAAAAATTTTCAAAGAATACATGCTAATATGACATAACTATTTGTACCATAACCATACATCATCAAGTGAACTTTTAAAATAAAATAAATTTAAATTTATATCACATGTATTTTCAAAATCAATAAGATAAATAATTTAATATCTTTGTCTAAGAAGCAAAATATTTTATTTATCTCTAATGATGCAAAATGAAGCATTAAATTTAATAAATAACCCTTTATCACATAACTAGTTAATCTAAATAAGATTATGCTTTAAACATTAAATAGAAAATACTCTATCTAAATTTATTAAATTTTTAGAAATAGGTTTGAATCCAATTATTTTTTTTATTTAGTATTATCATCATAAATGACATATCCTTCTTCACAAGGTTCTAAAATAGTAAAATTTTGATTTGTCACTTATCATATGCCTTGAACATCCATTATCCAAGTACCACATGCCTTATTTGATTTTATTTTAAATCCATTCCTATAAGTCAAAGATTAACTTGAAAACTCAAACATGTTTAGGTCCACATCCCAAAGAAAAATATGCAATAAATATTATGTAGTGTGTGTTGCTTTTGAATTTATATTTTTAGGAATAAAAAAAATTAGATCTTGGAAATACTTGATATCTACATGCATGACAATCAAATGGTATGTGACATTTTTATTACAAAAATTACATGATACATTTGTATTAGCATAAGTTTGATACCTAGATGATTTTGATGCTCTAGATGATTTACCTGTGCTTGATGATACATGTGAGTGTGAGCTACAATAAGTATTTAACTGTACATGTAATAACAAAATTTCTCTTCTAAGTTTTTCTATAAGCAAAGTTTTATCTACTAAAGTAACATTCTTAGCCTTCAACTCACTACATTTATTTTCTAAGGATAAAACATGAAGTTCTATATTTTTAATTTTTTTTTCAAAACATTAATTTTTTTTAACTTTTTGTATTTATGAGCTAATTCATTAAATGCATCATCTAATTCTTCACAAGAAACTTCTTCATTTATCTCACTTGTAATATCCACATTTTCCATGAGACACAAGTTTGCTTCTTTTTTTGCGGTGTCATCACTAGACTCCTCTAAATCTAAGTTTGCCTAAAGTACCATTTTCTTTTTCTCTCGAGGCTTTTTATTTTACCAAGTTTTCTTTCTTTCAACTTGTTTTTCTTTCTCAACAAGATCAGGGCAATCTCATCTTACATTGCCAAGTATTTTGCAGTAACATACTATTCATTCACCTACATTAGACTTTTTAGTAGAGAATTTATGTAATTTAGATGTATCATATGTGTATTTTTTTCCTTTCTTATCATATTTCTTAATTTTTTTAAAAGCATGGTAATCTCATCACTATCTACTTCAGAGCCCAAAGTGTTCTCCTCATAAGTGTCTTTCATCTACAAAGTAATTAATTTTCTTTTCTCCTTCATTTGGAAAGAGTCATTTTGATCTCTTTATGCTATGATCTATTCACGAGCTATCAAAGATCCAAGAAGCTTATCGAGTGTATATGCATTCAAATCCTTAGCTTCACTTATTGTAGTTACTTTAACATTTCATTCTTTTAGAAGGCATCTGAAGATTTTGCAAACTAAATCTTTATTTTTATATTTTCTTCCATGAGAATGTAATGTATTCATTATTTTCATGAAATGGATATACATATCAAATTCTTTCATTTGGTAACAAATAACACTCGGTACTAATCTATTTATATGTGCTTCATTAGTACCTTTATAAGTGATTTAACTTATCCCAATTTTTTTTACCAGTACTAAGCATGGAAATTCTCATCTTATCATTAAGAAGTAAAGCACAATACAAAATACTACAAGCCTTAGCATTAAGTTCATCTAACTCACTTTCACAAACAAACTATTCATAAAAAAAACTTCAACTTTTAAGTCATTTGTCTAAATAGTGGGTGTGTTATATTGACTGGTCAGTATATGCCACATACAAGAATCTTGACCATAAATAAAAGTACTAATACAAAATTTTCAATAATATTATGAAACATTATCAAGTAAAGGTGGTCTTTGTATAGATTGTCCTTCGGGTAGTGCACCCTTAAGAAATACTTGTGCCATAGTGATCTACTAAAGGATGTTAAGCCACAAATTGAGCCGTGGTTCTAATATCAATTGTTAAGAGGGACAGCTAATAAATAGATCTCAATGATAAAAATTTTCAAATTAAAACTTACTTTTTAAAACTTTGTAGAAAAGTTAGTTATAAATTATTAAATTTGATAATCAATGAAAGAATAAAGCAACAATCAACCAAAGTAAATAAAATTAAGTGCAAAAAGGAGACCAGAAGATCCAAAGATTTTTATGTGGTTCAGACAAACCCAAAAACTGGCCTACGTTCATGCCTAACAACCCAAGATAGGAATTCATTAAGTCAAAATGGGATTATAACAAATCTCTCATACTTTCCTACATTGGCAAGTATAACCCAATATCATACTTTCCTAAACGGGCAAGTACAACCCAACATCATACTTTCCTATAACAGGAAAGTACTACCCCAATAAATTATAAGAGGAAAAGAGATACAATTTGAATGTCTAACTCATAATTTTAAAATAATTTGCACTCAATCCCAACTAAAATAATATTAAGATAAATAAAAAAGAAAGTTCAAAATAATTATAGTTTTTATTGAATTTAAAGCTAAAAGACAATGATAAAATCTCATATGAAGCATTTAAAATAAACAAAATTTTGAAAAATATTTGACTTTAAAGGAAATAAAGATTTGAAAAGGAATGAACTTGAGACACTATATGTTATAAGATCACATGGATTATTTAAACTTTAAAACACTTACATGAATGAAAATTCCAAAAAACTTTGAAATGAATGCTTTCAAACAAACAAGCTAATATGAATTCCTTAGATGTAAAATCAATTTGAAACAATCAGACAGAAATCCCTTTAATCAAATATTAGAATTCATGTAACCTTGTAAAACTTTTAATGATAAGAAAGCTATAACATATGAAAAATAAAAATCACTTTTATATAAATAAAATGATTTTAATCTAGTCAAATAAAAGAAGTTTTTCAAATCACTTGAAATGAGAATGAAAATGGCATAGAAATAAAACTTTAACAATAGTACATGGAAGTCCTTTTCATCCAAATAAGAGAAATGAAAATAAAAAAATCAAAAGAATTGAAAGAATTGAATGCTCTTCCTCAAATCTTTGTATATGCAAGCAATGAGAGTGGGCTTTAGTTGATCTTTTCAAAGCTTGGAGAAACACCTATGTGATTCTTAGTTAAGCAAAGAATCAATGAAACATGTCAACTTGCTGCACTTTGAATCAACCAAAATGATTTACATGCTTTCAACCAATGGATTCCAATGAAAAGGGAAGGAGATTTAGCACTTAATCTGCAAGATGTTTTCAATGAAAATTTTTGTAAGAGTTCAGCCTAGAGAGAGAAAGTAAGAGAGCTAAAAGCCCAGGGATAACCTCTTTAAATAGAGGAGAGGACAAGCATGAAGGAAATTGGAGAAAATATATTTGGAAATTATTTGATTTTAATTTGGAGATATTAATCAAATTTTAATCAAACATGAGTGAGATGAGAGAGGGAGAGATATGATGGAAAAATATTAATCAATCCAATCAAATAAAATTCAAGAGAATAAATCTAAAGGTTTTCATCCAAGCATTATTAAAGAGAGGGAAAATTGATTTGTCAAGAAATTGAACTTCAAATAATTAAGCACATGATTTAAAATTTGAATCTAATTGAATTTAAAATCAATGATGTCGATCATGCAAGAGTGGAGGGAAGTATTTTGAATCAACTTAACATAATTAAGCTCTTCTTAATTAATTAAGCAATCAATTACAAAAGTGGTTAAAAATAGTTTGAATTTAAATTATATTAAGGATAAATTAGCATGGATGACCAAGGCATTTCTAGAAAGAGTTCAATCAAGATTTAATGCAATATATATGAGAGATTAATTAAATAATTTGGTTTAGATGAGTTAAGGCAAGTTATGAAATTAAAATAATAAAATAAATCAAGGGAAAATTAAGGGATATTTCAGCCAAAAGGTTTCCCAGTATTGATTCAATCATCATTCAATGTAATTAATGATGAGTGAATTTTGGGAGATCAATTTGGAAGGATTTAAATTAATTTAAATAATTTAAATTACTACAACTAAAATATAAAGAAGTGGCCAACCATATATTTCCAAAATTAGAAATCTAATTTTAAAAAATGCATAAAATCAAATCTTTATTGAATTTAAATTTGAACTAACCTTGATTAATTTAAATCAACTCAACTATGATGAATTTAAATAATCAAAGGGTTGACCTCAATAATCCATGAAAGGATAAAAACCAAATTAGCAACTTATGGAAAGAACAATTTAATTCAAATTCCAAAATCATTTGAATTTCAAAATTCAAATAAAATAAATTTTAAAAATTCAAAAATTAAAAGAATATTATGACAATAATTTCCATAAATATAATAATATTTATCATGCCAAAAATCATAAAAATTTAGCCAAAACAAAATCAAAATGATAATTATGATATGCGATAAAAATAAAAGGACATGAGAGGAAAAAAGAATAATATGGATAATATCGAATAATTTTATTCTCAAGAAAAAATAAATTGATAATTAATGAGATCAAGCATGGAAATAATTAAATGAAGTGTGAAATAGATCCAGCTTACTTGAATGCATAATGGATTATGCTTAAACTTATGCAAGTATTAATATTATCCAAAAAGGATAATGTAGGGAATAATTAGAAATGATACTATTTATAATATAAAAATATACCAAATATTAAATAAAATATTTAAAAATGATTAAACTATTATTTTTATACTATTGAACTCTTATTTGCCTTATTCTTATAAGTCCTAGAAAATTCTCAATCAATCTTAGTTTAATAGATTTGACTTTCCTAGAATACTAATGAACCATGATTTAAAGAATTTCCTGCACCACTTAAATTAAATAAATTAGTATCACCTAAACATATATTTGTTATCATCAAATCAATCTCATATGTGGGCTCATGGAGTCAACACCTAACCTGAGGTTATTTTGTTAGAGTGTTACTTGATAACATTAATATATATGAAAGAGGCCAAAAAATTTAACACTCATATGAGGTTTTATGTCATAGTATTACTCGATGACATTAACCTATATGGAAGAGGTTAAATCAAGACATCCATTTAATATTATTGTCAAAGTTTCTCCTTGATATTTATCTTACTTTTCCATGAGGGTGATAGAAGGATTGAGCTTTATTATTATAATTGTGCCAAGCTATCTTCATTCAATATTGAAATTACCCCCCAATCTTGACTTTCTTCTTAGAATGATAATCAATTAGATGTCCATAATATGGAAGTGAGTAATCTTTTGAGATTAAGGGTTGCCCCCTCAGCTTCTAATAAGAGCTGAAGGATCTGAATTTGATGGATCTCTATTCTTTGTATGTGTTTCTCTGAAGTAAAATTTCTTTCAATAGATAGATGGTGTTGCTCTTAACTTCAAGTATGATTATGTTACATTAGGATTATGTAATGGGAATATTTCCCACATACGACATCAAATTGGGTGTTAGAGGACTCATAGTGGTAGGATAAAACTTCACACCTTAACATAATATTAAAATCTAGCTCACACATAGATAGTTAAAAAGAGAACTAGAAACTTCAAAATTTTTATGTGATAAAATACCACAAAGAGGGGATAAAATCATAGGGCCTAGCCTAGTAAAAATATTCCACTATATGTATTTGAGTTACAAAGTTTTAACTTTCTCGATAATAAGATTACAAGATTATATTTGAGAAATCAAGATGATGAGAGTTCCACAATCAGGTTACAATATCTATGTGATGGTAATTGGGTTGTAACGATTGTAACGGTTGTCGGTGGTGGTTGGTAATGATAGTAGGTGATGCTCGACATCGTTTGTGGAGATGATGGACTTCAAATTTCTAGCTCTCTCCCAACTTTCTCCCAAGTTCACTTTAGCTTACTCCATCTCTTCATGGTAAGAATAGTGTCTTATTTATAGGATTCCAAGAGGGACATTTTGGTAATTGTAGCCAAAATCCTATGACACTCCATCGGACGGTTTATATTGATTCCTTTGATTACAGATATTTTTTTGATGATTTGACTATTCAAATGACCTCCAATTTGAGTGATCTTAGGTTGTTGGATTTGTCTCATCGAGCAACTCGATTCAAATATAAGCTCTCAAGATTTGGAGGTCATTTTACCATTAAATTAATTTTTTGAAATCTTCATGTATTCCTTTTTAGCTTGATTTGAGTTTATTTGGACTTGGATTGACCTATTTTGAGTGTTGATAGACTCGTTTCACTAAATTATTCAATTTAATTATAGATATGTATTATTTTGAGATTCATTATTGATTTGAAAAATTTTATTGTGATATATCAATTAATAATATTCTTCTAGCCTCGATGGATTTGTCTTTTATTTATTGAAAAGACATTTCAAAATTTTTGTTGAAGAATAACATAATAAGATTATTATTTTTATCATGATGAAGTGCAATGGAATTCATATGTGTGGAGTAAACATTATGCACTCAACCTTTCATTATTAACATGGTTTTATTTTGTGGCTATCTTTTATGTATTTTCTATATCTTAATTCAATAGTTGGCTTTGTCTTCTTATAGTTTCCTTCAATTTTTATTTCTACTGCAATTCTATTACTCTCATGCATTTTTTACTTTATAGTAGTCTTTCATAAATTTGATACATATAAAATTTTGTCTTTATGAATGCCCAAGCAATTGTTTTCCCTCTAAAACCTCTCATAAGTAATTTTGACTTTATTTTCTAATGAAAAATGAGCTAAGATCTCATTATTTCCAAAAACACTAATGAGTTTTTTTGAAGATAGTGTGGATGCAAAGCCATTTTATTTAAAAAAAATCTTAATGTATAAATCTAGTAATCCCATTCTCTTAAAAAATAATAAGGGATAATAAAAAAATACATATTTAAAATTTTTAAGTAATTATTTTTACTGTCAATTATTGGATATTAAATGGAATAAATAAATCTCATCTAAATAGCATCCCTATAAATTATATAATTTTTTTAATGTTTGTCTTAATCTTATATGATATAACCTCTATCTTATAATAGTTTATACCAAATGAAGTATTTAACAAAATATTTGTAAGATCCGTTTAGAAGAACTATCTCATATCTTCATATTAATAAAGCACAAAACTACTAAATCATCAATAAAATTATGACAGAAGAAAGAGTCACCTTCTATTTTCATTTATGTAGATCAAGCTTATTACAACCAATATATATATATATATATATATATATATATATATATATATATATATATATATATATATATATATATATATATATATATATATATATATATATATATATATATAATAATAATAATAATAATAATAATAATAATAATTTATATTATTATTATTATGTCAAATGTCTATAATAAATTATATATAATGTTTTACAAAAGAGTATATCTATAATAACATGTGTGTCTCTCACTCTACTAGGCCTTGCCTTCCCTGAAAATATGTACATATACTAGTAGTGACATATAACTAAGTAGATACATAAAACCAACAACTATATTTAATGTACAAAAATAAAATAAAAATGCATGATAATAATCATATTATTAAAATAATAATATGTGTTGAATAAATAAATCTTTATAATATTACTCATGTGTAAGCATCATGTAGATAATATAAATCATGGTCACTATATATAATTCAGATATTATGTGTTTTTTAAGAATCATATCATAATTATATTAGTTTATATAACTCAGATTATTAAGTACAACATTATAAGAGATAATCCACCTTCATTCATATATTATACAAATAAGGTGTTCTCACTAATTATATAATATCTTGTGATATTTTTTGTACTATTCATAACAAGTAAAGTGTAATATTGATCCTCAAATCATATTATGTCCCAACCTTATATCTCAAATCATATATTAGGTTTACACTAATAACTCACATTTAAAGAAAAGACTATATTCCCACCATCCTAGGTAGGGTAGTCAGTCTCTTTCAAATTGAATTACAATAGCCCCTCCTTTTTCTTCATATACACACTTTACAATAAAGGTGCTAATAATTGACGTGATCTCATAATCGGACGTCAAATCAGGTCAAAAAAATTAGTTTTAAGTTGATGTGATTAATTTTCAGATCAAGTTGGAGTCAAAGTATTTAACCCACCTAATTTTTGGGTTAAGTTTAAGTTAATCCGCTAACCCAAAATTAACCTGATTTGACTTGCTAATCTAAATTTGATCTGATTTTGACTCACCAACCTGAGATTGACTCAAATTTGACTCGATTTTGATTTGTGAACTTGAATTTAATTATAATATATATGTTCAAATGGGTCAATAGAATAAGATTTTAGTTAAGGTTTCATGTTAGGATCGAGTCAAGAAATTTTATGTTGGGTCAAATTCGAGTAAATCCTAAACCCGATCATGAACCTAAATTGACACCCTTACTTTATAATATATATATATATATATATATACTATATTTAATATTTAATATTATACTTAGCATTTAACTAGTCATATTAATTTATCATACATACAATTTAAATATATATATATCTATCAAGACTAGTGGGGTTTATAAAATCATTCTCATCAATTAAAATGTATTAATCATAATAGACATACATATCATTTATATTGCACTAATATGTTGTAATATAATTTTACCAAATTTTAAGAATAAATTATAAAACTCAATTTATGGCAAATATCTCAAAAATAATAAAAAGAATTCTTAGTGAAAACTCAACATGATTGTGTCAATATGAAAAAAAATAAATAATTAAATGACAACATAATCAAAATTATATAATAAAAGCTTTAAAATGTCAAATTACCTTAATTTCATAACCTTTTATAAGTTTTGACTAAACTTAAAATCATTTAAAAGTAAAGTCATTAAAAATAAATGTCAGATAATAATAGCCTACCTTTAGCTCAATAAATTTTCTAATTGGCTCATCTCATGTAATGATCTAAAATCTCCAAACACTAGCTCTCTCTCTCTCTCTCTCTCTCTCTCTCTCTCTCTTCCTCTCTCTCTCTCTCTCTCTCTCTCTCTCTCTCTCTCATCTTGATTTAAAATAAAGATAGAAGCTAAAGATACCAATTAATATGCAAGATGGCCTTTTAAACAAAAAAATTAATGTTGTGGGTTTTCATAATTATAATATTTATTTAATTTTAAATGTAAAATTGATATAAATAATCTTATATCTTGAATTCTAGACTCAAAAAAATATAAAAAATAACCATAAAATATCATATTATGCACATAACACCTTAATGAAAATACTTTTCCACTTAAATATTAGATGGCTCTAGAAAATTCACATATGTTGATATTTATTTATTTATTAAAGAGTTTTAATTAAATAAGTAACCATTTATTTTTTTTTGTATATATAATGCTTATGAAAATAAAATAAAATTTATAAAATAAGAATTATAATACTCTATAATATAGTGAAGATAATCTACAGACCAACCTTATTATGAATTCATAAAATTTTATTTCAAAAACTATAAATTAACATCTTAGCTTATAATTTTCAATCATAATTATTTCTTAAAAAATCATTTAAGAAATAATAGAAAGACTAAAATGACCTAATATTATATTTTAATAAGCATATTAAAATATCATATTAATAAGAGGTATTCTTTTTATAAATATATTCAAATAAATTGATGCACATGAGGATTATGGTTGACTCTAGAACATAACTATACCTTTTGGTATTACAATCTCTCATTAGAAATAACATAATTATCAACATTCCAATACATATGCATACCAATAAAATAAATCTAAGTATAATTATCTCATCTCAAACTCTTTTTAACATATGCTTCCATTAAACTTTTATCATTGAGATCTATTTATTTTTTAATTGCTTCACATCATAGGCAAATATATGATCAAGTTCTTCTTTATAAGTCAAATTATATTATAGTTCTATCTCAACATCTACAACTCTATTCTCAGCATTAATAACATTTTTTTCTTAATGAAAAGATATGAAAAATATTATGAATATTAAACATGAAAATAATAATTTATAATTAATTTTCTTACTTTATATATCACTTTAAAAGACCAATATATCTTTTTTAGTAGCCTAACTTCTTCTAACACAAAATTACTAATATTAAATTTTATTGCATGATGTTTTGAATCATAATACTCTCATTACTTATTTTTTACTAGATTCAATCTATCTCTAATAAGTCTAACTTTCCCAATGGCATCATTAATTAATTTTGAACATAATAATCTATTTTATCCTACATCTATCCATATTAAAGATTTTTTGCATTTTTAATCATATAGAGTTTCATAAGAAGCTATTTCAATTCTAAAATTAAAGCTATTGTGGTAAGTAAATTTACTTAAAATAATATAATCCTCTTGGCTTCCCCAAAATTAAAAAAAAATTATGATCTTAATAAATTCTCTAATGCCTATATAGTTTTCGCAAACTGCCCATTTATTTGTGGGTGAAATGCTTTATTGAAATTTAATCTTGTTTTCAAGCCTTTTTATATTTCTTTTCATAATATAAATGATTATTTTACAATAATAAAAATAATTACCTTGAGTATAATAGGTAGCACTTATCTCTTTCATATACAACTAATCTGATTTATTGACTATTTTTTTATCTTATGGGTAAAAGTGTATGTTGAATTTATCAATCAATCACTAATTACTAAGATTGCATTATGGCCTTATTTTAATTTGGGAAGACATATAATAAAAGTTATGAAAATTTCTTCACACATCCTTTAGAAATAAGTAAGGGCTACATTAAATTACTAGGATAAATACTATAAAAAAAATAATGAGCTTAAATGTAGATTCACTCTTTTAATCCTAAATAATAACAAACCTACAATTAAACCCTACATGTTAATACTTTATTATCATCCACCTGCATTTCCTTTCTTATATATATATTTAGCATGTTTAATCAATTTTTCATACCACTCATTTACCCTCTAAACTCCTTAGATTTCTTGTGTAGAGTTAGTTGATCAATTACTTTGACAACTTTCGAATCTAACTATATTTCATGAATCAATGTGGCTTTAGAAATAATCATCAAATTTGCTAATCCTCTAGACTTTATACTCAACACACTTGCCATAATATTAGCTTCTCAAGTTGAAATTGAATGATAAGATCAAAATTTTATTTAATTCCAATCACCTTCTTTACTTTGAATTTCACACTTTTTGAGAAAAAATATACTTACCTTATTGATCATTACTTATCTTATATTCTATGCCATATAAATAGAACCTCTAAATTTCAAGTACAATTATAATTAATGCTAAGTTCAAATCATACGTAGAATAATTTCTATGTTATATTTTCAACTATCTAAATGCATAAACCATTACTTTATCGTACTGTATTAGAACACGTCTCACAGCTTTTAATAATTCTTTAATGAATATTTAAAATCCTTTAGTACTTGACATTATGTAATTCTTCAACTTTTAAAAACTTTTTTTATATTTTGAAATCCATTCAAATGACATTACTTTGTATATCAATTTAATTAAAAACTTGTTAATTGAAAAAGTTCTTAATAAATTGTTTATAACAACTTGCCAGATTAAGAGAACTATATACTTCTGATACATTCATCAGCCCTAATCATTCAATAATAACATAGATCTTTTGAAAGTCTATACCTATACCATTTTTTTTGCTTATTATATGACCCAAAAATGATACACTCTTTGACCATACCTCATATTTTAAAATTTTAGTATATAACTTATTTTGTATTGATGTCTCCTCTACTAATATCAAAAGAAATACATGCTATTACTCAACTCTTGATTATACTCATCAATGAACATAATCATAAATTGATTTAACTATGGCTTAAACACTTAAATCATCAAATCTATAAATACTTTAGATCCATTAATCACATACATAACCAGAAAATCATAATAAATAAAATGTGTATTAAAATCATAAATATAATCTATGTTGTATTCTCTTCTTTCATGTTCAATTGATAATATCTAAATCATTAGTCTATCTCCAAAAATATCAATTCTTAATAATGAGTACTTATTCTTGATAGTCATTTTATTCAACGTTTTATAATCAATATACATCATGATCATGTCAACCTTTTCTAAATAATACAAGTACATGCCATGAACATATACCAAGTTCGATAAAAATCCCATCTCTAACTCTTGTAACTAAACTTTTAAGTCTTATAATTTTTTATTGCCATCTTATAAAAAGCTTTAACTATAAGTGATAGACAAAATAACACTTTAATATAAAATTTTACTCCTCGATTAAGTGAGAAATTTATTAATTTATCAAGAAATATACCAAAAAAAATTCATTGAGAAATTGCATCAAGGATATAAATCTCTTTTAATTTGTAGTGAAGATTTACTCTCAACCATTAAACATGCATGATATACATTATTTTTTTTCTCTATAATTTATCAATTAATAGTACTAATACTATAATGATAATATTCCTCTAATGCCCTAAAGATAATATTTTCACCAACCAAATAAAAAGTTACTTTTTTTTGGCTAGAATAGGCTGCATATTTAGCTAGCCAATTCATGCTCATGATTACATCAAATAACACTACCTTGAATGCCATCATTCATATCTTGCACATGTTGATATAATATTAAAGAAGCTATAAGAGCTTTTTTCTTGCATAAATATATTTCTTTATAAAGTTAAGTTGCTCTTAAATATCACTTCACTAAATATCTTTCTATGTATATCAAATCTCTAATAAAATAATGATAGTTCATTTCTCTTCTAATCTCGCACTCTCTGCTAACTCTATAAAATTATTTATCCTCAATGTGACTAATAGAGTCATAAATAATCTACATCTATCTCCTCTCAATAAAATCATAACACTTCTCCTCAATAATACTAATTGTGGGACACATCTAGTCAAGATAGTAAACTCAGCATTGTACTGTATAACAATCTTGCTCTCCAACATTAATCACATAAAAATCTCTTACATTTATTAATTCATAATGGAGGAAAAAATCTCTTTTTGAAATTGATCATAAACTCCTCATAAAAAATCATAGAAGTCAATCGCCTTGAAATTTTTTCCTTTTAGCCTTAATGCTTGATATAGTTCACCTTCAAATAATAATAAAACTAATGATCTTTTATTTTCAGTAATCAGTCTACTCTATTAATGAATTTATTAAACCAGTAAAATGTAATGGCTTCATTTTCTAAAATATCTATAAATATTTATCTCCTTCTTTTACTCTACTAAAATACATCCTTCTCTATGAATCCACCATCAGTTGAGCCTTCAAATTAGTAAATTATATCATAAAGTTTGATGTTGTAGCTATTACCATACTCTATATTGATAATGATTGATTGAAATTACACTAATTAATTATGTCTTTTTTTAAAATATCTCTCCACTAAATCTCTTTCTACTTATATCCAATCTCAACTAAAATAATGAAAACTCATTTTCTTTTAATCTCCCTCTCTCTAGTAACACTATAATATCTTTGATCCTCAATGTGACTAATAGTTTTCAAAATCATTTATATATATTGTGAGAATTTTATTTGGAACACCACGTAGATCTTGAGAGTACTTATTTAGGTAAATAAATACACCATTAAGGGATAAATATATTATCTCAAAAGATAAATAAATTATCATATAATGGATTCAATTACTTAATAAGAACTCCTAAGGATGATGGGTCTTCGATGTACCAGAGATTCTTCTCCTGAACTATATGGAGAGGTAAAACATGGTTTATTTTATTGTGGTACGTAGTTTCATATAGGGGCCCCTATAGTTAATTACATATGTGGTGTTTATTTTTGAATGTGGGGGGACACCATGCAAATGGTAAGGGGGTACCTATTGAAGTGATTGGGTATGAAATTGAAGTATGATGTACTATCTCAAAAGAAAGAGGCATCATCCTTCAATGGACCTAATCACCTAATAATGACTCCTAAGGCATGATGGGTCTTCGAATATACTAGAGATTTTTCCCTTATTTTACATGGATGAATAAAGCAGGGTTTATATTAAACCAAGTTCTAAAGTTCCCTATGGAGGAAAGTCTCCATAGTTAATTACATTTTAGGGAATGAAATTTCTTAAGAATGTTCTCAATTAAAGTAGATAATTATCATCTCCAAAGATTTTAAGGTTAGACTATCAAAGGTTTGGTTATGTTTGGAAAATCAAATGGGAAGATTCAAGGAGAAGACTTATTTTTGGAAACCAAATGGAGGAAGTAGGAAATGCTTATTATACTAAGAAGTCTAGTGAGCATTCAAATCTATCTTATAATTGGACTTTATATATTTAAAAGTAAAAAGACTTATTTATTTGAGTTGACTTTTATTAGATTGCTAGGGCTTATAATCCACCAACATAAGGTTGTAGAAATGTTTAAGAGGTAAGGATTTATGCTTGTAGCCCAAAGGAAACAGCTACCTCAGATCCTAAATATAGGGAGCTTTAGCAAGAGCTAAAGCACGACTTAAATCTAAGCGATAAGTGGACATAAAGGTTTATCTCCACAAGAGAGGATAAATTATCTGACTTTTGGACTTATAATTACCTGGAGTGTAGCTAACTCCTCCTATCATTTTAAAACCATGTAGTCCAATCTTATGAATTGCAAGATAGTTAGGGTAGTTATTTAATTAGAAAAAAACTAAAATCTTAAACCCACTCCCTGAGACATTAGAGCATGAATGGTATGAGCATGACTTAATATATAAATGCAAAATCTTTTCAAATTTTATTTCATTTTTTGACACACCATTTTGACAAAGGCTTTGGTATTATTATATGTTTAAATGCATGATGAAATAAATTTTTGGCCAAATCAAAAGAGAAAGAGGGTGAAGCTCTGTCAGTAGGGGTTACTCCTATGAGTGTAAGGACGCCACCATTTTGCAAGAGTGATTCAAGATAATATGCATGATGTGAGATATACAACCATACAACTAAGGGGTTACTAAGTTTTTAATTATCTTATTTATATCCTAGGCTTCATGATGAGATTGTGAGTTATTTAAAATTTAGTTATGAGTAATTAATTAGGTAAAAATTTATTTTTATCCTAAGAGCCTAACGCACCTAGGCCACACATTAACATCAAACATAAGAAATTAAGAAAAAGTATGCCCTTTCTAATGCACAATTTAAATAAATCATCAATCAATTTTATAACTACTATAAAAAAATAAGAGGCCAGTACGGTCGGGCTCCACCATACAACCCAAAAAAAAGATGGGTAGCCGAGCCCTACCCTTATACAACCAAGAATATGAAAGAATAATTACAATTTGAATGAATACATGCTATGGGGGTCTTCATTCTTCACTCTTCCATTTGCTTGATTTGATTCTTCCTTGTTTGATTTGGATGTGCTTACTTTAAAGGCATCATAAGACGCCTTAGGACAAAACTTTCTAGCCACTGCTCATCCTAATCCCCCATAGCATTAATCATAATTCTATTGCAAAATTACATTCATATAGAAAAAGTAAATCTAACTACACATGCAAAATAGATGTTAGCTAAACATACATATAATCCTAAGCAGTTATATGTATAATTTGGACTTAGTACCCTGCACATGGGTAACCAAGCTCAGTTGTCCTGACTTGGATTATCCTAAAGGGGTTTAAGCAACCTGCAAAGAGAGTATTTACATTTATTTTTAAGCATCCCCTTAAGCACAATCCCTTGTAGAAAACATGATTAGGCTATGAGCATCCTAACATCCAATCTATGAAGCATACACCCTAACATCCAGTCTACAAGAATACATCCTAACATCCAGTCTAAAATATTATATCATAAAACAAAATATACATCACATCATACACCATCTTAACATAGAGCTAGAAGTGGTGACTTATTTCTAATGTGTGTGTTAAAGTCTTGTGTGATATGTCTTAACTAAGCATTAGAGTTGTATTTTCTAAGCATAGAAAATATTCAAGTTAACATGATGGTGTGTTTCATTTGAAGTTGTTTAATTGATTTATGAATTTTAATTTATATTTTGCTTTATTTTATATGATTTATACTTAACAACTAAGTGTTATAAAGAGAAGGAAGAGGCCTACCCTCTTCCATCCCTACTTTAAGCCACTTTCTAAAGCATGTTAATTTGATTTAGTTCTCTTTGGTGAATGACTTATTAAATAAATTTTAATTATTCATAAGTTTAGACTCACTTTAAATGATCTTATCCATTATGAAAGGCTTCTTAATATTAATCTAATTGAATTACTATCACATGTCATATATTGAACCATTCATTTTCATCACATATAACATGCATATGATTTAATATTTAGCACACCTATACATACATTATGTTTTGGAAAACTTAAATGATAATGAACGTGCATGTTTGGAATTTACTTTTCATCAAGTTATATGAACATATAAATTAAAGCTCTATCAAAATTCTAATACCAAATACATAAGGATGGAATCACATAAGTATGTATTGTTGTTAACCAGACAATTGAGGTAATCAAATGACCTTCTTGGGGCCACCTAAAGCCTCGTATTCTTGGGATGTCCAGACTATAAACTTATTAACATTCCAAGCCTATGTAGATCTATACATGAATAAGAAAAATAGAGCACTAACCTATATATATCATATCCTAATGACTTAGGTGAATATGAATTCATGTATTCCTAGTAAAAAAATAGGATCTACATCTTTTAATTAAGCACACATACACATGTATAAAAGATGTGAGCAAGTATGTGCCATTGTTAACTAGAAAGTGAGGTAATCAAATAATCTCCTTGGGACTACTTAAAGTCTCATATTTCCGGGATGTCCAGACTATATACCCATTATTGCTCAAGCTCATTTAAATCTATATATAAATTATAAGAGAGAGTTTTATTTAATATGACTAAGCTATAAACACATGAAAATCCTACACATATTCATAATTATCAACACTCTAAGTATTCTAATGAATTTATAAGTTTTAAAAATATTTTTGAATCTATTAGTGATAATAGCCACATATATTTAATTAAGCCAACACATGCAAGATTACATAAAAGAAATTCATTTGATTTATTTAAATTTGAAAGCATGAATGTATAAAATGATATGAGATATAACATTTAATTTGCTTGGAAAGGAATAGTTAAATATAAAGACATGATTCATTCAATTAAGCTAATTCCTAAGGACAATCACATTAAATAAACCCATTTAAAGAAAACCAAAGTTCCTTTATTAAATTATGATTTGAGATTTTGATTTGGTTGGAAGAGAAGAACTTATCACTTGCTAGTTTAATCTCATTCCCACATTAGTAATTTGATTTAGTTTAAGAAAGGGTAATTAGGTGGGTTTTATGAATTAATTAATTTGGATCCTTAATTAAATCAATTAATTACCCTCACCTATGCTTCTTTAATTTTATTAACCACTTAATTATGAGCCATAAATAATATGAACATGTGAGAAAATAAAATTGTAATGCGCCTATAAGGACTTAATGCAAAGGGCTCATGATTAAGAGTTAATTAAATCATAAACTTAATTAAGTACTTTTATGATTTTTTCACACTTATGGGTTAATCATTGTTTCCTTAAGGATCTTTATGTTATTAAACATATAAAGAAGAACCCTTAATTTCATTATTAATTACCTAATATGGTTATGATTTCAATTTGGTTAATTAAGTCACTTAATTAATTAATTAGACTCTTAATTAATCCTATTTTAATTAATTTTCCCTTAAAGAGAAATGGACTTAGGAAAAGAGGATAAGAAGGAGGTCCTAACCCCAATCCCATTATCCATTCACTGTTCAACATTGATTAGTGTGTTTAATTAATTATTTTTTACTATTTGGGAGGTTAATTAATTAATTAATTTATTAAGAGTGTGATTAGGGCTTAAATAGTCAATTACTCAAATTAGCAAAGCAATAAATCTCAAAAAACATTATAGAGGCAGAAGTCTTCCCATTAATTTAACCCACAAGATTTGGGATTAATTACTTATGTAATTAAGGAGTAATTATGCTAATTAATTTTGTAATTAAATCTTAATTAAGCTTTAGTTACTATTCAAAATCACTTAGAGTTAATTTTAAATAAATCTCTTTTGAAATATCTTCAAAATAAGTATTTATTTGTATTTTGTGGATTTTCTATAATTTGTTATGATTTTTTGAAGTTTCAATGATTAAATTCATTAATTATACCTTAATTAGGCTTAATCCCATCGGCGCCACTTAGACCGCTGATGTGGTGCACTTTTCATGTGGCACCGTGGGATTGGTAACTTAAGTGCATCCGACTCAGCGTGGTTGGTGGCAGAAGCGCTTTCATCTCCGCCGTTCAATATAAGATCTAATGACACAGAACAAACCCACGATTCTTAAGGATAAAAGAGGAATAATCTAATAGATTAATCATGGTCATCCATTTCAATCATGTGAAACATACGATGTGTTATCCATCGTCTCCCGTGCAATGAGAGACAAATACTGTCCGCCTTTCATCACTTGATCCGAGCTCACCCAAGCTCGGATCAGCTCAAAATGGATCCCACACCTTCACAAAGATGGTCTGAGGGATCCAACATAGAAAACTGCATGGCATGCAAGTTTCCTTCAAAAATCCATAGAAAAATTTCATAAAAGATTGATTTTTGAGAATTACATCCAGCTCAAGACCGGCAATGGAATCGATTGAGGAAGCTTCGTCTAGTAGAGATGAAGCCTTACTAATGGAACACCTAAGGATTTCTTCATGTTTGCTCGGAAGGCTACAAACCATTGATTTGGAGGTCGGTGTTGATCAAAGTTGAACCTCCAATGGTCGTGGAGCTTGGCAGATGATTCATTTTTCCTTGATGGATTGTGGGGAAGGTGTGGGTGAAGTTAATTTGACTTTGGTGGAGAATTGAAAGAGTTAGAATGAATAGATGGATTCCCTATTTCTATTTAAGGAAATCTGGCAATGGGAGAGCTTGAGAAGTTTTGGGGAGGGGTCTATAGTCTTCAAAATGGTCTGCAAAATATTTTCAAGAATCTGTCTATTCAATTTGGATTGAAATGAGGGGGGTATATCCCCCCTCCCTTGGATCAAACACACTGATTGTCTCATTTTTTTGGCGATCGACCGCCCAAACACCTGGAGTGGTGATGTCACCTCCATGTGGCTCGACTTGGTTGGTGGGATGTTGGGTTGGTGGCTCAAGGTGGTTGCCTCAAGGTTGTGATCCAATGGTTTTGGCCATGGTGGAGAGGTGAATTAACTCACCTCCCTTTAGTTGAAAACCAACCTAGCCACTTGGGTTAGGCTAGGTGAGTAGGTCAAGCTCCATTTGAGTGTTTGATGGCTACCAAGGGGAAAAGAGGAGGGTTAACCTTGCCATGTTGGGAAAAATCCCATGTGGGTAGGAGAATCCAAGGGGGATTTACCTTGGGTTGAACACAATTTAGGTTGGGCTAA
This sequence comes from Cymbidium sinense, assembly GCA_021442155.1. Classification (NCBI taxonomy): domain Eukaryota; kingdom Viridiplantae; phylum Streptophyta; class Magnoliopsida; order Asparagales; family Orchidaceae; genus Cymbidium; species Cymbidium sinense. The sequence goes on from CM038214.1 coordinate 124,987,330, forward strand.
TTTGGGGCTGACCCAAGGTGGGTTTAGGATGGTTTGGCTCAGGTTGCATTGGGTTTTGGCTTGGTTCAAGTGAGTTTGGCTCAATTTGACCCTTATAGGTCAAATTGGGCTAGGTTGGGTTAGGTTGACCAATTGGTCAAATTGGGTTTAACCAAGACTTAGGTCAAGTTCAAATAATGATTTGAAGTATTTTGGTTTAATTGGTTTGGGTTAATTTGGCTTAGACTTGATTTTGGCTCAATTGCTTCACGTAGGTTAATAGGGTTGACTTAGTCAAATGACCAAGTTGACTTTGTTTGACCCAATTGATGATAATTGATCAATCAATGGTGATTGATCATCATAGGAGATTTTGGTATGCTTGGTTCAATTGAATTTGGGTAGGATTAAAATTTGGCTCAAATAGGTCCTTTAGGTAACTTTGGGTCAAGTGAGCCTTTAGTTGAGTCAATTTTGGGTTGATTTAGATTTAGTTGAGTTTGTATATGTATTTGGGATTAATATATAGCTTTGATTGCAATTAACTTGGGTTCAAATGGGCTTTGGTTCATTTGGATATTTCAAGTCAAATGGGTTAAGTTGGGTTGGATTGGTTTGATTTGGCTTGATGATTGTAGATTTCATTTATAATTAGGATGATGATTGAATAATAATTGATTCATGAGAAAATCAATTGATTTTTGGTTTGAATTGAATGGGATTTTGGCTAAGTCCATGGGATCAAATCATATGGCATAAGTTTGGTTTGGATTTGATTTGGCTTTGGTTTTTGTCATTTGATTATAGGTTTGATTTTATATTTGGAAAGATGATTAAAGAAACAATTGATTATTGATAAAATAAATTGAAGTCAATTTGAACTGAAGGGGATTTTGGCTTAGTCCATAGGATCAAATCATATAGCTTAGGTTTGGTTTTGGATTTAGTTGATTTTGGTTTTGGTCATTTGATTGTAGGTTTGATTTTATATTTGGGAAGATGATTGAAGAAACAATTGATTCATGAGAAAATCAATTGAAGTCAATTTGAATTGAAGGGGATTTTTGTTCAATCCATAGGATTAAATCATATTGCTTAGGATAGGTTTTGGATTTGGTTGATTTGATTGTAGATTTTGGTAAATTGATTGAAGGGTTGAATTGATCTTTGAGAAAATCATTTGAATTTGGATGAGTTTGGATTTGATTAAGGCTAAGTCCATAGAATAAAATCATAGGGCTCAAGAAGGGTTGATTTGATTTGGAATTGATTATAGGTTTTAATCATTTGATTTGGGTTTGGATTTGGAGTTGGATGAATCAAATTTGGGATTTGGTTTAGGCCAAAGAGGTAGGCATAGATTGGGTTTAGGCTATAAAGTAGGTTTGTCTCCCTAAGTCCTAAGGCATGGCCTCATCTTATGATTGACCCTTCTAAGTCTCTAGGCTTAGGTTAAGTATTCACCTAATTGCTAAAAGTATCTTACGACTAAGGAAGTCTAAATATTTAGAAGACTCCTAACTCTAAGAAGAGGAGATTGAATCCTATCTCTAAAAGTGAGCTCAACAAATATATAATTAAAATTATAAATTGGAACTTGAAAAAAAAGAAATTATATATTAATTCAAAGGATATTGAATTATCAAAATTTAATTAAATCAAACATCTAATAAATCCAAAATTAACCAATCAAAATAAACTAAGTTAAACAAACTCAAACTTTGAAATCCAAATCAAATCAAATCGATTTACTTAAATCATTGCCATAAATTCAAATGGGCTAATTAAGATACTTAGATTCTTAGTTTGACCATTGAAATAAATTTTCACCTCAGGGTGATAATTTTATTAGGATGAGGATGTTGAATAGATTTGGTTCTGTTCATAACATAATTTATTCTATTCATCATTCTTTAAAATCTAAACTTAACTTCAACATAAAATTAACCCTAAAATTGAAATAAAATACAAAATAAATTAAATTATTTAAATTGAAACCATCTAATGATAAAAGTAAACAAATTATGAACCTAAATTCAAATCATTATCCCAAATATAAATCAAATGAAATCAAACATCAAACCAATTCCATTTAATATCCAAATAAACTAACCCATTTGAACCCAAATCTTGCAAACTTTTAAAATATATACCTATAAAAATTAACTAAATAAAATCAAAATTGAACTAAACTATAATCATTTTTGACCAAGGTGATTTTAAAGGACCTATTTGAGCCAAATTAATCAACCCAAATTATCATTGGTCCCTCACCTCTTGTTAATCATTTCATATCATCAATCTATTTGGTCATTAAATTAACCACTACATTAACCAAACTACCCAACCCATGATCAATATGAGCATGACTTGACCATCAATTGAGCCAAACCTATCCCAATTGGCCCTTTGACCCAATTTGACCTAAAGACCAAATTATGTCAAATCATGGTATAACCCAAATTGATTACAACCAATGACTCAAGTTCATTCCAAATTGATTATTGAACTTGACCAAAGCCATAATTGAAAATAATTTAACTAATTCATCAACCAACCCATTTAGCCCAAATTGACCTAAAGGGTAAAATTGGCATAAATCCAAATCAAATCCAAATTAATTCAAACCAAAGCTTACAATCACCTTCAATTAATCAATTGAACATGAATCAACCCATAACCCAAGCTAATTTTGCCAATTTGGCCAAATCGATCAACTTCGCCCATTTGAGCTACATGAATCCAAATGAGCCAAAATCAAATTAAAGCCAAATTGACTCAAACCAATTGAACCAAAACACTTCAAATCATCATTTGAACTTAACCCAAGTCTTAGTTTGACCTGATTTGACCAATTGGTCAACCAAACCCAGGTCAAATTGAGCCAAACCCCTCAAACCAAGCCCAAACCCAATGAAACCTGATCCAACCCCCCCAAAACCCAACTTGAATTGGGTCAAATCCAAAGCCACACACATTGGAATTTTCTCCCCACATGGGATTTTTCTCATGTTGGCAAGTCAACTCCCCTCCTTTCCATGTGGCAACCTCTGCACACCCAAATGGGGACCCACCTACCCAGCTCGACCCAAGTGGCTAGGCCATGGACCAAGGGACCAAGTGGGCTAAGTGCCATGGACCACCTCTCACTAGCTGAAACCCATTGGATCCATGGGAGGAGGAATCACCTTGAGCCACCCACCAAGGCCTTTGGCCAATAAAGTCAAGCCAACTCAGCTTGGACATGACCACTCCGGCGCCCAGGTGGTGGTTGGCTGGCCGAAATTCAAGCTTCAATCCCGTCTGTCTGATCCAAGGGAGGGGGTTATACCCCCCTCATTTCAATCCAAAATCATGACATTCACTCTTAGAGAGGTCCTGGAGGCCATTTTGAAGTCCCTAGAGCTTTTCTTAAGCAACCTAAGCTTCTCCATTGCCAGACTTCACTATTCTGAAAGAGGACAACCTTCTACTCAATCCAACTCCCTCAAACCTCCACCAAATTCAAATTAACTTCACACACACCTACCCCACACCCTGTCAAGCAAGAACAAATCATCTCCCAAGATCCATGGCCACCAAAGGAGTAACTTCGATCAATGTTGACCTATAAATTGACGATTCATGGCCTTTCGAGCAAACGATGATGAATCAACACAAGTGCTGCTCAATAGGGTTTCATCTCCACTAGATGAAGCTTCCTCAATCAATTGCACCGCCGGTTCTTCAATCGACAAGGTAATTCCAAAAAAATGAAATTTTATGAATTTTTTCTATGCTTTTGAAGGAAACTTGTATGTCGCATGTACCCATCTAGTAGATCCCTTCAGATCTACCTCAAGAATGTGTGGGTTGAATCCTAACTCGATCCGAGCTCATGTGAGCTCCAATTGAGTGATGAAATGTGGACGGTGTCCATTTCTCATCACTGAGGAGATGATGGATCACACACTATCCATTCTGTGTGATCGAAATGGACGATCATGATTAATCCATTAGATTTATCCAATTTTAATCCCTTAAAAATTGTGGATTTGATCTACGTGATCCGATCTTAGATTGGATGGTGGGGATGAAAGCGTGTCCGCCACCAATCATGTAGGCAGTCAGATGACTTTAAGTAGCCAATCCATGGTGCCACATGGAAAGCATGCCATGTCAGCAGTCCACGTGGTGCCAATGGGGTTAGGCTTAATTAATTAGTTTTAATGGCTAAAACTTCAAAAATTCATAAAATTATAGAAAAATCCAAAAAATTACAAATAAATACTTATTTTGAAGGTATTTTAGAGGAAACTTATTTAAAATTAATTATAATTTATTTTGAATAATAATTAAGTCTTAATTAAGATTTAATTATAAACTTAATTAGCATAATTACTCCTTAATTACTTGAGTAATTAATCCCAAACTTTGTGTGTTTGTTTAGTGGGATGACTTATGTCTCCCATAATTTTCTTGGCTGGTAGGGTAATTTACTATTTAAGCCTTAATCACTCTCTTAATTAGTTTAATTAATTAATTAACCTTCTAAATAGTAAAAATTAATTGACTAAGCACACTAATCACTGTTGAACAGTGAATGGGCAAGGGGAATGGGGTTGGGACCTCCCTCCTAACCTCTTTTTCTAAGTCCATTCCTCTTTAAAAGGAAAAATTAAAATGACATTAATTAAGGATTAATTAGTTAATTAAAGTGGCTTAATTAATCAAACTAAATTCATAATCATATCAGATAATTAATAATGAAATTAAGGGTTCCTCTTTATGTGTTTAAAAATATAAAGATCCTTTAAGAAATTATGGTTAACTTGTAAGTGTGGGAAAATCATAAAAGTACTTAATTAGATTTTTTAATTTAATTAACTCTTAATTATGAGCCATTTGCATTAGGCCCGTAAAGGAACATTGTAATTTTATTTTTTTCACATATTCATTTCATTTGTGGCTCATAATTAAGTGGTTAATCAAACTAAAAAGGCCTATTGAGGATAATTAATTAATTTAAGTAAAGATCCAACTTAGTTAATTCATAAAATTCACTAATTACCTTTCCTTAAATCAAATTAAATTACTAATATGGAAATGGGATTAAAATAGCAAGTAATTCTTCTCCTCTTTAAGCTTGATCAAAATCTTAAATCATAAACTAATAAAGAAACTTTGGTTTTCTTTAAATGTCTTTATTTGATGTGATTGTCCTTAGGAATTAATTTAGTTGAATGAACCATGTGTTTGTACTTAATTATTCCATTACAATCACTTTAAATGTTGTATGCCATTTAGTTTCATGCATTCATATTTTCAAATGTAAATAAATCAAATGAATTTCTTTTATGCAAGCTTGCATGTGTTAATTTAATTAAATATATTGTGGTTATTATCACTAATAAATTCAAAACTATTTTCCAAAGCTTATAAATTAATTATAATACTTAGAGTGTTGATAGTCATGAATATGCATAGGATTTTCATGTGTTTATAGCTTAAGCATATTAAATAAAGCTCTCATTCTTAAAATTTATATATAGATTTACATGAGTTTGAACAATAATGGGTATATAGTCTGGACATCCAGAATACGAGGCTTTAAGGAGGTCATTTGATTACCTCACTTCCCTAGTTTAACAATGTCACGTACTCATTTGATTTCATTCTTATGTATTTTAATATTGGAATTTAGATAGAGTTTTAATTCATATGCCTAAATGATTTAATTAAAGAAAACACAATCTTTGTATGGTTTTCATCTTAATAGTTGTATGCACATTCATATGTATTTAAGATATCAAGTGTTTAGTCCAGACATCCTGGGAATAGAAGGCTTTAGTTAGCCCAAAGGAGGTCATTTGATTACCTCACTTCCCTGGTTAATAATGGCAAATGTTTGCTCACATCTTTTATACATATGTATATGTGCTTAATTAAAACATGAAGATCCTCTTTTGTTACTAAGAATACATGCATTCATATTCACCTAAGTCATTAGCATATGATATATATAGATTATTGCTCTCTTTTCCTTATTCATGTATAAATCTACATAGGCTTGGAATGTTAATAAGTATATAGTCTAGACATCCCAGGAATACAAGGCTTTAGTTAGCCCCAAAATGGTCATTTTGTTACATCACTTCCCTGGTTAACAATGACACGTACTTATGTAATTCCATCCATATGTATTTTGGTATTAGAATTTGGATAGAGCCTTAATTTATATGTTCATATAACCCAATCAAAATGAAAATAAACTTCAAACATACATTCATCATTCAAGTGTGCTAAAACATGTTGCATGTACATATACACTTAGGATTGGATCTTATGCATGTTACATGTGATGGAAAGGAATGACTTAGTACACTTCATGTGATAGTAATTCAATTAAATTAATCTTAAGATGCCTCTCATATTGAATAGTATCATTTAAAGTGAACCTAAATATAAGATTAATTAAAAAATCACTTAATAAGCCATTCATTATAACAACAACAACAATAAGCCTTAATCCCACTAGGTGGGGTCTGCTACATGAATCCTTTATCTCCATAGTGTCTTATTATGTGTTAAATTCTCATTTAAATCAAGTATACTAAGATCATTTTTTATACACCTTAACCAAGTCTTTTAGGTCTACCTCTAGCTTTCTTAACATAAGACAAATCTAATGCATGCTCTCTAATCGGGTCATGATGGTAACTTTATTTGGCCAAACCATCTAAGGTGACTCTCCTAATCTTATCTACCACTGGAGCTACTCCCTCTCTTAAAGCATCCTCATCTCTGTAACACTTAACTTAGTTTTATGCTTCTCTTTTATTATCCAACATTATGCTTAATAAGCCATTTATTAAAGAGAACTAAATCAAATTAATGTGCTTTAGAAAAGGCTTAAGGTAGTGATGAAAGAGGGTAATCCTCTTCCTTCTCTTCATAACACTTAGATGCTAAGTGTAAATCACATAAAATAAAATAAAAATACAAATTAAAATTTACAAATCAATTAAATAACTTTAAATGAAACCCACCATCATGTTAATTTGAACAATTCTCAAACTTAGAAATCATAACTCTAATTAGTTAAGACATACTACACAAGAATTAACACACATATTAGGATTAGGTCACCACGTCTAACTCTATATTAGGGCGGTGTATGATGTGATGTATATTTTATTTTATGATGCAATATTTAGACTAGAGGTTTGGTGTATGATTTGTAGATTGGATGTTAGGTCATTCTTAGCCTAAATTTTCTTTCTATGGGTGATTATGCTTAAGGGGATGCTTGAAAATAAATATAAATGCTATCTTTGTAGGTTGCTTAAACCCCAAAGCATAATCTAAGTTAGGACAGGTGGGCTTGGTTACCCATGCAGGTGCTAAGTCCAAATTATATATATATAATTGCATGGGATTGTATATATGTTTAGCTAACTTTTATTTTGCAAGATTAGTTAGATTTACTTTTTCTTATACAAATTTAATTTTATAATATGAATTAGGATTAGTGATATAGGGGATTAGGATGAGTAGTGGCCAGAAGGCATTATCCTGGGTTGCCCTATGATGCCTTTAAAGTAAGCACATCCAAATCAAAAAAGAAAGAAAGAAGGAGAAAGATGGAAGAGTGAAGAATGAAGACCCACATAGCATTAATTCTAGTTGTAATTATTCTTTCATATTTTAGGTTGTATAAGGGTAGAGCTCGGCTACCATCTTTTCTTTTTTAGGTTGAACGATGGAGCCTGAACGCACCAGCCTCTTATTCTTTACAGTAGCTTATAAAATTTATTGATGATTTATTTAGATTGCACATTATAAATCACATGCTTTTTCAAAGTTTCTTATGATTGATGCTTTAATGTGTGGCCTGGATACTGTAGGCTATTAGGATAAAATAAATTTTATACCCAACTAATCACTTATAATTAAATTTTAAATAACTCATAACCTCACCATAAAGCCTACACTATAATCAAGATAATTAAAAGTGTTAGCAACCCCTTAGATGTATGGTTGAATGTCTCATATCATGCATATCATCATGAGTCACTTGTGCAAAATGAGGGTCTTCATCCTTACACAATAGGGTCTACTTGACCTATGAGAGCAACCCCTGACGATGAAGCTTCACCCTCTTTCTTTTGATTTGGCCAATAACTTATTTCATCATGCATTCAAGCATATAAGAATCCTAACACAATCGTCTAAATAATGTGTTAAAAAATAAAATAAAATTTAAAAGATTTTTTGCATTTGTTGATTAAGTCATATGCTTATATCACTTATGCTCTAATCTCTTAGGGAGTGGGTTTAGGACTAGTCTCTTTCTAATTAAATAATACCCTAGCTATCTTGAAATTCATAAGATAGGACTACATGGTTTTAAAATCATAGAGAAGTTAGCTGGTGGCCACTCTAGGTGGTTAAAAGTCTAGAAGTCAGATGGTTCATCCTCTCTTGTGGAGGTAAACCTTTATGTCCACCTATCGCTTTGATTTAGGTAGTGCTTTAGCTCCCTAGATTTAGGATCTAAGTTAGCTATTTCTTTCGGGCTACAAGCATAAATCCTCACCTCTTATGCATTTCCACAACCTTGTGTTGGCAAATTACAAGCGCTACGAATCCAATAAAATTTAACTCAAATAAATAAATCTCTTCACTTTTAAATATATAAATCCCATTTATAGGATATATTTGAATACTCACTATGCTTTTTAGTATCAGAATCATTTCTTACTTCCTCCCTTTGGATTCCAAAAATAAGTCTTCTCCTTGAATTTTCTAAATTTATTTTTTGAACATAACCAATCCTCTGATAGTCTAACATTGAAATCTTTGGAGATGATAATTGTCTACTTAAATTGAGAGTATTCCTAGAGAATTTCATTCCCTAAGATTTAATTAACTATGGAAGCTTGCCTCCATAGGGACCTTTAGAACCCAATTTAATATATACCCTACTTTATTCATCCATGTAAAACAAGAAAAAAATCTTTAGTACATTCGAAGACCCATCATGCCTTATGAGTCCTTATTATGTGATTAAGTCCATTGTATGGTGATGTCTCTATCTTTTAGGATAGTACATCATACCTCAATGTCATACCCAATCACTTCAATAAATACCCCCTACGATCTGCCACATCCAAAAATAAACACCACAATATGATTAATATTAATTAGATTATTTTAATATTGTTTACATTTATTAATTTTACCATTTCATTTAAATTTGGTTTGAATTAGTTAATATATTTCAGTTTAATCAACTTATAATTTAATTAAAGTTTAATGTGATATTCTATTTAAATTCCAATTAATTATTTAATTTCTTAAATTTAGTCATTTAGTTTATATATTGATTAATTTTGGTTTGATGATCAATTTAATTTTGTTTGATTAATTCCTTATCTTAGTTTAATTGGCTTGTTTGTTTTGTTTGAGTTTTATGTTATTTGGTTTATTTTGATGTTATTTGGAATTGATAGTAATTGAAAATGATTTGAAGACTTGGAGTTTGCACTTAAGTTTATATTTCTTTAATTTGATTAATATTGAAGATGAATTTCTTGTAATTATTCAATTTTATATGTTTTTGGATTGATTAATTTTATTTATTTATTTAAAGTTTAATCAATTTATAGTTAGGTTAGGTTTAGGGAATACGTTTAGTTAATTTTATTTATTTATTTAAAGTTTAATCAAATTATTAAATAAACTAATAACTAATAACCTAATAACTGAATGGTTTAGGTTTTAGGTTTTTATATTAGGTTTAATTTAAGTTTTATTTTTTAGTTTAGGCTTAGATTTATTTTTAGTTTAGTTTATTTTATTTAGTTTTGGTTGAGGTTTATGTGTAGTTTATTTTAGGTTTAGGTTTAATTTTTATTTATTTTAGTTTAGTTTATTTTAGTTTAGGTTTAGCTTATTTTTTATTTAGGTTTATATAGATTCTTATTATTTTATTTATTTTAGTTTATTTTATATTTTATTTTTATTTAAGTTTATTTTTTATTTTTATTTATTTTGGCTTATTTATTTTAGGTTTAATTATTTTAGTTTAGGTTATTTATTTTAGTATATTTTTTTTAGGTTTAGGTTTAGTTTTATGTTTAGTTTTTATTTTAGTTTTATTTTTATTTAATTTTTTAAGTTTAGGATTTTATTTTATTTTTTTTAAGTTTAAGTTTTAGGTTTTTATATTAGGTTTATTTTTAAGTTTTATTTTTTAGTTTAGGTTTTGGTTTATTTTTAGTATATTTTATTTTATTTAGTTTAGAATTTAGGTTAAGTTTATTTTAGGTTTAGGTTTTATTTATTTTAGTTTAATTCATTTTTGTTTAGGTTTATGTTTATTTTATTTTGATTATTTTAGGCATAGGTTTTTGTTTTTAGTTTAGGGTTTAGGTTTTATTTATTTTATTTTTAGGTTTATTTTTTTAGATGTAAATTTTTATTTAGTTTTTATTTTATTTTACTTTTGGTTTATTTTATTTTTATTTTATGTTTAATTTTGATTTTAATAGGTTTTTTATTTTTAGGTTTATTTTATTTATTTTTAGTTTAGTTTAGGTTTTCATTTATTTTATTTTAGTTGTGTTTTTATTTTTGATTTTATTTTATTTTTAGGTTTAGGTTTAATAACTAAATAAATAACTAAACTAATAAACTAAATAACTAAAATTAATAATAACTAATTAACTAATAACTAATAAAATAATAATTAATAAATTAATAATTAAACAACTAACTAATAATAATTAATAACTAAAAACTAAAAACTAATAATAATTAATAATAACTAATAACTAATAAAAACTAGAAAACTAACTAATAATAAACTAAATAACTAATAACTAAACTAATAAAAATAAACTAGTAACTAATAACTAAAACTAATAAACTAATAAATAAATAACTAAACTAATAAAGTAATAACTAACTAAATAATAAAAACTAATAACTAATAATAAATTAAAACCAACTAATAAAACTAACTAACTAAATAACTAATTAATAACTAATAATGACTAAACTAATAACTAATAATAAAAAATAAACTATTAAATAATAACTAACTAATAAAACTAATAATAAATAAATAACTAATATTAACTAATAACTAATTAAAACTAACTTAAAAACTAATAACTAATAATAAATAAACTAAACTAATAATTAATAATAACTAACTAACTAAACTAATAAAATTAATAATAAAAAACTAACTTATTAATAATAACTAATAACTAAAACTAATAATAAAATAAAACTAACTAATAATTAATAACTAACTAATAAACTAATAACTAACAAATAATAAATAACTAATAACTAAATAATAACTTACTAACTAATAATAATAAGTAACCAACTAAACTAAACTATAACTAATAACTAATTAACTAATAATAATAATAAAAACTAATAAAACTAAACTAACCATTAACTAATAAAAAAATAAATAACTAATAACTAAACTAATAAACTAAAACTAAACTAATAACTAAAACCTAACCAACTAAAACTAATAACTAACTAAATAACTAAACTAATGATAAATAAACTAAAACCAAATAATTATAAAAACCAATAACTTAAACTAATAATAAAACTAATAAATAACTAATAACTAAAAAAAATAACTAATAAATAAATAATAATAAAACCAAATAATAAAAATAAAACTAATAAAATTTAAAACTAATAATAAACTAATAACTAACCAAAATAATAAATAACCAAACTAAAACCAATAAAAATAAACTAAATAATAATAAATAAACTAACTAAAAACCAACTAATAAACAAAACTAATAAAAAATTAAATAAACTAAATAACTAAAACTAATAAAAATAACTAATAAACAAAAATTAAAACTAATAAAACTAATAACTAATAAGTAAAACTAAAATAAAAACTAAAACCAATAATAATAACTAATAAAACTAAAAATTGACTAATAAAACCAACTAACCAATAATAATAAAATAACCAACTAATAATAACTAACCAATAACCAATAACAAATAACCAAACTAATAACTAAACTAATTAATAATAATAATAATAATAATAATAATAAAAAATAATAATAAACCAAAATTAAATAAAAAATTAAATTAAATTAAACATAAATTAAAACCTAAACCTAAATAAAAACTTAAAAATAAAATAAAATAATAAATAAAAACTAAACTAAAATAAAATAAAGAAAAACCTAAACTAAAGTAAAAAATAAAAAACCTAAATAAATAAACTAAAATAAAATAAAATGAAAACTAAATAAAAAATTAAACTTAAAAATAAAATCTAAAAATAAATAAATAATAAAACCTAAACCCTAAATTAAAAAAAAACTTAAACCTAAAATAAAATAAACCTAAACCTAAACCTAAACCTAAACCTTAAATAAAACAAATTAAACTAAAAATAAACATAAACCTAAACTAAAAAATAATACCTAAAAATAAACCTAAAATAAAAACCTAGAACCTAATAAAAAAAATAAAGTAAAAACCTAAAGTGAAGCCTTAAAATAAAAAAATAAAACCTAAACTAAGAATATAAAATAAAAAAATTAAATTATAAAATAAACCTAAACCTAAAGAATAAACTAAAATAAAAAAATTAACTTAATAAACCTAAACCTATGAGTTCACTTCATTTTTTAAAAAATGTAAAATAATTAAAAAAAACCCTAATCTTAAATCATAAATCCATGAACCCTAAATCTACAACCCTGAACCCTAAACCCTAAACCTTAAAACTTTAAACCCTAAACCCTAAACCCGAAACCATTAACTCTAAACCCTAAACCCTAAAACCCTAAACCCTAAACCCTAAAACCTACAACCTACAACCATAAACCCTAAACCCTAAACCCTAAACCCCAAACCATAAACTATAAACCCTAAACCCTAAACCCTAAAAACTTATACCTAAGCTACATAAAATGTAAAAAAAATATAAACCTAAAATAAATAAAATAAAATAAAAAAAACCTAAACTAAAACCTAAACCTAAACTTAAACATAAACTGAAAATAAAATTAAAAAATAAAAACTAAACTAAATTAAAATAAATAAAAACTTAAACTAAATTAAAAAATTAAAAAAACCTAAAAATAAAAAACTAACATAAAATAAAAACTAAACGTAAAATAAAAATAAAATAATAATGAAATAAATTAAAATTAAAACTAAATAAAAACCTAAATGAAAAAAATAAACTTGAAATAAATAAAAAATAAAATCTATACCCTAAACAAAAAAAAACTAAACTATTAATTAATACTTAAAACCTGAATCATTTGATTTTATTTTATTTAATTAAATAATTTTATTTATTTATTACTTATTAGTTTATAGAAATTAGTTAGTTATTATTTTATTAGTTTATTAGTTTATTAGCTTAACCTTTTAAACTATGATGCAAGAACACCTCTTTCTCTTTTAATTTGGCCCATAATCAACTTCTCATGCATTTAGGTATATAAAGTCTCATAGCCTATGTTAAAATAAAGAGTCTCAAATTAAATAAAATTTGATACAAATATGCATTAGATTAAGTCATTATTTATACCCTTCATGCTCTAGTCTCTTAGGGAGTGGTTTAAGGACTTAGTTTCTTTCATAAATAAATAATAATCTAACTATCTTACAAAGCATATGACTTGCATACATGGTTTTAAAATATAGGAGGTGTTAGTTGGCCGCCATTCTAAGCGATAATAAGTCCAACAGTCGGGTGGGTTACCCTCTCTTGTGAGGTATACCATATACCCACTTCCACCTTGGATTTAGGTCATGCTTTTTCCCTCACCAAAGTTTCCTAGATTTAGATCTAAGATCACTATCTCCCTTTGCCAACTACAAACATAAATCCTCAGCTCTTAGGCATCCTAACTATCTTGTGTTGTTAGAGTATAAGTCCTAGCTCTCTAAAAAAATTTCAACTCAAAAATAAATCTCTTTAATTTCAAATATATAAAGCCCAACTATATGATAGATTGATGTAGCTCACAAGGTTTCCTAGTATCATGAGCACTCCTTAGGTTTCCTAGTATCATGAGCACTCCTTACTCATCTCCTTTGGCTTTGAAATGACTCTCCCCTTTTTTTATCCATCCCATTTGATCTTCTAAAATATAACCAATTTATTGATAGTCCTATCTTCGAATTCTTTAAAGACAATATTCGTCTACTTTAATCAATAGTATTCTTAAGGAATTCACTTTCCTTAGGATATAATTAACTATGGAGGCTTGCCTCCATAGGGAACTTAACGAACCCAATTTAAATAAACCCTACTTTACTTTTCCATATAAAGTAGGAGAAAAATCTCTGGTATATTCGAAGACCCATCATGCCTTAGGAGTCCTTATTAGGTGATTAGGTCTATTATAGGGTAGTAACTTTAACTCTCGAGATAGTATGCTATTCCTCAATATCATACTAGATCATCTCAATAAGTACATTCTTAGATCTCGTGGTGTCCATATATATAGACACAACACAACACACCAAAAATAAACACCACATGGTCTTTGATGTTGTAAGAGAAACATAAGAGTAATGAAAGTAGAACCACCAAATATATAAGGTCAAAGTTATATGAACTATCAAATACAACAAAGTGACCACATTGGGAAAGATGCACAAACAACACTAAACTATCTCTGAATATTTTAATCAATTTATAGGGCTACTTAAATAAATACTTCTTAAAGAAAATTTAGGTCCACTAGACTTATATAGAATAAAAAAATTAGTGTCAAAATTAAGTTTGAGCTTAGAGAAGATTGATTATTACTTTAATCATGCATGCTATACTATAAAGATAGCATAATGAATGTTGAATGCAAAGTTTATGGAGCACATAGATTTAGGCCACAGAGTAGAAAATAATGCAAATAGAAAGATATTCCTTACAAGTGATTATTCTACTTGCATCTTACTCTACATCTCTAGAGAAAATGCACTTTTATATGTTCACCTAAGCACATGCTATGGAACCATGATATTGCAAGTGCACCAATTTTTTTGAGTCATCCATCATATGGTGAAGAATAAAAACATTTTAATCATACTTACTCTGAATTTGCATCTGAGCCACACAATGTTAGACTTGGCTTATGTGTTGATGGTTTCACAATATATAGTTAGTCTGTATCACTTTATTCATAATAACCAGTGATAGTTACACCATACAATCTATCTCCAAAGATGTGCATGATTATATTTTATATGTTCTTGACTCTAGTTATTCCTGGGCCACAACCATAAACCAAAGATTGATTTCTTCTTGCAGCTAATAATTTATGAGTTGAAAATCTTATGTGATAATGCTATACTCACATATGATATTGCTGTATAGTAAAACTTTTGGATGAAGGTAGCACTTTTTTATATAAACTATTACTGATTTTTCTACATATAGAATGTTGTCAGGGTGGAGAACTATTAGAAAATTAGCATGTCCATATTATATGAATTTATCAAATGCATTTACTCTAAAAGAAAGATAAAAATATTCTTATTTTGACTATTACCATAAGTTCCTACCCACCTACAACAAATTTAGAAAAAAAAGGATACAGTCATAAAAAAAATAAGTTGAGAAGTTTAGGCCTCCTCTAAGATTAAGTGGGAATGACTTATTGGAAATTATTAGTTTAATTTCTACTATAATTGATTCTCTTATGTTATCAAATAATCATATTCCAAGTTATGGTGCACATCACAATTGGATAAAAAAAGTCTTTTTCTAGATCTATCTTTTTAAAAGTCCAACCTAATAAGGCATAATCTTGATGTGAAGTATATATAAAAAAATTCATTGACAACATATTCAACACTATGATGGATGCTAAGAGAAGAAGTAAAACAAATTTGAAGACCATATTAGATTTAAAGGAATAGAGAGTTAGAGCTCAAAGAGACTACATATGGAAAACTTTTAAAGCCTAAAGATAAGTACTGACTCACATTAGATCAGTAGAGAACAATTTGTAAGTGGGTATTGACATTTAAGCTTCTATATGTGCATGAGTTGATGTGTAGATTTGAGGATAAGAAAAATATTTGAGATGAAGAGCCATGATAGTCACATTTTCTTGCAATGCTTATTGCTAGTTGCATTTAGTGCTTTATCTGATCAAATATTAAATCCTTTAATCAAACTCAATCTACTCTTTAAGGAACTATCTAGCTCCATTAAAGATGAAAGTTCTAAGAAAACTGGAAGTCAACTTTCAATCACACTCTGTAAGCTTAAAAAGATAATCCCCCATACTTTTTGTTGACTCGATGGAGCACTACCAATACATCTACCATACAAAATTAGAGTTAGAGGACTAGTGCAATATCACTAGATGTATTCATTTAAAAGGTATGTAGACGTAGTGCCAACTAGTATAATTTCTATTTATTTTTATCTCATTTGACTTTTGGATATGCTGAAAATTTTGGAATAAATTTAAGAAAATAGTTAAGAATAAAGCACAATCTGAAGGCTTAATATATGAGGCTTATTTAGCTTAAGAGATAATAAATTTTTGCTCCTAGTACTTTAAACCAAATGTACTACAAGATGTTGCCCAAAATTTTAGAGCTTCACTAAATGTGCTATCCATTTCTCAACATTCAAGAAAATTATTGGGTAAAAGCACTTCGAGATATCTTAATTATAAAGAACTAATGTCAATGATAGTAAATGTTCTTATCAAATGTGATGAGATTCAACCAATTTTAGAGTAAGATTGTCAATCTAGCGATATTCAATTTTTTAAGGAATTCAAGATATGATAAATATCTAATCATGTTAATTTCATGTCTACACTCAGATTATTTGTTAATTCCTTACAAGTGGATGATGAAATTACTATTAATAAGATGGTTGAAGAACAATTTCCTACATGGTTTAGGCTATATGTAAGTACTCCTACTTATAGTTTGATTTTGATTAGCTATGCTTTATTACTGAGCTCCACTTAATAGGTGCATGATTGAAGGAATGGGGTACAAAACTAAGAACTTTATGTCTTTGCATGGGGATCCATGCAAATCATGCATATGTGGCCAATTTATGACATAAATGTCTATAGATTTTACATCAATTCTTGGACTAAAGAAAGAAGAACATATAATGATAGTGTGTGCATCAGGAGAAACACTAATTTAGATGAAGATAGATTGATTATTATAGTATTTTACAAGAAATTTTTCAATTACATTATCTAGGATCAAATGGGAGGAGTGTTGTTGTAGTGATTCGATCCTATTCATAATAGAGGAACACATACTTATAAATCATATTGCATAACTGAAGTGAAATTGAGTAGAAAATATGCAAAGTTTGATCCTTCATCCTTACACAACAAACCACTTAAATTCACTATCTTAAATATCATGAAAGAATAAGAGAAAAAATAGATTGGGTGGTTGTAATTAAAATTAAGCCTAGTGTAGTGTTATAGCTCACAATATTATCAAGCTTGCTCATCAATAAGAGGAAATTATAGGATTTGAAATTCCAAGCAATAATATAGAGGCTATAATAAGCTTAGAAGATGTTGATGATGATTATGAGGTAGTAATTCAATCTAGAGATGAGCATAGCGAAGATGATGAAGATTAGGATAATTTAATTCAACATCTAGTGATTTATCAAAGGAAGCTACATAAAATTTGAGTTAAAGGTAGAACTTTTTCTTATTTTCCTCCATGCAAGTAGTGCAACATTGTATTACACCTCTAGGATGTCTTTGTATTTTTGGCTACTAGGTTTTTATGTTTTTAAGCAAATGTTCCATTTATTATACTTTTTTCATACATTATAATTATGCATGTATTATTTACCTTTTGTTATTTTAGTACTTCTTTTTTAGTTTTTTTCCTGCAAGATATAATCTTTATATTTTTCATTGTAAATGGCATCAGGTAGTTGTGATAATGTTCCTAGTAGATCCATCATGATCATTTTTAGGAGCAAGAAGTAAAAGAAGACTATCTCTCATCCTACATTTCAAACTACTACTATTGTCACTACCATGACTACTATTTCACTCGCATCCCTCTCCCCAGACTCATGGATATGCACATGGACATGCTTACTACTCTCTAGAATCAATTGACACCTCACCATTCTACCCCTTTAAGCCACACTTAGGTCATTAGGAGAGTGACTACTACCATCCACCACCATAGAGCATTGATGCTACCACACCTACTATGCATACTTTAATTGAGACACCTCTAGGACATGTTTTTATTGAACCTGAGGGAGACACGTAAGATTGTTTACAAGTTAGATCTTCTTAATATCTTTTGAAGTACTAACTTATGTTTTTTTAATGTAAGTACATGAAATAAGAGATATAATACAGAGCAAATTTGATGCTCCATACATTTTTTGGAAGGAGACACCAATAGAGGTTTGGGGCATGTGCTTCAAAATAATTGAGGTTCTAATTGAGCTTTTTTTCTCAGATAATAAAATATATTTTACTAAATGTATGCTAATTAAATTTATTATATTTATTTAACAAAAAAAGTTTTGGTGGCTATCGAAACATAGCTAGAACATCTAAAAGAATTTTAAGTTGAGAGGTGTTGCACGATTACATGATATATTCACATACATACACAAGTATGGAAAACAACCTTTTTTAATTGGAGAGGACATGTGCACTAAGCTATGCAAAGCCTGGACCTCCCAAGATTATGTTAGAAAAGGGAGCAAGCTAAGAAAAATTGAGCTTCTAATTGTGGGGCATGAGCAACTCCCTACATATTGGAGGCTCAATTCCACATAGTGAGTATAGAAGATAGATGATAAATCATTGATTACTTCAAATAATTAAAGGAATGACATGTATTTATTAATTTCATTTATATGTTTACAACAAAAGTGCTTGGAAGGGAGACCGCTAATGTTAAATTACATGGTAGAACCCATCATCATCAGGTTGATCAATAGTGGGTTAATGTCTATTCACGGAGAGCTTATGTGAGTATAATTATTTATTTTTAGATTGAAATTCTATTAAAAGTATAATCTATTTCAATAACATCTAGTTTTTTTTATAATACGATTACTTGCCGTTGATGGAGGCCTATAGTCAGAGTTTGGCTGGTGCAAGTTGTTCATCTGGACATTCTGAGTAGTCCGAGCATGACATTTAGAGAGAAGCTATTGGCGGTAAGAAGAAAAGAAGAATATATGGCCTGAGTTCATAGGGATTGGCATACAATGCATGCCACTCATTCTCTAGAGTGAGTGGTGATGCTATCAACAAGTTGGTTTTGTGGTGTGTTGTTGTGATGGACGACGGTGTAAATACTCACATGAAGACACAGATGGAAGCTTGAATGGCTGTTATGGAAAGAAAGGTAGAGAGATGTGCTAGGTCAGTCACAAGGGGAAAGAGAGCATAGTTGAGGAGGAAGAAGTGGAGAGCGACAATGATGAGTAGACAGACAATAAGTAGGTCTCTATTGTATATCATGTTATATGTTTGTACTTTTAAATTCCTATTTATATTCTATTTTTTTCTTGATGTTTAACTTCAATTGTAAAAAATTCAGTCTAATATTTATATTTTGGAGGTTATGTAATCAAATTTGGTTTAAAATAATCTCTTGTGATGATATGAATTTCTTATGAAAATATTGTGGTCATTTAAGAGCTCTTTGTATATTGGTTGTTTATTTATTATTCTATTTATTGCTAGGGTAAAAATAAAAATATAGAAATGATCACTTACTTTTTTTAAATCTTTACAAGTGCATAATGAATTTTGATAGACTTTCTATCAGTAGTATCGATACCACCATTCAAACATTTTTGGAAGTTTTGTAACTTTCAGATGACATATTTACCAGTAGATTTTCAGAGGATCAGAACTACTAGAAATTTCTAGTTGAAATTATCCGCTAGTAATTTCTATCAAAGAATTCCAATGGAAATTTATTTTGATGGAAATTCCTACAAACAATTCCTTCTTGAGCCATCCATCCAAAAAGAAATTTTGACAAATAATCATCAGAAAACCACTATAAACATTTTTTATGGATTATTTATTTTCTAGGATTCATTTCCAACTAAGATTTTATTGACGTGGGAAAGCCCATAAAAAATCTATGTAAATTTTGTATTTTTGATGGAATTATGCCAATTTATGAAGAAATTGTCTAGCTAAAACCCACAATTTTTTGCGGTGTATTATGATTTCTCATATTTGATTAAAATTTGAAATATTATTCCATGAGAAATTAGGATGATTTCTCTATCTTGGGTTATTAGTGCTTGAGTAGGGTTTATTGGCTATATAATTAAGCATTTCTACACCTTAACTACTAGAATCTTCTAATATTAATGCCCCACTACTCTCTCCAATAAGATTGTTAGAACTAAAACTTTGACCAACAATTTTCTTAAGACATTGATGCTACTTATAAAGTCAACATATGAATTTTATTAGAGTTAGTGACTTTCTAAGAGATTGGTTTATCAGATGCCCATGAAAGTTTTCAATAGTCATTTCTTCAATTAAAGCATATATTTTCTTAAAAAATCTAGACATAAGACTATGCCCCACTATTGCATCTACAATAGTTGTGATCATACTAATTTATTATAGAATGATTGAATAATCAATCAATTAGGCAATGAATGATGTGAACAATTTCTTAATAAATCTTTCTCTCTCCCAAGCCTCATAAATTGATTCATTTTTCATTTGAATAAAAGTGATATCATTCTTAAGCTTAACAATCTTAGAAGGTGGAAAATACTTGGCTAAAAATTTCTAAGATATATCATTCCAAATAGTGATAGATACCAAGGAAATGAATTTAACCATATCTTAATTTTATTTTATAATGAGATGAAAATAACTTAAGTCTAATGGAACCATCACAAACACCATTATATTTTAAAACTTAAGTCTAATTTGAGAATTTTAAAACATTTTAGATCATTGAAGGTTTTGAATAAAAATTATTATCATAGATTATAGGTCTACTAATGCTTTATTGAATTCCATCTATTAAAGGTGTAGCATAATCTTTGGTTTAGGATGTGCAACTTCTTCAGTTAACTATCGATGTTAATATTTTTACGTTGATTGTACATTTCTTTCCAATGTTTTCTACAAGTTCTTTCTATTTTAGGATTAAATGATACAAATTTTGCACTATTATTACTATGCATATAAAATGTCCATATAATTTACAAAATATAGCATAAGCTTGCAAACCATTTTACAAGACTTAGTTTTGACTAGAAAACACATTATCTAGTCTAACATAATTAATTAGTTAAATTTTAAAAATAAGCTAACAAGATTAATTTTAACTCAACTAAAATTTGGCAAAATCTCCAAAAATGATGCCAAAAACTCAACTTTGATAGTAAGTTATTTTTGAGATCTGGCCAAATTCTCTTCCAAGTTGATTTTCTTAAACTCATCTACCTCATTATCAAGTAAATCATTTCTAAGTGAATTTATAGGATTTTCATCAAATATGATATGTACTTATTCTTATACAATCATCTTTCTTTTATTGTAAACTCTATAGGATCTACCAATCAATGAATAACCTAGAAAGATTCCATCATCTGACTTGCTATCAAATTTTCCTAAAGAATATTTTGTATTATTCAAGATGAAACACTTATATCCAAAGATATGAAAATAACTAATCTTAAGTTTCTTTCAACTGAAATGCTTCCACACTTTTTTGTACGATGGATGGCTCAAGATATTTGATGCACTTTCTCTATTGTGGTGTCATCGCATGCACTCAGCTGAATGCATGGAAGTGTATAATCTCTGCTGATGTGGAGTCAGCGATAAGTAGAACATATACTTGTGAGGTAAATCCATTTGTTTGCATTATTTTTTGTTGTGCAGCTTGAAACTAGGTGCTCCACAAAGTTTATATTTAATATCTTATGCATTTTCCTTGTAGTATAACATACAATCATTTTTACAACAATCAATTTTTTTTTTGCTCTGACCTAGCTTTGACACCAACTTCTTTCTTCTATACAAGCCTTTAGGAACTAAGTTTTGGTGTGAGTTTGTCTCTTTCAACAGCCCTGCAAATTGGTTAAATCATTCACGTGGCACATTAAATTTAATTTTAATACATAGCATTTTTATGACTATAGACAACTCAATGTTTTTCATGCAACCTTCTCACAATAGTCATTTTGCTGCCTTTAGCAGGTCATAAAATTTTTGTGCTTCTTTATTAGGTTGCTCCTCCATAGAAAACTCAACTCAATAGCATCATAGACCATTTCTTCATAAGTTAAGTTGACATCATATTCACCTAAATGACATGGATAACTCGTTGAAGCACCAACGACAATATTAATTTGTGGCTCGAACTCACCATGTGAAGTCCAAAACCAATAATTTGGTTGGAAACCCTTACGATATAAGTCTAATTTGACTTTATCAAGCATTACGAATGCTTGATTCTTGTATTTTGCATATAGACAATGAAACTTTTCTTTAAAAATATAAGAAGAAAGTTGAGATGCTACGTGCATAAGTGCTCAACAAAACTCAAGAATTCATCAGTTAATAATTTTTTGTCTAGATGTAATTTATTTTACATCACCAATAAATTGTATATCATTTTTTATCATGATGTTGTTAGCATATAATCATCAAATTCAATTTTTTAATAAAATTAAATTAGACACATTGTGAAATTTATATAAATTAATCAAAAAAAGTTTAATTATATAATTAGCAATTTGACACATGAAATTAATTAAAAAATACATAACCAAAAAATTCTAAAATAAAGTTTACGAAAAATACAAAACCTAACATGTACAATCATAGCTAAGATTAACCAATTTCAAAAAAAATTTAGACAAAATTTAAGCTAAAAATAATAAAAGTCCCTTATAACATCAAATTCATTTTTCTCACAAATGAACATATAAAATCTTAAAAAAAAAAAAACCTAGACAAGCAAGAGATTGAGGTTTACCTTTGATTCTACAAAGAAATTAGAGCAAATAGACACATTTTAGATGAAAATCGATAAGCCCTAGCTCGTTTCTCGCTGTCAGAAGAGATAGAGAGAGGGAGAGATTGGGAAGAAATGGGATCGGATGTGGGGAGTTGGGTTTCATCACCTTAATATTAACTATTTCTAGAGGATATTCTATGAAAAAACAACTAAAAACAATTTTGATGAATTATTCTGCTAGAAAATCAACCGAGTTTAAGTGATTCAACCATAATATCCTCCGTAATCAATACTTCTGTTAAAAATATTTTCGACTAAAAAATTTATTAGTAATCCAACTGGTAATTTTCAACTAAAAAGTTCACAAAAAATCTACAATTTTTTTATAGTGTTAGCTCTAGCCATGAGGTAGTTCAAGAAAGTCCATAGATGTTTAAAAAGTATAAGAGGACCTCTAGGTTAGATGAAAATAGTCTAAGTGTCATGACATTATTTCCATTAAGTAGGTTTGGACACTTCACTCTCCCTAAGGGAACCACCTAAGCCTTATGTATTAACTAGTTAAGGGAGGAGATAATGATTGATTAAGAGAATTTTAAAAATTGAATGAAAATGGGAGAGTAAATGAGCAATGGATCAGTTTGAAGGAATTTTAGACTAGAGCCTATTGATGGGATGATTTAACCTATTATAACTAGTTGAACTAAAAGGATTGTTCCTAGTGTTCTTCTATAGTTTCACTCCAAAAAGAATGGAGTGATTTGCCCATTTGATGGGTTTAATTTAACCATGAAGAGGGGGTGTGCCCATTTGGGTTCAATTTGTATACTTTAACCCATTCAATTGAATTGACCACTTAGAGTGGTCAAACCAAGCTGGGTTCAACTAGATAATTATTATGACACTTTTGGCTATAATAACTTCCAAGGGTTCACTTAAATATTTTGATTGTATTGGTTTAATTGAATTCCAAAACTTGATGTGACTACTAATTATTTGATGCATTCCACTTGTTTAATTGAGCTTAGGCCAATGGGTAATTAGGTCAAGCAATTTTTAAATCTTATAAGGAACACCAAGGGGAGTGAAATTGCTCAATCAAACTAATTGATTTGATATGTGAGACCATTTTGCTCTAATTAGCCTTATTGGAGTTAATTTGGGTATAGTTAGGTCAATTGATTTGATTTGTAAGTAATTAAGTTAATTAACAACCTATTTAACTATTTGATTGCATGGACATACTCTTTGAATAGTTTGAAGTGATCAAGGAGAAGTCCATTGGGCTTAATATCCAATTTAAGCCCAAAGTTTACTTAATTTGAATTGAGTTTGACTTTTTAGTCCTTGATCTATTATTAGGCATATGCCCTTGAGTCATAGTGATTAAAAAGCTTATGTAGATATTAAAAGTTAAAATTAGAGGCAATTGATCTATTTGGTTGTTTAGGGTAGTCACCTACTTAAGGGTTGGCATGGGGTAAGAATAGGTGGGTACCTTAAACTCAATCAAGGGTCAAATCTCCTAGATTAATTTTAATGATAGTCAAGTCAATCCTTAAAATATCTTGATCAATTGTACCAATAATTGGATCAATGATATGGATATATTACTCAAATTTAACAGTTACAACCACTAGAAAATAGTTGAATTCAACTAATGAAAGAGGTTTACCCTAGGGTTGATTAGATTTAGATTATAATGTAAGAAAGATTCACACGTGACTCTTTTATATGGGTTCCTACTAAAAATTTTCTAAGGACAACTTAATGGGATTGATTAGGTCAAAGCTCTTGATACATGAGGATGATATGAGATTTAGGCACTATTAGCATTTTTTATTAAGCCTAATCATTTAAGTTATGATATGAGATTGATTAGGTTCCTACTAAAAATTCACCATCCTATCTTAAAGTGAATGGCTGATAAAATGAAGATGAACTTGATCAAGATCTCATAGTTCCATCAACTTGAGTTATCATAATTCTAGTCTATTTAGTTACAGGAGATAGTTGGCCTAACCTGATCATAGAATTCTTGTCAATAGCTACGAGTTACTTTGTTCAAGGGAACTTTATAAACTTGAGTTGAATGTTTATCTAAGAGAACAACTTTAAGTTAACTCTAACTGACAAAGGGATTTAACTATAAAAATGGCAAAATTTTGGGAAATTTTTTTGGTAGTAAGGCAGAGACTAATTTTTTAATAGCGAACTTAGTGGGAAATTGGTTGTAAAATTTTCTAGCAACTTGAATGCCGAAAAGTTTTTTCATAATTGGTTCCAAAAATTTCTAGATGATTTAAGTGGTGATATTTTTTTGCCTTTAAATTCATTTGGAATTTTTATTTGATACCACAAAATTAATATCCAATGCTTAACTATCGGTAACTATAAAATAAGAAACCCATCTTAACTTTTGTTCCTCTCATTCAACTCTTTGTCCTAATCTACTAAACCGAGAGATGCTCAGTTTCCCACCAACACCACTCAATTTCTCGTCAAATTTAATAAAAATTTACATAATTTCTTTGTGATTTTTTTAGGTATTTCTCCTTCCTCTCTTTCATAATGCTTTTTATTATGTCTATTGTGTATTTATTATTTTTTTGATGCCCTAACCACTGAATCATTCTTTGCCACTGCTAGATTTCTCTCCATTTTTTGTTCATGACTAATTTATTTGTATATTTTGAGGTACATCTTGTTCAGTTTCTCTTATTTATTTAATTTTCAAATGTTTATTGTATTTTACCTTATGTTCTGACAACTCTATGTGTGAAATAACTGGTGGCAATTATTATTAATTTAAATTTCATTATTTATTGAGTTTAAAATAATGGGAAAAGTAGAACACAAAATATTTTAATAAGAACGATAAAATAGTATTTAGAAATTTACCTATGAAAAATGTCAAACAATAAGAACGACCACTTTAAATCTTATAATACTATAATTCTCCTACATTTTACCTAAAATTTCAAATTTATTAAATCCCTTTGATAAGTGGGCTTACTATGTGATCTATACTAATTAAAATGAGAAAAATAGGTGAGAGAAAAAATGATAGATATGTTAAGGAATTTTTATTAATTTCTCTTTCTTCATTGATGATTTTGGATAGGGTTAGAGCTATAGGAGAAGAAAGATGAGGATTTTTCTTGGTGAAATAGAATTGATATATTAACATAATAAATAATTAATTTATTCAATTATGTTTATATTGTGGGCCAATAAATAATTAGTTTGAGTTAGAATTGAATATTATCTAATTATGCCAATTTTTTATTAGTTGAATATGATTTTTTTTACTCAAATGTCATATCCTATGTCAAATTACTTCAAATAGTCACAATTCTTTGCAATCTCTTTTTGCACTTCAATAATCATGGCAAAGATTCAACATGAACAATCACTTAGATATTTCAAAGATGACTCTATAGCTCAAGTGATTAATTTATGAATTAACTAAGTGGTTATAATAAAAGTGTACATTTGCTTTCATAATCCCATATTGATTGGCCAGTATGTAGTTGACACATATCGATATGCATACATGTATATATACTTTTTTTATTTTACAACAACCTTTATATACCAATGACCATGAATTTTTAATTATGTTGTACATAGTAAATGGATATCAAGGCATAGAGATTATTGATGTATATGAGACTTATTCCTAAATAAAAATGATTTATTGAAGAATTTACTTATGTCTAAATATTTATCTTGATTGCTTGTCAACAACCATCATTTATGGATAGAGGAAGTTCAAATGTCCATCTGTGAAACATAAAAACCAAATAACTTTAATATTAGATGAAATTAGAGTTAAATTATATCAAGAGGATTTAAGTCTAACTATTAGATTTGGACATCATAAAAAGAGTATGTGTCGTCGTCTACTGACACTTGTTATGCTGCATCAACTAGCTATGCACAAGCTAGTGTGGGTGGAAGCAAGCATAAATGAAGAGATAGCCTTTGATGTAGCTAGCTCAAAAAATTAATAACTTATTGAGTGCAGTGTAACGACCATTATGACAAGGATGTACCACTAACTTTGAGTTATCTATGACACTCAGATTATTGAGTATTAAGAAAGACTTTAATATGTCATGTAAATATTTCAATCAGGTTATCAAGCTACATAAGAAGATGAATTTGTCAAATAATCAAGTGCCAAAAAATTTTTATAAAGATAACAAATTGATTTTTAAATTATGATTATTTATAATGAAAATAGATTATTATTATTTTATTAATCTATTTATGCTTTATTACATGAAAAATATATCAGAGAATAAGTGCAAATATTATGATGCTTTACAATACAATCAAATTGTCGCTCCTTACTTATGTTAGCCAATTATTATTATGCCGCATAATCTTTCTCCAAAGTTGTACATGAAAAGTCCTTATTTGTTTCTTATGCTTATTATTCTTGAGCCACATAATCCAAAGGCTAAAATACCACTAATTGATAATCTCAAAAATTTATGAGAAGATGATATGTGACATGATATCTCAATAAAATGGAATTTTTAAAAGAGGATAATTTTGATTTTCCATCATATGACATATTATTAAGGTGGAACACATCATGGAAGTTAGCTTATCCATACTATACAAAAT
This sequence comes from Cymbidium sinense, assembly GCA_021442155.1. Taxonomy (NCBI): domain Eukaryota; kingdom Viridiplantae; phylum Streptophyta; class Magnoliopsida; order Asparagales; family Orchidaceae; genus Cymbidium; species Cymbidium sinense. The sequence goes on from CM038214.1 coordinate 125,014,957, forward strand.
CATTAAAACATTTATGTTGAGGCATAATGGAAAATTTTATGCTTTAATTATATCAAATATTTTTACAAGCTAATCATCCATTTAGAAAAAATAAAGTGACATTCATGAAAAATATATTTGAGAATAAAACTCCACCGCCACAACTGATTGGAGATGACTTATGAGAAATGGTGCAATCCATACCAAAAATTACAAAGTTTCTTATGTTACCAGAGACTAAATTATCACATTGTGGTGTTGCTTATAATTGGATAAAGCATAATATTATTTAGAGGGAGAAAGAAATTTCATGCCTTTTTTATTTTTATTTTTATTTTTTGCAGTTACATTTTCTACTTTTTTTTGTTTAAAAAATGAGACAACTTGCATGAAAGAAAAATTCAAAGTTAGAAAATGGAAAAACTTACCTTTTCATTTCACCAAAAAAAATCTTATTTTATGTATGTTAACTATCATATTAAATAAATTTAAAAAATTTAGTTGCATGCTCTCTCTCTCTCTCTCTCTTTCTCTTTTTTTCATAATCATAATGCTAGTTAAATTCAATTGATTTGTATGATAATTTTATATTAAACAAAATTAATCTAATCTAAACTATAATGATATTTCAGGTTAAAATTAATTTTATTTTGATTACATGATGATGATAATGATTTTAATTTATGATCAATAATTTAGTTATTATGATATAATTAATTTGCTAATTATATTTAATTTCAATATGGTTTGTTGATTTATTAGCATTTTTTGTTTGAGTTTTGATTTAATCAAATTAGATTGTTCTCATCTTAAGTCTAGTGATAGAAATTTATGGTTTTCTTTGATTGCATTACCTTATTCTAAAAATAAGGTCAACACATTCACATTCATAGTTCAGAAAGATGCATGCTACTGTTCTAACATGAACAATGCAACTACCCATTTAGTTCATTTGCTCCCATAAAATTTTAATGCAACACAACATGAGACATATCTAGAAATTTTTAGGTTCAGCTTCTCCTGGAGAATCTGTTCCCTCACTGAGTAAAGGAAGAACTACCCAGTACTAATGTCAAGAAAGAACTTTTGTTTCTTCAGATTTTGTGCCAAAATCAGACTAAGAGTCAAAAGGAGCAGCACAGTAACATGATGTTTTGGTATGCAAAGTAGCATAAGAACAAGATGCTAGAAGTTCTAAGACTAAAATACCACTAGAAAAATAAAAAGAAGATACCATCATATAGAGTTAGCATCCTAAAGAAATGTTAGTGTCAAAGGTAGCTTGAAGTTGCATTCATGGAGGAAACTTGATTTGATCCTACTCGATCGCCTGACTAGAGTGAAAACTTGCTCCTGCTTGTTGCCCTAAATCAAGATTTTTAAAAAATTATGATCACAAATATCTTTAGTTTTGAGTTTCTAAACAAAGGGAAAGCTAGATAATCAAGCAACTTACCTTTCTAGAGCTTCTATCAAAAGAAGTGTAGCTTCCATATGAGATGGAAGAAGATAATCCAGATTCTCTCCTCTACAAAATTTCATTGCTTGGAGTCACATTATGAATTCCTATATTGCTCCCCTGCTTGTTAAAAGGCAATCTATTATTAAAGCTGGAACTCATTTTTGAAGGTTCCATCTCTGCAAGTTCCCCTCTATTACAACAAAAATCTCTGCTAGCATGTTTGCAGCTCTCCGTTCCACCAAAAACTGACCTAGTTTTCTTGTTTTGAGGTTTAGCAATGGAAGAAGGGATTTTCTTTTTATGCATTTTAAAGAGAGAAATCAATTTGGTAGCAAGTACCACAGAAACAAACATTCCTAATACCACATGGATCAACAACATATTGTCAGGAGAAAATGAAGAAACAACATCAAAATCATTTTTGTGTGCCATCTGAGTCTCATCTACAGAATAAGTGGTGGAATTAATGTCTTCTTTGTTAATGGACTGAATATTTTCTTTTCCCAAGTCTATTAGAAGTTGTTCTTCAAGTTTCTCTACCATATTAAATCTCACAGAATAACCTTCTCCAAGAATATTTTTAGATATAGTATTCTCAATCTTCTCAAATTGAATAATGGTTCCAACTTGAACTGGAAAATCAATAAAGGAATCCAGCTTACGCATTTGGGATTATTGCCCTCTTCCATCATCCGGTCCACTAATTCTATGCTAGCTTCATTTACATCTTCATAAAATTCAACTTTAAGCTTCTCAGCATCTTCATCATTACCCAGTAAGGTCTAACCATCAGTCTTATCAAGTTTAAACTTCATTTCCATGTAATCCACAAGATCAGATTGTATATTAACTATTATCTCATTCTCACCAAGTTCAAGGTCAGAGCTACTACAAAATTCTAAACCTGCACTTTGAATCATTGATGATAAGAGAGTTGTGTTGAAGGAATCAGACACGCCTAATTATTCTCTTGAGAAATAACCAGAAGAGATCAAAATTTCAATATAATTTATTGACCATTGCCTCATCTTTGTAGCTAATCCTTGAAAATTCCTACTGACTACATTTACATAATCATAGAGATGGATATCTTGAAAGACTCTAAAAGGCATGGAGAGAGGACCAGCTAAAGATTGATCTTTTATATTGGAAGGAGAAAGGATGGGGGAATTAGTTAAAGGAACAGAAAACAACAAAATGCTCAAGACCAAAAGAAATGGAATTAGCTTAAACCTTTCAAACGACCATGCCTTCGGCTTGTACATTCGAGGTCTAGGTTTAGAATCAAATACATGATTTTCATCAGGAACTTGAGCTTGTTGTGTCTTCATCAAATTGTCATCCTCAGGTTCTTCAATAGGTGAAGACCGCCTGTATCCACTACAATCACGAGAACCCTCAAAGTCGAGAAGCTTCTTCCACTGTCCTCCCCACATAAAGCAAATCTTCCATGAACTCATGATTTTCTCAATCCTAGGGTTTGGCTTATAGTGAAGGAAGCGGGGCCTTGGTGAAAGGTAGTTTTTCATTGGATCATAAGGAGGAAGAGATGGATCACATCCGAAACACCAGCATCAAGTGATCAAGTGGCTGTTATTTGATCATAACCCTTAGAACTACTAATATCCAATTTTCTTGACCAAGTTTGGGCTGATATTTCCTCAGAAACAAAATCAATTTCAAGTTTTTGACTGATTTCCTCCCTTTTCACTTCTTCAGCTGAAACAATGTTGTTTTCCATACAGTCCCAAACCACCTAAATATACAAGAGAAAATTCATATTCAATCCAACATTCTCCATCATTAAATGAGAATAGAGCATTAGAAATGCATTACCTAGTTTCTCTCTACAAGAAACTTTTTCCTTAATGATGCTACAGTGATCTTAGAAGACATAGAGATCATTGGAGCCATAAACCCTTCATGCCATTAGAAGGATTAATGGATTGGGACTTCATTCTTGCTAGCTTGGAGTAGTTGGGGTCTCTTTGATTCTTCTTCAGCTCAAAGGAAGAAGGTGGAGATGGTCATGTGCTTGTGGGTTTGGAGGTTGAGTTCCTCTGTGGAATTTCTACAAAAAAATTCAAAAAATCAGAGAATTATAGATGAAAGGGTAAAGAGTTTATAAAACCCTAAAGAAACCCATCAAAGGAAAGAAATCTTACTTGAGCCACTGCAGGACTTCGAGAGATCGAAGGTGCTACTTTTATTGAGGGTTTTAGGGTTAGGGTTTGAGGGTTTGGATGAAATGGGGGAGAAGATCTTGCAGCTATCATGCTTTTAATGAAGCGTACGGAGACTGGGAGAATTTGAGGAGCAATGCGATGAGTATATGGAAATTTTAAGCAAATAGGAAATGAAGAAAGAGATCTCAACAATAAAAAAAAATACCACACGGTTCTTATGTATTTACATATCTAACATCTAAAGTTTGGTATTTACTTATCTAACATTTTTTTATGCTTAAAAAGGTGCATTTCACTTTTAAAAAGTGAATAAAGTGGTATTTTTGATGTGATATTAAATATTAGGGTGTTATATATGTAAAAATTAAAATTTATGTGTTAGATATGTAAATACATAAGAATTATGTGGTATGTATGTAATTCACCCTAAAAGAAAGGCTTAAATTTCAAATTAGGCCTAATTAAATTCGTAATTAGCTAATTAGGCACTTAAAAAAATTTAAAAAATCGGTCCTAATCGTGAGCAGCATGTCAGTCAATGTCATCACCGATGGCGGCCCTTCCCTTAATTTATGGTGTAAATCAAAAGTGAGAGCTCATCGGCTCTCAATTTTTTTGTGTTTTTCCGTCCATATCTCGTGCCCGCCACTGCTCGTGCTCGTTGCCGGCCAAGATGTAGCTCGCTGCTAGCCAAGGAAGGTCGCCAACAGCCACAAGGAGGTTAATGCCGGTGAGGGAGAAGCTCACGGTTTTTCTTGATTTTTTCCACTAATTTAGGTATTTTTAACCCTAAATGCACCAAATGTGTTAGATTTTATTTTTTATGGGTTTAGTTGCTATGATTAAGCTATTTAGTTTGATTTTAATAGGAAATCTATGTGAGATTTAGGTTTAAAGGTGGTGTTTATATTTTTTAGGGAAAGTTAATTTATACGTATATATTTAGTTTGATTAAGCGAATATATTTAGTTTGATTAAGCGAATATATTTAGTTTGATTAAGTGAATATATTTAGTTTGATTAAGTATGATTAAGCTATTTATTTCTATTAAGCACATATATGTAGTTCAATATATGCACACAATTTATTTTCTTTGAAGGCATAAAGTTGTATGTATTTGAGCACAATTTTTTTTCTGTAAAATATGTATGGCTTTAAGGTCTTCATATTTATGTGATTGATTAATGGCAAACCATCAAGATACTAAGCTTTAAAATGTTTATGTTAGTCATGACATGCAATAGGAAATATGTTCCATCTATTTTAAGAGTATATGCTTTTTTAATGAAGGCACACCTGAGATATTCATAGTGTGTAGATTCTACATATTAAGAATCAAATTTTCGGAGAAAGTTAAAGATTATACCTTGTGAAGCTGACTATGTCACTTAATTTTGACTTGATCAAGCTTCATAAATTAGTGGTAAAAAGGTCTTTAATTGATCTATAAAATTGTTTTAAATTACTTAGATGTGAATTAGAAGTTTAATTTTTAACTTAGATTGAATTTGACCTAATTGAACCAATTTATCATGATAGTCAAATTGTCATCCGAAATTAGTCCAAATGATTCCAAATTGTGTTGATACATGTTGAGCTCAAGGGTTTATGTGATTAGTTCAATTTTTTAGGAATCTTATTAATTTAAAAAATTATATTCAATTTATTTCTCTTAAATTAAATTATGTACAATGATCAGGTGAGAGGAAGGATTACTGGTGTTATATTATTATTAATTAGAAATGAGTTCAGATACTGTCTGTATAGTTCTTTATTATGGCGGTAAACTCAGAGTAAGAGATGATTTCATTCCAACATATGTTGGTGTGAAAAATCATCCAGTCCAAGTCCCACGGTGGATTAAATTCGAGGAATTATAGAAGCGAATATTGAGGTCATTGAAGATAGATCTAGCAAAGTTCTTTGTTAATCTGGTGGGTCATTTTCCTATTGGTGTTGGATTTATTGCAACTCACATTAATGATGAAGAAGTTTATGAAGTTATAATTAATACATCCTGCGCAAAACCTATTGTGAATTATGTTGAAGTTGAGGAGCTGCCGTGTGGAGAGAGGGAGGTTAATATAGAGAAATATCAGGGAGCTCGAGCCAGCACTGAGTACATTACACCAGCTTCTCAGCTAAGTACTCAAGTGGAATACTATGGGTCTGCACCAATAGAACATGATTATTTTTCTAGGGCAAGTTATGTTTATATGGGTGACCTAGATGGTAGTGACATGAATCCACTATTCTTGAAGATGTTGAATATGAAACTATGCCTAGTGGAGCTAGTAGTGATGAAGATGAGGAGGATGATAGCGACACAGAGTAGGCTATTTTAAGGGCCACAGAACCATCCCTAAGGGTCAGAGACTTGATTGCTGAATACTCAATTAGAATAAGTCATACTAAGGAGCACTTGATACGTAACAATGACTACATGCGTAGTGCTCAAACAACTAGAGAATGGGATGAGAACCATACATTTGGTGGCCCGTCAGATGAATCAACCTTTGAGGAGGAGAATTGCATCCCAAACAAATTGCTTGAAGGTATGTGTTTTCGTGACAAGAAGTAGTTACAATTTGTTGTTCAGGGTTGGTCAAACATAAATAATGTTGAGTATGTCATATATGCTTCGAACCAATTAAAATTCACTATATTGTGCACCCACCATTCTGACCCAGCTAGACCATGTTTGTGGAACTTACAAGCAAGCTCAATTAAGAGGTTGGGTGGTGCTTGGAGGATTGGTTCAATTGGCTCACCTCATACCTATAGTCATTCAGTGCTTAATGATGGACATAGGCAATGTACATCACAATTCATCAGTTATTTCATACTGCAGTAAGATGTCAACTAGATTTAAAGCCCAGGGAAATTGAGGCCATATTGAGTCCAAATTTAATATAAGAGTGCCTTACATGAAGGCCTGGGATGCACGTCGAAAGATAGTTAAGGTAATATTTGTCAATTAATGGCTATTGTATGTTCATCTATGCCAAGGTTAGTATATCGTGTGCACTCAACAGAGTCGAATAGATTCCAATGATTGTTATTCTGGTCGTTTGAGCCTTCAATTAGAGGTTGATAGTATTGCTGCCCAGTCCTATGCTTTGATGGGACATTTCTCCTGGGTAAGTATAAAGGAACTCTACTTAGTGCAGTTGGGATTGATGCAAACAATGGCTTGTTCCCACTAGCCTTTGCAGTTGTGGAATCAGAGTATATCGAGTCATGGGTTTAGTTTCTGCACAAATTATAGGACTTGATCCCATTAGTGTCTACAAGGGGTGATCTCTACCTCATCTTAGATAGGCATATAAGTCTAGTTCATGGCTACAGAGATCTTTCCCACAGGTACATGCCCACTGTCATTTGAGAGAACTTCAAAAGAGCTATACGATAATTCAGCATAGGTGATGTTGACTTTATATGTCAAAAGATGTGTGTTGTAAATACATATGATATTAGAATTTTTAAAAGGTACATGGAAGACATCAAGAATATCAAGCATGGGGCATACAATTGGCTTATTTCAAGGGTTGTTCAGCAATGGTCTCTAACTCATGATAATGGCTATAGGTATGGTACGATGACCACAAATGCAGCTGAGTGTTTCAATGGTGTGCTTAAACAAACATGTGGTTTACCAATTCAAGCCTTGATTATAGTAGTGTACTACAACATAGTATCCCTATTCATGAAGAATCTTGAATAAGATATAACTCTGGAAAAAGCAATAGTAAACCTTATTCTCTCCACGCACTAAGGCAATGCGGCAGGCTAATGAATGAGAGGCAAGAGATTTTTTGAACCAGTGAGAATAAGCATGTCTAAGTACCAAGTGTTTGATGTCACCTAGAATGAACTATTTGAAAATAATGAATGTAGGTGTACATCTAGACAACCACAATCTTATCATCTACCATGTGCATACATGATTGCTGTTTTGGGTCAACGACACCTAAACCACGTGCAATATGTCTCAGCGTACTATAGTTTGCAAAACTACATTAACACCTACCAGGGTGAATTCCATGTAATACCTGATCGAGAAGAGTGGGCAGAACACATCAGTGGTGACACATACCCAAATTATAATCCACTAAATGTCAAAAGAAAGTCTGGTCAGCCAAGGACAAATTGATTTAAACATACTATGGATGAGAATACTACAAGAAGTTCCAGGGTTTGTAGTGTGTGAGACTGTTGGACACAATAGGTCTACGTGTCTCAAATATGATCGCGTGGATTGTGATAAGGTTTAGTTGTAACGTAGTTCTATTTGGATTAGTCCTACTTTTCATATTGTGCACTTGTTATTGTGTGTAGGCTGTTATTCTATTTTGTAATTGTCGATGTGTAAGACTGTTATTCTATTTTGTAATTATGTGTAGGCTATTTCTGTATTATTTGGATCACCACTTGTTGATAGCCATCGTGGAGCGATGGTGTTTGTCGACAAATACCTTCCATTTGGCCACTGGTGAGATGACGATTACACTACATGATGTTGCGAGAATTTTAGGTATTCGGATAGATGGTCCACCTATGATTGGCGCATTATTGTTGGTGGTCGGAAATGGTGGGCTTCATGGCCAGATTATTGTGATGAGTTAATTAGAGCAGAATCATGTAAATGTGATCTTCCATCCACATATCACATCAAAATTCTGAATGGTATATGCTCATGCACACACTTGTTTACCCTTACTATGACTGTGATGGATATACTACTGAGATTCGTACTTAGATCTACCAAAGCTCTAGTTCACTTTGCGTGCATAGCATACATACTATTTGCTATTAGATTTTTCCTTTTGCCAGATACTTCAAGTTCTGAGGTTCATCTATAGTATCTGCCATTACTTGAGGATATTGAAACATTCAGGGAGTTATCGTTGGGTTCAGCTGTGCTTGCTCATCTATACAAGGAACTACATGAGGTAAACAAATCAAAGCACACAAATATGGCTGGATGTGTTCATTTATTGCAGGTATGGGCTTCTGAGCCAATTCATGTGGTAGACCTACCTTACATGTGTCATATCCTATAGACATTGATGGGCTTAGAGTAGGATGTCGATGCAATGAAGAGTTTGTTCGAGAAATGCCAGCATCCAACCTCAGAGTATATAGGGATGAGTTGGAGAAATTTTGCAGAGTCAGGTATGGTGAATTGATGTAATGTTTATTGGCTTACTCATTATGGGCTTGTTGTTGAAAGAATAACTTATGTTATATGTACAGGTCATATGGGAGCCATATGGACATCAGATCTGCATGCGTGTTACGATTATATGTTTACAGGGAGAGGAAATATGGCTAGCTAGAGTATCGATGATATGTTGAAAGAGGGTAGAGTGGTACCTGCTTGATTGTGTGCTCAGATAGTTTAGCATGCCTCTTATGATTGATGTTGCCCCGATAGATCCATCATTCATACGGGTCAATGGTCGAGGAAAAGCTGATGTTGATTGGGTCGATTACCACCACTCTTATATTGCATAATGGGAGCATAGACGTGAGTCGGTTATCATGGTGGATTCATCATAGCATGATCGGGAGCCAGTGATCAACCGATACATGAGGTGGTATCATTCTTAGGCTTTACTTTACATGCTGAAGGCACCGATACTTCCTCCTGAGACATATTACCCCCGAGCGCCTGGAGACCATTTGATGGTTAGTCTATATGCAAAGTATTACAATTTGCTTTTCCTTGTAATAATAAAACCCTGATATAAATTTCTTTATTAGCAGCGTGAGCACATCTTGAATATTGAGAACATATTTTAACGCTATTTCAGTAAACATGATGATAAAGAATTTCAGAAATCTATCAATGATTATGAGGAATTGTGCATGGAGCAGAGGAAAAATATGCATATCTCTGACAGTAAATACAGGATACTGACATTCCAGGTACTTCTGCATCGGCGTAGACAAATGTTTCATCGATGGATGTGGGTCCATCCTCTACGCCAGTGGTGGGACAGTCTACCTATACATTTACACAGTCATCCCAGTGTTCATATCAGGAAGCAATGTAGTCTCAGATGCACCCATGGCACGTAGCAGTCCCGCCGACATATGGTCCACCGTCATTCTATATGACACCACCATACAGAGTGTACCATGAGTATTCATTGCCTACTCAAACTTTGGCTGATATATCTCATGTTATAGAATTAGGATATTCACAACAACGGTCAGGTGGAAGAGGAGGAGGACCATCAACAACATCATCTACATGATCGGCCATGATGACCACCAACCCATTACACTCCTGGTAGTGATGCGATTCCACCACGCATGCATCGATGATGATAGATGTGTTATCTTTTTATACGGTTGATGGCATGCACTTATTACTATTTTTATTTGTTATGTTTACTCATTCAGTTAGTCCTGATTGTATAATCCTAGTGTTGTTTATTATTTTTTTATTTTGGTTAATTCAAATGCGAGGAGGAAAGATTCAATGTGGAATTACATAAAGTTCAAATCAGAGTTAAGAACTTTTTTCCATATAAGTATTTATTATGGTAAAGAGAAATTGAGGTATATCTTGAGTCAAAATTCACCTTATTAGTTCTAATGTGTTTTGGAGAAGTAAATGTTAGCAAGTGTAAGAAAATATCTTCAAATATAAGAGAAGAGCTACTTATTTTTTAAGAATGAATAAACCCATTAAAACTAAATATATATATATAGAATATAATGACACTGTTTGATATTACCAAAGAAATATATATATTCAACAATCTTATATTATGGCCAAAAAATGGATTTAATAACTTTAATTTTACAACTTAAAATTCATTCACAACTTATACTGCAGGAAAGATTTGTCAAAATTTTTCAACATAAAAGTTGTAGAATTTTTCATTACCTTTCCAACAATACTAAACACGCCAAAATCCGACACCGGATGACAAAGATATGGCCAAAAAATGGGGTATGTCTGGTTATTTTTTTTTTAAAATTATGTCCATCAGAGTGACGACATTATTTAGGCTCGACCTATTATTAATTTTTTTAAGTACCTAATTAGCTAATTATGAATTTAATTAGGCTTAATTTAAAAATTAAGCCTAAAAGAAACAAGATTTCTTTGTGGTTTTTGAGAAAATGACTAAATTTCTTTCCTTTTCAATCCCTTTTCAATTTGTTAAGCTGTAGTTTCCAAGGAATTAGCCGTTAGGTGATGAAGTGATGAGGGCAGTGAATTCGATGTTGGAAAGGTGAACAAATGGACCGATGGTTGATCGTTTGAATTTAGATTGTTGGTAAATATTCAGAAAATTAAGAACGGGATTTGATTAATGAAGAGGCTTAAATAGATAAATATATATCATTATATGAAGAATCTGTTAATTTGAATACAGGGTATTTCTGATAATCTCCCAAAAAATAAAATATAATTTTTTTATTTGTTGATGGAATATTAATTTTGATCCATATATCCTCAATTAAAATAATAAAAAAATATTGTTATTTCATCACCATTAAATAAGTAACAACCATTGAGTCTATTTAATTATATTTATATGTATGCATTCTATATAATTTACATAATGATATTAAAACATTTAAGTCATAATGAGAACGAACAACCTAGTATTTTAGAAATCTACTAATTTTATTTTCAAATAACTCTCTCAATTCTTTATTTTTTTAATATTTCTGATGTGAAAATAATATATTTTCAAGGAAAAATTGTACCAAAATATTAAGATTATAGTTATGCATTTTTTGTTAAAATTCAAAAACTGAACCAATGTCTATTTACTTTATATATTTTTTGGATTTAATAACATTCTATTTTCATTTCAATTTTGTGTCATCTTAATCCGATCAAATCGAAAATAGCTAAAAAAATTGATTTATTTAAATTTTTTTAGAAAATTTCTCTCAAGAAAGCAATTCAAATGATAAATTTATATATTATTGATTTTATTTATTAAAGAGTTACTTAATTTTATATGAAATTATTTGATAAATTGATATAATTCTTTGATAAATAATTAATATAATAATTTATATTTTTGATTTTTTTCTAACCAAAATTCAAAAAAAAATTTCTATTTGGATTATATTTATTGATTAAATGGATCAATTTTTTGAGATTCTGAATTTAAAATTGATTGATTTAATAAAATTTAAAATCGATAGATTGCACACGCCTAATTAAGATCAAATTGTGATAAGAATGATTTAAAATTATTGGATTTGAAAACTTAATATTATTATTTGTAAATTTTGAACAAAATATTTTGACCAATTTTTTTCATGCATTTTCAATTTGGATAATGCTGAAATGATATATAAATATATATATATATATATGGATGTAGCAACAAAATGCCAATTTTACCGTCAAATTTTAGATGAGTAAAGAGAAAAATAGATGATTTTTTATTGTTAGAAAAAAAAATCTATTGCCCATTAATTAAAGAAACTTTTCTTCTTTAATATCACATGTTTTTAGCAAAATTTTAATTTTTAATTTTTTTAATACTTAATGTGAAAATATTATGTTTCATTTTTAAAATATAATATTTAATGTTAAAATTGACTTCTAATATTTTATGTTAAATTATATTAAAACTATTTAAACTATTAATGAATTGAACACTAAATAATATTTTAAATATTTTGATAGAGGCCATAATATTATAAAGTTGGTCATAACTATAATATTAATAATAATCAATTTACTTGAAATTAATAATTCCCTAAATATTGTAATATTAATAGTTTAAGTTATTCAAATTTATTATATATAAGAGCATAAAATAATTTTGAGTTCTATGTAGAAAAATCATCAATCTTCATTCTCTTTGTATTTGAAAAGTAATTTTTAAAACAAGTATGCCACATAAACAAATAAAAAAAAAGCTTATGAAAAATAGGGCAGAAGAAAAACTGCTACTAAAATGGCTACAAGTTATAATGCGAAGAAATTTGGCATATCAATCAAAAGCTAATATGGATTCTTCTTCGGATTAATCGTTCAATTTACTTTAAATTTGTTTTGGTTAGACACTTTTGAGATCAATCAAAAGGAGACAACCATTAAAAGACAATAATAATTTTGAAATCAATCAATAATGTGATATAAAGAAAATAATGAAAACAATAAGCCTTTATCCCAGTTTGTTGGACCAAACCGACTACATGAATATTTTTTCTCCAGTGTATATCATATGTATCATATTCTCATTTAATTATAATAAATTAATATCATTTTTTTACTTTATACCTTAGTATTTTTATATCTACTTTTATCATTCTTAACATAAGCTGAATCAAATACAACTACTCTCCTAATTGAGTCATCAGATGACTGGGTATTTTATGTGACCAAATTATCTAAGGCAACTCTCTTTAAGATCTTATTTGACACTAGAGCTGCTCAATCTATTCATGGATATATTCATTTCATAATTTATTACTAAATATAAATCCTCTCATCCACCTGAGTATCTTCATCTCTACAACACTTAATTTTATGCTTCTCTTTTACAGGCCAATATTCTGCATCATAAAGCATTGCAAGTCTCACCATCATCCTAAAAAAAAATTCCTTGAGTCTAAGTCCTAATTTTTTATCACACAACAAGCTAGATGCATTCCTCCACTTCAACCATCCAAATTAAATTCTACTAATAACATCCCATGTATTTTACCATCACATTGACCAATAGACATGAGAAAATTAAAACATTTGTCTTTTTAATGACTTGGCCACCCATTATCACAACCACACCACAAATACTAGTAAAACTATACTCTATGTATTTGATTTTAGATAAACTCAAATGAAAGTTTTTATACTAATTCAAGTTTTCTCTTGAACTCCCTCTCTAATCTTATTAGCAAAAGAATATCATCAACAAAAGCATACACCAAGGTACAACCTCTTGTAAATGTCTAATAAGAACATTCATAACTAGAGTAAAAAGATATGGGCTTAAAGTCGATTCTTGATATAATTCAACTAAAATTAAAAAAAATACTTTATCAATCCTCCTTGTATAAGTAATAGCTCTACGGTATATTATTGACTTCATGAGCCCCATCTCATATGAGATTGATTTTGATGATAAAAAATATATATTCAAATGCCATTAATCAAGTTAAATTCAAGTGTATAGAAAAAATTCTTCTGCTTTTGGTTCTTCAGTTATATTAACTTGTTAAAGCTACTGGACATAGACTGGGTGAACATTTTTCTAAGAATTACTATATTAAGACAAATGAAAAGCTCAATAAATTCAAATAAATGATTCATTTATTTTTAAATTCATTATTCTAAAATTATTAATATTTTTCTATATCTTAATATCAAAATTATTCGTTAACTTATCCATTTTAAATAGTATGAACTAAATGCACGATATAAGTTCCATTAAATGTGTGTTTAAGCAAGATAAATTATATTTAAACTTTATTAAATCATTTTCATGACATTCATAATTTTTTAGTGCATGAACATTGAATTATCCCAAAATTATATATTTTTCCTCTTATTCTCTCTCCTATTATTCTTTCTTCTCTCTCTTATTATCATTTTCATCTAAACATTATTTCGGCCAAATTTTTAATGCATTTGTTTTGTAATAAATTGTGTGACATTTATTGCAAAACATTTCCATATCATTTCTCTCATTTTTCATATTTTAAAATTCACTTATTTGAATTTTTGAATTATTATTTAATTCAAACTCTTTTATGCATGACATGTACTTGCTAAATAAATCAATTTTTTTATGGAATATGTTGAACATTCCAAACATTATTAATTATTATTATTTAGAGATTAATTGATTAATTCTAAGTTATTTTAAATTTAAATTCAATTCAGCCCTCTTTTTCAAAATAATTCCTTTCATTTTTCCAAGTTGACATATTTTAAGAAAGTTTAAGGGAGGCCGTCGACTATGCTTTAAATTATTAAATTTATATGTTATTTAAACATTCAGTAAGTATAAAATACAATCAGGTTTGATTTAAATTAATTCATGTATTATTTTGTGAATTTTCTATTTTAGGAAACCTCTTTGGCCGAATTCTTTGAATTGGATTTTAATGGATTTATTTTATTCAAAACTCCTCCTTCATATCTAAACTTCCTTAGCTGAATTTTCAATGGGATTTCCTCAATCTTTTGTTGTGAATCACATAGCATACATTCTATATTGGGTTTAAATAAATTTCTAAAGGAGACTATGGAAAATCTCTTTGGCCTATCCCCTTGTCTTTGGATTTAAAATTCAAATTGTTTCCAACTAAATTTCCCTCTAATTGGATCAATTTTGGGCTGACTCTAGACTCCTCCCTATTCTATTTAAGAGCCTTGTTTCAACTTGAAAAATGTTCTAAAAATAGTTAAAAACTCTTTCTTTCTCTCTTGCTCACCCTTGGCTAATTCTTGTTAAATAAGCTATTGAAAATTTTTAGTGATTCAAGTGCAAAAATTCTCATCATTCTTCCCTTTCCCTTGGCCATTTATTTGGCTTGAAGATTGATTAAGAAACGTAAAGGGTTGATGTTTTTCCACCCTTGGTTGAAAATATCAACTCCTTGATGTTTATTTTCTATGGTGCTAAGTTTTTAAACTTCTTTTATTTCTTCTTAGCTTTGGACTTTACAAGGTTATGTAAATTTTCTTATGTTCATTTCGTGACATAATCTTTAGATTTTGTTTGGCCAAGAACAAAGATAAGAAGATCAATTTGTGTGAACTTAACGTACTTGATAATCTTTTGACTTCTTGTTTGGCCTAAGCCAACATAAGAAAATCAATTTATTTTGTGCTTAATCATTGAATATTGGTTGAAGCCCTTTTAAAGATTATTAATTTCCTAAGTCCTTAATCATTTGAATATCCATTGTCTATCCCTTTGATTTAAAGTTTTATATATGACTTAAAGCTTCATAAAAGTTGGTTAAATTTGATTATGCTTAAAATTTTATTACCCCTTTTTCCATTTGGTTGACCACATCAGATATTGCATAAATTATTTTATGCTTATTGATTAATTATATTCAATTGGTTTATGTATATGTTATGTGATATCTTTTATGTGATATAATTTACATCCTTATTCAAGTAATTATTGAGTTGTTCCAATTGTGCACATATTTATCATTTGAATAAAAATGATCTTTTGTGAAAAAGAATTCAAAGTAAAGTGTTTGGTAATTGCATTTTAGTTTGCATTTCAAATTCTTTCAAAAAGAAAATCATTTCAAACCATTTAAAATTCATTAAAGAAACATTAAGTTACTAATTTCATTAAATATTTGATTGAACATCTTATTGTAATTTCATTTAAAATTAAAGTGAGCTCTCTATTTCATTAATATTTAATTGCCTTAATATTAGTATAGATTGGGCTGTGAGTGCAAAAACATCTTAAAATTAAAAGTTAGACTTGAATCTTTCTCTTTGTTTTGTCTTGATTTCTTATTGGGTTGTATTTTCCCATTAAGAAAAGTATGTGTTGGGTTGTGATTGCCCGTTAAGAAAAGTACGTATTGGGTTATACTTGCCCATGAAGGAGAGTATGAGAAATTAGTTGTAATCTCAACTTTGGTTTAGTGAACTCTTAGCTTGGGTGGCTAGACGTGGACGTAGGCCAGTTTTTGAGGTTTAACAGAACTACATTAAAATCTCCATGTTCTCTTTCTTTACTTTTCAGTACTTTACTTTTTTTGTTATTGATTTTTTTGTTGCTTCATTTCAGTAAAGTATTGTTATTAAATATTTAAATCTTTTACAAAAGATGAAATTAAAATTTCTAAATTTTATTCTAAACACATTCTTGGGTGCTATAGCTAAATAACAATTGGTATTAAAGCCTCGACTCAATTTGTGGCTTAGCATCCCTAAGTTTGATTGCTATGGCATATGTTTTTCCTAAAGGTATATTATTTGAAAGATAGTCTACACATAGACCACATTTACTTGATAATGTTTCATTGGATTATTAGAAAAACTGTATTTGTACTTTTATTCATGGACAGGATTCTAGAATGTGGCATATGTTGACACATCAATATCACCCACTGTTGATATGAATGGTTTAAAAATTGATAAACCTTTGATTAATGGTCTACTTTTGAAAGAGAATTAGATGAACTAAATGCAAAGGATTTTAACATTCTTTATTGTGCTTTACTTCCTGATAAATACATGATAATTTCCATGCTTACTACTGTAAAAGAAATATGGGATAAATTGATTCTTACTTATGAAGGCACTAATGAAGTTAAAGATGAACATATAAAAAACTTAGTACATGAATATGAATTATTACGCATGTTACCAAATGAAAGAATTTTGATATGTATGCTCGCTTCATGAAAATTATAAATACATTACATTCGCTTGGAAGAAAGTATAAAAATCAAGATTTGATTTATAAAATTTTAAGATGCATTCCAAAAGATTGGGATGCAAAACTTACTACTATTAGTGAAGCTAAGGATGTAACTACTTATACATTTGATCAGATTCTTGGTTCTTTGATAGCATATGAACAAGTTATTGAACAAAGGGATCAAAATGACTCTTTCCAAAAGAAAGAGAAAAAAAATTAATTGCTTTGCAAGTGGAAGATAGTTGTGAAAAAAATTCTTCATGTTCAGATGTTGATAATGATGAGATTACTTTGCTTTCAAAAAGGCTAGAAAATATGATTAGAAAGAAAAATCACATGTATGGAAAATCTAAAGTACATAAATTGCCTACTAAAAGATTGAATGTAGGAGAGGAATAATATGCTTTAATTGTAAAAAGCCTGGACATATAAGAGGTGAATGTCTAGACTTATCTAAAAAAGAGAAAGCTGAAAGAAAAAAGTCTTTGAAAAATAAAAAGCCTCAAAAGAAAAAGAAAAGAGCACTTTGGACAAATTTTGATTCAGAAGAATCAAGTGATGACACTATTATAGAGGAAGAAGTAAATATATGTCTTATGGCTGATGTGGATTCTACAAGTGAGGTATGTGCAAATATTTCTTATAAAGAATTATATGATGCATTAAATGAATTGGCACATGAATATAAAAAGCTGAAAGAAAATTCATTGGTTCCAGTAACATTTCTTCACCGTTGCCTCTGCCATCACCTCCACCATTTAAGGGTAAGTAGGTCATTGGTTCTAGTGAGCAGATAGCCCCTCTAAAGGATGGTCCACCTATGAATATGCTTATGGAGGACCAAACCAGAGTTGATTACAATGTCCTAGCTCACCTTAGAAAGTTTCCTACTAAGTAAAGCATATGCAACACCCTCATCTTATCCAAAGAGATGAGGGAATCTTTAATCAAGTCTTTACTTAATCTAGAGATATGTATGTCTCAGCTGACAGCTATGGAAGAGGAGTCATGCCACTCAAAGGACATCATCATTATTACATTCAGTGATGAAGACTTACTCTTTGGGATGATTGAACACAACTGCCTCTTTACATTATATGTTTTGAGTTGAAATTTATTTAGATTACTATGGCTTATAATCCAACAACATAAGGTTGTGGGAATACCTAAGAGGTGAGGAATTATGCTCGTAGCCTGAAAGAAATAGCTACCTCGGATCCTAAATCTAGGTAACTTTAGTATGAGCTATAGCATGACCTAAATCAAAGTGACAGGTGGACATAAGGGTTTACCTCCATAAGAGAATAAATTGTTCAACTTTTGAAACTTATAACTGCCTCGAGTGGCCACTAACTAACTCCTTCAATGATTTTGAAACCATGTAGTCTGGTCTTTTGAATTGCAATATACCTAGGGTAGTTAAGCATATACAACACCCTTGGTTCCAGTGATGAAAACTTAGTTCCAGTAACAATTCTTCACCGCCACCTCTATCATCGCCTCCACCATTTGTAAGTAGGTCATTGGTTCTAGTGAGCAGATAACCCCTCTAAAGGATGGTCCACATATGGATATGCTTATGGAGGACCAAACCAGAGTAGATTACAATATCCTAGCTCACCTTAGAAAGTTTCCTACTAAGTAAAGCATATACAACACCCTCATCTTATCCAAAGAGATGAGGGAATCTTTAATCAAGCCTTTACTTAATCTAGAGATATGCATGGCTAAGCTGATAGCTATGAAAGAGAAGTCATGCCACTTGAAGGACATATTCATAGTTACATTCAATGATGAAGACTTACTCTTTGGGATGATTCAACACAACTGCCTCTTTACATTATATGTTTTGAGTTGAAATTTATTTAGATTACTATGGCTTATAATCCAACAACATAAGGTTGTGGGAATACCTAAGAGGTGAGGAATTATGCTCATAGCCTGAAAAAATAGCTACCTCAAATCCTAAATCTAGGGAGCTTTAGTACAAGCTATAGCATGACCTAAATCAAAGTGATAGGTGGACATAAGGGTTTATCTCCATAAGAGTGAATAAATTGTTCGACTTCTGAACTTATAACTGCCTAGAGTAGCCGCTAGCTAACTCCTACAATTTTGAAACCATGAAGTCTGGTATTTTGAATTGTAAGATTGCTAGGATAGTTATTTAATTAAAAAGAGACTAAAGTCCTGAACACACTCCTTAAGAGACTAGAGCATGAGTGGTATGAGCATATGACTTATTCTATAGATGCAAAATCCTTACAAATTTTATTTCATTTTAGACACATCATTTTGATTGAGGCTTTAGGATTTCTTATGCCTAAATGCATGATGAAATAGGTTATGGGTTAAATCATCTAGAAGAGGTGTTCTCCACCACAAAGGTTGCCCTCACAAGTCAAGAATTTCTTTATTATGTAAGGATGGAGATCCTTCATGTTCAAAGGAGAAATTTAGTTATGAGTGATTAGTTAGGTAGAAAAGTTATTTTTATCCTAGGAGCCTAATCGTATCCAAGCTACACATTAAAGCATTAATCATTTATGAAAATATGAAAAGCATGCCATCCTAATGCACAATGTAAACATAACATCAAATAATTATATAAACTATCATAAAAGAGTAAAAGGACGGTGTGGTTGGGTACTACCGTACAACCCGAAGAGAGAAAAGATGGGAAGCCGAGCTCTACCCTTATACAACCTAGAATATTAAATATTAATTATAATTGCATTAAATGCTATGGGGGTCTTCTTTCTTCATATCTCCATTTCTGATTTGGTTCTTTCTTTGATTTGGATGGTGCTTGCTTTAAGGGTATCATTGGGCACCCCAGGACAAAACCTTCTGGCCACTGCTCAACCTAATCTCCCATAACAGTAATCATAATTCCTATTATAAAAAGTACATTTTTATGGGAAAAGTAAATCTAATTACACTTGCAAAATAGATATTAGCTAAATATACATATAATCTCAAGTAGTTGTATTTATAATTTGGACTTAGCACCCTACACATGGGTAATTAAGCCCACCCATCCTAACTTGGATTATGCTTAAGGATTTAAGCAACCTGCAAAAAAAGCATTCACATTTATTTTTAAGCATTCCTTAAGCATAATCCCTTGTAGAAAACATGATTAGGCTAATATTAGCCTATCATCCAGTCTATGAAGCATATACCATAACATCCAATCTAAAATAATATATCATAAAACAAAACATACATCACATCATACACCATCCTAACTTAGAGCTGAAAGTGGTGAATTAATTCTAATGTGTGTATTAAAGCTTATGCGATAAGTCATGTTAGGCATTAGTGTTGTATTTTCTAAGTGTTCATGGATTCAATTTAACATCGAAGGTTGATTTCACTCGAAGTAGTTTAATTGATTTGAGAATTTTAATTTATGTTTTACTTTGTTTCATTGGATTACACTTAGCAACTAAGTGTTTTAAAAAGAGGAAAAAAAGGATTTCCCTCTTTCATTCCTACCTTAAGTAACTTTCTAAAGTAAATTAATTTGATTTAGTTGTCTTTAGTTAATGGCTTATTAAATTATTTAATTAATCCTAAGTTTAGTTTCACTTTAAATAAATCCTATTCAAAATGAAAGGCATCTTAAGATTAATTTGATTGAATTACTACCACATGACATATATTAAATCATTCCTTTCCATGACATGTAACATGCATTTGATTTAAGTGTATCTATACATGCAACATATTTTAGCACACCTAAATGATGAATGTATGTGTTGTTTAGAATTTATATTTTATTTGATTGAATTATTTAAACATATTTATTTAAAACTTCATCCAAATTATTATACAAAAGGACATAAGAATGAAATTAAATAGGCATGTGTCATTGTTAAAAGGGGAAGTGAGGTAATCAAATGACCTCCTTGGAGCTAGCTAAGCCATTCTCTTGATGTTTAGACTATATGCACCTTTGCCATCAAACATATGTAAATTTGTATACATTAACATAGGAAATAAGCTCCAAATCATATGGCTAATTAATTCAACCACTTAGTCAATTATGAATGCATATAATTTAAATGTAAAATGTGATTTTCATTTACTAATCACATATACATATACATGTACATGTACAAATATATAGGCAGGTACGTGTGATTGTTAAACTAGGGAAATGAGGTAATCAAAAGACCTCCTTGGGGATAACTAAATCCTCATATTCCTGAGATGTCCAGACTATATATTTGCTTTTGTTGGACACACATGGATGTATGCATAAATGAGGGAAAGAAAATAATGCAAAGATTGAATATATTTTTTTATTGAATCATTTATATACATGAATTAAATATCTATACAAATTTTAATGTTGAAATACATAAGAATGAAATCAAATGGGTATGTGTCATTGTTAAACTAAGGAAGTGATGTGTTCCTCCTTGGGACTAGCTAAAGCTTCGTGTTCCTGGGATGTCCAAACTATATACCCATTACCATTCAATCTTATATAAATCAGCACATGAATAGAGGAAAGGGAACTCAACATTCATACACTTAAACCATAAGCAGATGCATTTCTTATGTATTTATAACTAGCATCATAACACATTTTATTATTCATTTATAATCTTTTAAAAAATACATTTGGATTTAATAGTGATAATAGCCTCGCATATATTAAATTAAATAAACACATGAAAGCTTAGATAAAGGAAAATCATTTTATTTTACTTGATTTTGAAAAGGTGGATGCATGAATCCAAATGACATACTAAATTTAACATGATTAGAAAGAGGAAAATCAAATATGAGCATGTGATTCATTCAACCAAACTAGTTCTTAAGAATAGTCAAATCAAATAAGATTATTTAAAGTAAACTAAAGCTTCTTTATTAATAAAGTTTTGGATTTGATTTGCTTTAAAGGGGAGAAGAGAAATCATCACTTGTAGTTTTAAACACATTCCCACATTACTGATTTTATTTAATTTAAGGAAATATATGTGTTAATTAAGTTGAACCCTTAATTAGATGAATTAATTTACCTATGTCACCTTAAGGTAATTAACAAAATAATTATGAGCCAACATCATATGCATGGAAAATAAACTTACAATGATCTAGAAATAAAAGAGGCTAATGCAATTAGCTCATGATTAATAGTTAATTAGATTAAGGACTTAATTAATTACTCTTATGGTTTTCCCACATGTGGACTAACCATAATTTCATCAAACTCCTTTTAGTTATTAAACACCTAAAGATCTACCCCATGATTTAATTAATTAAAGTCTGAAGTGACTATGATTTCAATTTGATTAAGTGAATTAATTAATTAGTTAAATCTTAATTAATTTCATTCTAAAAAGGGTGAAATGAACTTAGGTAAAGGGATCCCAACCCTATTCCTTAGTTCACTTACTATTGAACAATGATAAATAAACTTAATTAACCAATTTGTTACTATTCATGGGATTAATTAATCATTAATTAGCTTAAAAGAGTAGTTAAGATTTAATTAGTCAATTTTCTTAATTAAGTTAGAAATAAATTCCAAGAAAATCATGAGAGGTAGAGGTCATCCCATTAAATTAACCCACAAAATTTAGGATTAATTTCTCAAAACATTAAGGAGTAATTAAGCTAATAAACTTTGTAGTTAAATATTAATTAAACCTTAATTACTGTTCAAAATTAGTTAAGATCTTTTTTAATTCTCCTTTGAAATAACTTTAAAATGAGTATTTATTTGTATTTTTTTATTTCACTAAAATTTTTTATGATTTTTATAAGTTTATGCCATTAAAAATGAATAAGTAAGCCAATTAAAGCCAAATCCTTTTGGTGCCACATTGTGCACTGATGTGGCATGATTTTCACATGGTGCCACAGGATTGGCTACTTAAAACTTGTCCAACTCAACACCTATGTGGCGGCGACAGATGTGCTTTTCATCCGTCGTCCGATCTCGATCATACGACTATGATTAATCCCATAGCTTTATAGGATTAAATTAGATTGATGTAGGAGATCTAATTACAATCATCATGTTTCAATCATGCGGAACAGATGGTGCATGATCTAATATGACGTGAGGGAGAATGAAGTTCATCCATCATTGCTCACTTGATCCGAGCTTACTCGAGCTCAGATCAACTCCAAAAGAATCCCACAACTTCGCAACATTGATAAGAGGGGATCCAACAGTCATGATCCCATGAGATGCAAGTTTTCTTCAAAAAACTCCAACCCATTTGTTCCTAAGGATTAGTTTTGGAAGCATACCTCACCGGAGCTCATGATCGGTGGCTCGAATGACAAAGGAAGCTTCATCTAGTGGATATGAAGCCCTATTGAGAAGCAATTGAATCAATTCCTCAATGTTTGCTTGGAAGGCCACAAATTGATGATTTGGACCTCGCTTTGATCGAAGTCCCACCATCGGTGCTCAGGAAGCTTGGGAGATAATTCATTCTTACTCAATGAGGCCTAGGGAAGGAGCATCCAAAGTTAATTTGAGTTTGATAGAGAAATGGGGAAGTTAGATCAAAAATGGGAGCGTCCTATTTCAGGACAGACATGAATGGCATTTTTCTATCGAGGACAAGCTTGGGTGCTTAGGGAAAGGCACTAGCATCTCATCCTGGGTAGCTAAGGCTTTGAAGAAAGATTTTTTATGTGTGTTTGAGTGGAAATGAGGGGGTGTATACCCCCCTTTCATCTTGATCTGATGGTGGCATCGGGTTTGGCTTCTAGTGTCCATCCGGCCATCTCTGGGAGTGTGGGTGGTAGGGAGGAGGTGAGTTGGCTCAACTTGGTTGGTTGAAGGTGTGGAGGTGACTTCCAAGGAGGAATCATGGGTGTCTTATGGGCTTCAAATGCTCTAATGGGGAGGGTGACTGATTTCACCTCCCATGGGACATGACCCAACCATTATTGGGTCGTGTCCTAGGTGCTTAGGTGGACCATTGCGAGAGTACCAAGTGGCCAAGTAATGGAAATGACCACTTACATGGGTGATTTGTCTCATGTGATGCCCTTGACCAAAGAGTAGAATGATCATTTGGCATTAGATTTGATTTGGGTAGATTTGAAATGAGCCAAAAGAGGGTTAGCCCAAATTTCAAATCAATGGGAGTTGATTTGGTTAGGTTTGTCTCAATTTGACTCATTTAGGTCAAATTGGGTTAGGTTGGGTCAAGTTGACCAATTGGTCAAATTGGGTCAAACCAAGGATTTGGTCAAGTTCATATGATAATTTGGGATGTTTTGGTTCAATTAGTTTGGTTTAGTTTCACTTAGATTTGATTTTGGCTCATTTGAATTCATTATGGTCAAATGGGTTAAGTTGACCAATTTGACCAAATTGGCCAAATTGTCATGGGTTGGGTGTTGGTTTGGATTTAGTTGACCAATTGAAGATGATTGTAGGCTTAGGATTTAATTAATTTGGATTTGGTTTTGATTAAGGCCAACTTGAACCTTTAGGTCAATTTGGGCTAAGTAGGTCAATTGTGTTCAATTGGGTCTAATCATGGCTTTGGTAAAGCTCAACAATCAATTTGGAATGAAATTGAGCCATTGGTTACAATCAATTTGATTTATATTTTGATTTGACCCAATTTGTCCTTTTAGGTCAATTTGGTCTTTTAGGTCAACAACTTGGGTCAAGAGGGCTAATTGGGTTTGGTTTGACTCAATTGAGGTCAAGTCATATTCAAATATTAATTTTTATTTGGTATGAAACATTGGTTTTAAGGGATTTGGCTAGTTTGGTTCATTTGGGTTAAGGGATTGACTTGGTTTGACCTAATTTGTGATAGCTGACCAACCTAGGGTGATCAACAATCATGATAGGAGGTTTTGATGGCTTGGTTCAATCCAATTTCAGTACGATTAAAACTTGGCTCAGATAGGTCAATTTGGCCATTTTGGGTCAAGTGAGCCAATTGGGTTTAGTTGGTTTCATTTTGATTGTGTTTGATTTAGTTGAGTTTATATATGGATTTGGGATTTATATATAAATTCAATTTCAATTGGCTTAGGTACAAATGGGTTTTGGTTCATTTGAACATTTCAAGTCAAAAGCGTTAAGTTGGGTTTGACTTGGGTTGATTTTGATTAGGCTTGATGATTGTAGATTTTATTTATATTTGTGAATATGATTGAAGGTATGATTGATTCATTAGAAAATCAATTGAATTTGGGTTTTGGAATAAAGGAATTTGGCTAAGTCCATGGAGTTGGGTCATGTGGCTTAGGTTTGGATTTTGATTTAGTTTGATTTAGTTTTGATGATTTATATGTGTATATATTTAAATTTGTAAAGATGATTGAAAATATGATTGATTTATGGGAAAATCAATTGAGTTTGACATGATTTAGATTAAGATTGGATAGGTCATATGGATTAAGAAGGGTTTTGATTTAATTTGATTTAGTTTGATTTAGTTTAATTTAGTTTTGATCATTTGAATGCAGATTTGATTTATATTTAGGAATATGATTGATGATATAAATTTATTATGAGAAAATCAATTGATTTTGGATTGATTTGGATTAAGATTTTCCAAAGTTCATGGGATAGGTCATATGCTTTAGGAAGGGTTTCAAGTTTGGATTTGATCATGGGCTTCAATCATTTGGTTTTGGAATTTAGGTCTAGATTTGGATTTGAATTTGATGTTTTAATTAAACTTGAGGTTTGGTTTGAGAAGGTGAACGGATTGGATTTGGGTTGTAGGGTAGGTGGATTATCCTAATCCCTAAGGCATAACCTAATCATATGGTTAACCCTTCTTAGTCTTTAGGCTTAGGTTAACTATTTACTTATTTGCTAGAAGTGTCTTATGACAAGGGAAGTCTTAGAGTCTAGAAAACTCCTATGTCTAAGATGAGAAGATTGAATCTGCACTCCAAAAGTGAGGTCAACACGCCTTAGTCCATAGTGGATATAGATGATTGGAAGACCAAGTTTCACATTATAGACTCAGATATATCTTTCACTTTGCTTGAGACCATGGATACATGGGACAACATAGTTCCATCCTCATACATCAATGTATGAAGTTTGTGAGAGGTGGGATCATCTATTATGTCAAAAGAGATCTCAAGCCATTTACAGTTCAGGTCGGTATATGAGGATGACACTATGTCCCTCAAAATCAACAAGTCTATTCTCACGAACTTGGCCAAAGTTTAAAAATAAAAAAAAAAGAAAAAGAAAAAGAAAAAGAAAGAGAAAGAGAATGAAAAAAAATAAAAGGGAGCAGAAATAGACTTAGATGAGGAAGTGGAGCATGACATTATATTCCACCCATAGTTCATTACTCCATTCAAACATATGGGTCGGACGACCTGACCTCCACTAGGCAGAGGAAGAGGCCAGTTCAGAGGCAGTTAGAGGGGTGAAAAACCTTCTTATTGGCCACCCAATAAAAGATATGTCCAAGCTACCAAGAGTACACCTACTATCTATATAGACCTAGAATCTAGTTCATAAGATGAGTCTTATATTGTTAGCACTCCTGCTAGCTCTTCTTAACATTAGATTCCCTTGGAGGTGACACTTGAGCTAGATAGCGAAGAAGACTAATCTTCAAATCAAAGCATAAGTGTATCCAAGTCTATATGTGAAACATATAGGCATTAGTTGGGAACCTTAGCTTTAACCCCACTTGTCTCTCAAAAAGCTGAGGGTTTGGAAGTTAAGGAAGCCCCTAAGTCATCCACAGGTGTGAAGACTAGAGGTTCATTTTGGGAGCATCATCCTTAAGTCAAGAAGTTGATGTTGAACTTGAGGATGATTCATATAAAGATTTAATATAATTACCTTTTGATTGGTACTTCCCTTGTGTTCATAATTTAGCGAGAAATGGTTAATCCCACATACTTTGTCAAAGCACAGGTCAGACTACTTCAAAAGAATATCGAAGAATAAATGCAAAAGCTCTCAATTAAGACCAAGACTAGAATTCGATACAGTGGGTCCAGTCGATGATGATGATTACTACTTAGTCATCACCAATCATTTGGAATTTGATAGTTTCTTTTCAAATCACATTAACTCAAATGAAGATCTATGCTTTGAAACTTCAAATGATCCAGATTATTTTGAAGTCAAAGATGCACCAATAGAGTTCAAAGAAGAGATCAAGACAACCATCGATGAGCTCAAGGAAATCAACTTAGGAACTAAAGAAGATCCACGCCTGACATAAATCAATTCTTTGTTGAATGAAATTGAAACTAATGACTTAGTTAGCTATTGACTGAGTTGAAGGACTACTTTGCATGGAGTTATGAAGAGATGCCTAGCTTTGGCTTTCGATGTAGTGATCGATAAACTAATAATAGAGCCTACTGCTAACCCTATCAAGCAAGCTCCTAGATGCATGCCATTAGACATAGAATAACAGGTCATTTCTGAAGTCAAAAAATTGATCGATGCTCACTTCATCAAGGAAGAAAAATACCCTACTTAGTTAGCCAGTGTCATCCCAATTAAGAAAAAGAATGGTCAAATTCACATATGCATGATTTTAGAGATTTAAATAAGGCATGTCCAAAAGATGAATTTCCTCTACTATTCTTGGAGCTGATGGTGGACATTGCCTCATCTCATGCAGTATTCTCTTTCATGGATGGCTTATCTGGATATATCTAAATAAAAATGGCCTGAAGATGAAAGAAACACTATTTTAGAACCACGATCAAAATCTATAATGTCATGCCTTTTAGCCCTAAAAATGTGCTACATACTTTGCGAATATCTTCATTGAACTCATTCATCATCAAGTCAAGTTCTATATCAATGATTTTGTGGTCAAATGTAGAGAAAAGTAAGACCATCTCTTTGACTTGAGAGTAATTTTAAATAGTTAATATAATTTAACTTTAAAATGAACCCCCTGAAGTGTGTATTCAGAGTAGCTTTAGAAAATTCCTTGGGTTTATTGTCTGACACCATGGAATCAATATCGATCCAAAGATGATCAAGGCGATATTAGAAATGTCACCCCCTAAAAGTTTAACTTAACTTAAATAATTCCAAGGATAGTTAGCCTATCTTAGAAGCTTTATATCTAACCTATCGGGAAATTGTCAGCCATTCTTAGCACTTATCAAAAAGAATGCCAAGTTCAAGTAGGATGATAAGTGTGAGCATGCTTTCTTTCAAGATTTACGATTGGTCTTCATTATCTCGAGCAAGCAACTTATACTTTACACTGCTATGTTAGATAACTCATTTGGTGCTTTGTTTGTCCAAGCCAATGACGAAGGGAAGGAAAATGCACTCTACTACCTTAGCTGTCACTTAATCCATATTAAGGCTAATTATACACCCATTGAAAAGCTTTGCCTAGCATTAATCTTTGCATCTTAAAACTACAACCGCTTTGCTTTCCTCATAAGTGAATTTAATCTAGGATCACCATGAGAGTATCTCTGGCATATTAGTAGTTGAGTACATTCCATGGTGATGATTTGATGAAAAATCCTTAGGGGATGCTTAGCCACAGGAAGATGTACTTGATGATTAAACTTTGATGGCCTCTCAAGAGAACCCATAATCTACAATTCCGGAAAGGAATAGGTCTCTTAACTCTAGACTGTGATGTGATGAGATTTTCATATCTTATGTCCAATCCCTGCACCAATAATGAAGTTAAATATGAGGCTTTAATTATCGATCTAGAGTTAGATGTTACTCTAAGCATATAAAATATCAACATCTTCAAGGATTCTCAGCTAGTTATCAACCAAATCAGTGGGTCCTATAAGGTTATAAAGGCCAAGCTCTATCACTACCCCAAGTACACCAGAATTATTATTGGGGTTACCATCTATAGGATTCATCAAGGAGAAAATGTTGTAGCGTATGCTTTATCCAAGCTTACCAAAGAGTTGGCTTGTCTAGAGGATGAGTCCATTTTGATAAAAGTCCAAAATAGACAAATCTTATCCCTTAATGATATTGAACTCATCAAAAAGTACTCTCTTGAAGGGGAGGTTACCATTGCCAAGAAGGATGAGCAGTTAGATTCGAGGCAACCATTCATGGATTGCCTAAATAAAAGAAAACTACCACAAGAGAAGTCCCAAGCCTATCAAATGAAGCAGAGAGAACTTTCCTACTCTCTTATGGGTGGTGTCTTGTACTGACACTCTTTCTATCATATGTGGTTGGTTATATTATTTAGACAAACATGAAGCTCGTAAGAGACTTGGATACCACTAGCCGTTGATGATCAAAGATTATGTGGATACGACTAGGCGATGTCACCAATGTCAAATACATGGTGTGGTCCTACCAACCACCCAATATTCTACATCCTACATTGGTCTCATGGCCATTCGAGTGTTGAGGTACCAACATAGTGGGCCTGATCGATCCTCCTTCTTCCAAGGGTCATCGGTTCATCATAGCTGCTACTGACTACTTTTCCAAATGGGCAAAGGTGATTCCGCTCAAATAGGTCATAGCTTAGCATGTGCTCCAATTTTTTAGGAACCATATCATATATAGGTTCGGAGTGCCTCGATGAATTATATCTGATCATGGCATTGCATTAAAGAGCACTAAGATCAACAACTTTGCTCGGAGATGTAGAATAAATTAGAGATATTCTATCATCAACTACCTGAGGGAAAACAACATAGAAGAAGCCATGAACAAAACTCTCATACTAAGAAAACACTCAATAATATGCATGAGAAGTTAGTTGAAGCCTTGTGGGCCTACCGTATCATATATAGAACTCCAACTCTGTGTACTCCTTTCTCCTTAGTGTATGGGTCTGAAGCCATTCAACCATTAGAATTCCAACTCCCATCACTAAGGATAGGTGTGGGCAACAAGATGATAATAGAGCAGAATGCTAAGTTGTAGTTAGAAGAGCTCACAAGTTTGGAGGAGAAATTCTTGCGGGCATGCCAAAACCTCAAGTTGTACAAAGCTAAAATGATTCAAGCTCAAAATAAGTTGGTTCATCGTAGAGCTTTTCAAGTAGGAGAACTTATTTTAGTTTTGAAGATACCAATTGTTTCCTGTCGCAAGATGGGAGGCAAGTTTGAACCCACTTGGGAAAGCCCTTTTGCCATAGAGAAGACCTACCAAGGAGGATCTTATCAGCTTATTAATCATAAGGGAGAGCACCCAATGCTTCCAATCAATGGGCTCTACTTAAAGAAATATTTTAAATCATGTTTGAAAATGCATATCATCAATGAAAATTCTATTTTGAATGCAATCTCTTTCATGTTGAAAGTATTCTTGTTAGCGAATCTGCCATGATGTGTTTAGGGTAGGTGTAGAGGAACATCTTCTATCCTTCCATAAACTACATAAATTCTAATCATTTATCTCAGGCTCCTTTGAGTTGAGATACCTCCCCCAGTGGCACTCACTCAGTATCTACTCTAGGTTAGCTTGACGTTCTACCCTACTATTATGTCACCCCTGAGGTCTTCTTGCTTTGGAGGATGTAAGTCTGCTACTATTTTCATCTTTACTTGTGTACTGCACACTGATGATCGCCTTGTCAAATTTGTAGGCCTTACTGTGTTGACGGTAAGCTACCTCATGTTATCTTCGTTTAAGAGGATGTGAGGCTGCTATGCTAAGTCAGGTTCAATTTGCTGTGCTACCCACAAGTCACCCCAACAGTTGTTCCTTGCTTTAGAAGATGTAAGTCTGCTTTGCCTTCTTCCTAGTGCCAAAAGGCAACCTCTTAGGTTGGCTAGCATTCTCTATCCTTTTGGGTTTCTAAATTTGAGATAAGATAATTCTGATATAGCACCTTCTCAGTGAGTCCATTACACACTGAGATGGTCTAAAAATTAAATCTATCAAAGTTGATCGAGTTCACAACCCCAACAGATTTTCTCTCAATTCAAAATTAAAGTAAACCAAACAAACTATATCAAATCACATGAAATTAAGAGAAAATTAATCATGACTACTTTTGAGTTGAATTAAGTCCCCAGCAGCATTCACTAAGTAATCGCCCTAGGTCGGGTTCGATTTATGCATCGAACAGGAACCCCAGCGGTTGTTCCTCATTTGGGCGATGTAATTTTGCTACGCCTTCTTCCTAGCATAACCATTGCACACCAAATGCAACCCCTTAGGTTGGCTAGCTCTACCCCACAGACAATAGACTATCCCTTTGGATTTGTAAATGGTAGGTCATATAGCCCTTCTTAGTGGATCCATCTCACACCAATAGGTCTATACATTAACTTCAGTTAATTAATCATTTTGATTTCTCCTGGAGTTAAATCACAACCTTCTCCTTAGTGGAGCCCCAAATCATATATAAACAAGTCAAGAAAATAAATCAAATTCAAAACCAACCTCTCTAGTGGAGCCAAATTAAACCAACTCCCCTAGTAGAGTCTAAATCAAAGAAATCCAACCAAACTATTATCCCCATTAGATACATTTCTGAACAAATCTATGAAATCAAACTCAAATCCCAATCTCCAATAGATAACCCAAACCTGTTTCCCTAGTGGAAGGTTCATATACTTGATCCCCAGTGAACTCAAGCCATATCCCTAGCAGATATGCCTCCACATAAATTAAAACAAAATAAATTGAAGTCAATTCAATCTTAATCCCTGATGTATTATAGATTTTTATCCCCAGTGAATCTTCTTTCCACAAATCATATAATCAAATCAACTTCAAACCTTATCCCTAGAAGATTCTCATCTTCTATTTTAAACAGACCCCTCACATGTCATGTCTAGTGCATGTGTGATCCCCTAGTGGATCTCCCTCCATGGTCTTGACATGGAATTCTCATCAAATCTTATTTCTTCTCTTTTGCACACTTTTAATACTTCAACCACCAACAATATATTCATTCAAATTACATCATCCTAACATTATAATCAGTATTTTATGATTTGTGATCGTGCAAGCTCAAACTAACTATACAATATCATGCTAAATATATAATAGTGTGAATTAACACACTATATTATATTATAATATATGATGTTATATTAAAATTTATTGTAATATAATATATTGTCTAACACTACACCTCATTAGAATCACTTTAAAAGAATAAATAATAAAATTTTCTCAAAATATGAACAATGTTCATTTTGAATGTAAAATTATTAATTTTCTATTATAAATGCTACAAAATAGCTTAATTTTGGTGTTGCTTCTTGGTCTGTACTATGAATTTGGCCAAATTCTTCCATCTCAACCTTAAAATTAATATTTTTGTGCATTTTGACACAATGTATTATAACAAAAGTAAAACATACTAAAATATACAATAACACTTAGTAACACACCACCACATTCATATATTTGTGAAGTGATATTGTTATGTTCATTATATTTTAATATGCTTTCGTATAATATATTATCTTACATTACACCTTAAAATGAATCACTTTAAGCAAAAAATTTAAAAAATTTGGTTGAAAATTGAACATTTATTTTGGATGCAAAATTTCATTCTTTTGATTAAATGACACACCATAACACACCCCCAATGATGTTCCCTAAAGCTTAACTTAAATTTGGTCAAATCCCATCATCTCAGCCTATAAATCAATACTTTTATGAATTATACCAATACAAACTCTACTACATCATACTATAATAAACTAAAATATGCTAAACAACAAGTAGTAATACACAATAGTATGCTATAATGCATGATGTTACACTATGGTATAACATCTTATATTAAAATACATTATAACATATTATATTATATTATATTGCATATCACATCATAAGGGATTATTTAAAATAAAAAAAATCATAAAATTAGTTTAAATAATAAAAAGTGATATATTTTAATCATATCACTTACAAATTTTAATTTAAAACCATATATTATGATGCCATGCTCTACCTATTATGAATTTGGCCAAATTCCACCATTTTAAAGTCTAAATCAACATTTTTATAAATAATGGTAGTGTTTAGGGTTTAGGGTTTAGGGTTTAGATTTTATGGTTTAGGGTTTAGTGTTTAGGGTTTAGGGTTTAGGGTTTTGGGGTTTAGGGTTGTAGGTTTAGTGTTTGGGGTTTATGGTTAAGATCAGGGTTTAGGGTTTAGGATTTAGGGTTTATGGTTTAGGGTTTATGGATTAGGGTTTTTTTTAAAAAAAAAATTAAGTAAACTAGTAGGTTTATGTTTATTTAGTTTATTGTTTGTCTAAGTTCATTTGAGTTTATTTTATTTTTTATTTTTAATTAGGTTTATTTTTTATTTTTATTTAGTTTAGTTTATTTATTTCGATTTAGGTTTTTTATTTTAATTTATTTCTTAGGTTTAGGTTTATTTTTTAGTTGAGTTTTATTTTTATTTTATTTTTTAGGTTTAGGTTTTATTTTTTTATTTTAGGTTTAGGTTTAGGATTTTATTTTATTTCTTTTGGTTTAGGTTTTAGGTTTTTATTTTAGGTTTATTTTTAAGTTTTACTTTTTAGTTTAAGTTTAGCTTTATTTTTAGCATATTTTATTTTATTTAGTTTAGGTTTAGGTTTAGGTTTAGTTTATTTTAGTTTTAGGTTTATGTATTATTTATTTTAGTTTAGGTTTAGGTTTATTTTTTTTATTTTTTTTTTATTTTAGGTATAGGTTTTTTTAGTTTAGGGATTAGGTTTTCTTTTTTATTTATTTTTTGGTTTTATTTTTAAGTTTATTTTTTAGGTTAAGGTTTTTATTTTAGTTTTTTAGGTTTATTTTATTTTTCATTTTTATTTTATTTAGGTTTTTTATTCTAAGCTTTATTTTTTCTTTTGGTTTAGTTTACATTTTTATTTTTTATATTTTCATTTTTTATTTTATTTCATTTTTAGGTTTAGGTTTTACTTTAGGTTTATATTTTATTTTATTTTTTTATTTAGGTTTAGGTTTTTTAATTATTTTATTTTTTAGTTTTATTTAGGGTTTAGGGTTTTGGGTTTAAGGTTTAGGGTTTTATGGTTTAGGGTTTAAGGTTTAGGGTTAGGGTTAGGGTTTATCATATATGGTTTAGGGTTTAATATTTTAGGCTTTAGGGTTTAGGGTTAGCTTAGGGTTTATGGTTTATGGTTTAGGGTTTAAGGTTAGTTTATAGTTTAGGGTTTAGGGTTTTAGGGTTTAGTTTTATGATTAGGGTTGGGGTCTAGGGTTTAAGGTTTAAGATTTAGGGTTTAAGGTTAGTTTAGGGTTTAGGGTTTAGGGTTTAGAGTTTTTTAGGGTTAAGGGTTTAAAAAAATAATTAAGTAAACCGGTAGGTTTAGGTTAATTTTATTTAATTTATATTTATTTTTGCTTATTTTATTTTTTATTTTTATGTCGGTTTAGTTTTTATTTTTATTTAGTTTGGTTTATTTATTTTATGCTTATTTATTTTAGTTTAGGTTTTTTATTATAGTTTATTTTTTAGGTTTAGTTTAGTTTTATTTTTATTTTATTTTATAGATTTAAGCTTTATTTTTTATTTTTAGGTTTAGGTTTAGGTTTTTATTTTATATTTTTAGGTTTAGGTTTTAGGTTTTTATTTCAGGTTTACTTTTAGGTTTTATTTTTTAGTTTAAGTTTAGGTTTATTTTTAGTTTATTTTATTTTATTTAGTTTAGGGCTTAGGTTTAGTTGAGTTTAGGTTTAGGTTTATGTTTTATTTATTTTAGTTTAGTTTATTTTAATTTAGGTTTAGGTTTTTTTAAATTTATTTTAAGGTTTATTTTTTTTGTTTTAAGTTTTTATTTAGTTTTTATTTTATTTTATTTTAGGTTTATTTTTTATGTTTATTTTTTATTTTATTTTGGTTTTTATTTTTAGGTTTATATTATTTTTTATTTAGTTTAGGTTGTTATTTATTTTATTTTCATTTAATTTTATTTTTTATTTTATTTTATTTTTAGGTTTTGGTTTAGGTTGGGGTTTAGGTTTAGGTTTAGATTTTGGTTTAGGTTTTTATTTTATTTTATGTTATTTATGTTCAAGTTTTTTTATTTGTTTTATTTTTAGGTTTTGTTTAGTTTTGGTTTAGGTTTTTAGGGTTTAGGGTTTAGGGTTTAGGGTTTCAGTTTTAGGAATTAGAGTTTTTGGTTTGGGGTTTGGGGTTTAGGGTTTACTGCTTAGGATTGTAGGTTTTAGGGTTTAAGGTATTGGGTTTAGGGTTTACGGTTTAGGGTTTTACATTTTAGTGTTTAGGGTTTAGGGTTAATGTTTTAGCATTTCAGGGTTTCAGGTGTAGTGTTTAGGGTTATAGGTTTTTTTTATTTTATTTTTTAAATTAAGTAAACTGCTATGATTAGGTTTATTTAATTTATTTATTTTAGTTTTATTTTTAGTTTTTATTTTTATTTAAGTTTACTTTTATTTTTATTTAGCTTCATTTATTTATTTTAGGTTTATTTATTTTAATTACTTTTAGGTTTAGGTTTAGGTTTATTTTTTAGTTTAGTTTTATATTTATTTTATATTTTAGGTTTAGGTATTATTTTTCATTTTAAGTTTAGGTTTAGGTTTTTATTTTATTTTTCTTTGGTTTAGGAGTTAGGATTTTATTTTAAGTTTATTTTTAGGTATTATTTTTTAGTTTAGGTTTAGGTTTATTTTTTGTTTATTTTATTTTATTTAGGGTTTAGGTTTAGGTTTAGTTTATTTTAGGTTTAGGTTTAGGTTTTATTTATTTTAGTTTAGGTTTAGGTTTATTTTGGTTTTATTTTAAGTTTAATTTCCTTTTTTTAGTTTAGGGTTTATGTTTTATTTATTTATTTATTTTTAGGTTAATTTTTTTAGGTTTAGGTTTTTATTTAGCTTTTATTTTATTACATTTTATATTTATTTAATTTCTATTTTAGGTTTAGTTTTTATTTTATTTAGGTTTTTTATTTTTTTAGTTTAGTTTAGGTTTTTATTTATTTAATTTAATTTAATTTTTTATTTTTTATTTATTTTCTTTTTAGTTTTAGGTTTAGGTTTTAGTTTAGACTTTTATTTTATTTTATGTTTTTGCTATATTTTAGTTTAGGTTTTTTTATTTATTTTATTTTTATGTTTTATTTAGTTTAAGTTTAGGTTTTTAGGTTTTAGGGTTTAAGGTTTAGGCTTTAGGGTTAAGGGTTTAGGGTTTTGTGTTTTAAGGTTTAGTGTTTAGAGTTTTAGGATTTTAGGGTTTAGGGTTTAGGGTTTTAGATATAGTGTTTAGGGTTTAGGGTTAGGGTTTTAGTTTTTGTATTTATTTTTTAGGGTTTAGGTTTTATGGTTTTGGGTTTAGGTTTAGGGTTCAGGTTTTAGTTTAGGGTTTAGGGTTTTTGGTTTTTTTTAGAGAACAAATTCTAATTCAACATTTCTTCTTTTCAATTTCGCCAACCAAGTAACACACCAAGTTTTCTATGACACAAGCAAAGACATAATTAAAAAATGAGCACACATAGAGCAAATCAAAATCCCCAGATAACTAGAACCATCTCTAGTGTAAAGACATAGTTCCATAAGCAGTAGATCAGATCAGTCGTTCTTCAATTTCCCTAATTCCCATCAAATCCATCCCGTCCTCTCGAGTACCGGGATCCACCATCATATCCCTGATCTCCCCCTCTACCACCACCATGGCAATAATCTCTATGGCTCGTTCCACCTCCATAACCACCACCTCCATATCCACCAACACCTCCACATCCCCCACCACCCTCGATATTTGTCTCCACCTTGCATCTAGACTGGTTGATGGTGATGTTCCTATCATTCTAGTTTTTCCCATTCTAAGAGTTTAGGTTTAGCTTTAGGTTTAATTTTTAATTTATTTAGTTAATTTAGGTTCAGGTTTAGGTTTTGGAGTTTAAGGTTCAAGGTTTAGGGTTAGGGTTAGGGTTTACGGTTTAGGGTTTAGGGTTTAGTGTTTAGGGTTTAGGGTTTAAGGTTTAGGGTTTTTGGGTTTAGGCTCTTAGGTTTATTTAGTTAGGTTTAGGTTTAGGGTTTAGGTTTTGGTTTAGGGTTTGGGTTTAGGGTTTAGGGTTTAGAGTTTAAGTTTAGAGTTTAATTTAGGTTTATACTTTATTTTAGGTTTAGTTTAGTTTAGGGTTGGTTAGTTTTAGGTTTAGTTTATTTTAGGGTTTAGGTTTAAGTTTAGGTTTAAGGTTTTATTTTTAGGTTTAGGTTTAAGTTAGTTTAGGGTTTAAGTTTTAGTTTAGGGTTTAGGTTTAGGTTTAGTTTAGGTTTATAGTTTAGGTTTAGGTTTTATAGTTTAGGTTTAGGTTATAGTTTAGGTTTAGGGTTTAGTTTAGTTTAGTTTAATGTTTAGTATTTAGGGTTTAGGTTAGGTTTAGTGTTTAGTTTATTTAGGTTTAGGTTTAGGTTTTAGTATTTTATGGTTTAGGGTTTAGGTTTTTTATTTTTTTAGGTTTAGGTTTAGGTTTGGGTTTATTTTTTTAATTTTTTATTTATTTTATATTAGGTTTATTTATTTTTTATTTTTTATTTTTTAGTTTATTTTATTTTGATTTAGTTTTATTTTTATTTTTAGTTTAGTTTATTTATTTAAGGTTTTTTTAGTTTAGGTTTTATTTTAGTTTAGGTTTAGGTTTATTTTTATTTTTTAGTTTAGTTATTTTTATTTAAGGTTTTATTTTATTTATTTAGGTTTAGGTTTTATTTATTTTAGGTTTATTTTATTTTTATTTCTTAGCTTTAGGTTTAATTTTAGTTTATTTTATTTTATTTAAGTTTAGGATTAGGTTTAGTTTATTTTAGGTTTAGGTTTAGGTTTATTTATTTTAGTTTTATTAGTTTAGGTTTAGGTTTGTTTTATTTTCATTTTAGGTTTATGTTTTTTTTTAGTTTAGGGTTTACGTTTTATTTATTATTTATTTTTAGGTTTTATTTTTAGGTTTATTATTTAGGTTTAGGTTTTTATTAATTTTTATTTTACTTTATTTTATTCTAGGTTTAGTTTTTATGTTATTTAGGTTTTTTTAATTTTAGTTTAGGTTTTTATTTATTTTATCTTAGTTTAGTTTAGGTTTATTTATTTATTTTATTTTTAGGTTTTATTTAGTTTAGGTTTGGGTTTTTAGCTTTTTAGGGTTTTGGGTTTATTCGTTAGGGTTAGTTTAGGGTTTAGGGTTTAGGGTTTGGGTTTTATGATTTAGGGTTTAGGGTTTTCCTATTTTTTTAATTTAGAGTTTGGGGTTTTAGTGTTTAGGGTTTAGGGTTTAGGATTTTGGTTTTAGGTTTTAGGTTTAGGGTTCTTATTTTTGTTTAGGGTTTAGGGTTTTTAGGTTATTTTTAATAGAGAACAAATTCATATTCAACATTTCTTCTTTTTGATTTCATCAACTAAGTAACACCCCAAGTATTTTAAGACACAAGCAATGACATAGATAAAAAAAGAGTACACATAGAATAAAAAAAATACTTTAGATAACTAGAACTATTTCTATTGTAAAGACATAGTTCCATAAGCAGTAGATCGAATCGAACGTTCTTTAGTTTCTCTAGTTCCCATCAGAACCTCCCCGGCCTCTCAAGTTGTGGGATCCACCATCATATCCTCGATCTTTCCCTCTGCCACCACCACAACTATAACCTCCATCGCTCCTCCAGCCTCCATAACCACCATTGCTCTGAGCACCACCTCCATATCCACCAACATCTCCAAATCCCCCACCACCACTATGATAACTGCTGCCTCAGCCTTCGCCTCTACCGCTAGATCTAGATGGAGCTTTGTTAACGGTCATGTTCCTACTATCAAGGTTTTTCCCATTCTTAGGGTTTAGATTTAGGTTTAGATTTATTAAGTCTTAGGGTTTAGGTTTACTTTTCAATTTATTTAGTTACTTTAAGTTTAGGTTTAGGGATTTGGGTTTAAGGTTTATGGTCTAGGTTTAGGGTTTAGGGTTTAAGGTTTAGAGTTTAAGGTCTAGGGTTTTAGGGTTTATGCTTTTAGTGTATAGGGTTTAGGGTTAGGTTTATGGTTTAGGGTTTAGGGTTTAGGGTTTAGGATTTGGTGTTTAAGGTTTAGGATTTAGGGTGGTAGATTTTAGGGTTTCATGTTTAGATTTTAGGGTTTTAAGATTTAGGGTTTAGGGTTTAGGGTTTAGGGTTTAGGATTTTAGGGTTTAGCATTTAGGATTTAGGGTTGAAGGTTTAGGGATTAGGGTTTAGGGTTTAGAGTTTTAGGGTTTATGGTTTTTGGGTTTAGGGTTTAGGGTTAGGGTTTAGGGTTTAGGGATTAGTGTTTAGGCTTTAGGGTTTAGGGTTTTTAGGTTTAGATTTAGGGTTTAGGGTTAGCTTATGGTTTAGGGTTAGGGTTTAGGTTTTATTTGACCAATTGAAGATGATTGTAGGCTTTGGTTTCAATTATTTTGAATTTGGTTTTGTTTAGGCCAACTTGAACCTTTAGGTCAATTTGGCTAGGTAATTAGGTTGGGTTCAATTGGGTTCAATTGGGTCAAATCATGGCTTTGGTCAAGTTCAACAATCAATTTGGAATGAACTTGAGCCCTTAGTTGCAATCAATTTGGATTATATTTTGATTTGACCTAATTTAGTATTTTAGGTCAATTTGGGTCAACTTGGGTCTAGTGGACCAATTGGGTTTAGTTGGCTTGATTTTGGGTTGAGTTTGATTTAGTTGAATTTATATATGGATTTGGGATTGACATATAAATTTAACTACAATTGGCTTGGGTTCAAATGAGTTTTTTTTTTTCATTTGACCATTTCAAGTCAAAAGGGTTAAGTTGGGTTTGACTTGGGTTGATTTTGGTTTGGCTTGATGATTGTAAATTTCATTTATATTTGTGACTATGATTGAAGGTATGATTGATTCATGAGAAAATCTATTAAATTTGGGTTTAGGAATGAAGGAATTTGGCTACGTCCATGGAGTTGGGTCATGTGGCTTAGGTTTGGATTTTGATTTAGTTTGATTTAGTTTTAATGATTTAAATGCATATTTCATTTAAATTTGTGAAGATGATTGAAAATATGATTGATTCATGAGAAAATCAATTGAGTTTGACTTGATTTGGATTAAGATTTGGCTAAGTCCATGGGATAGGTTATATGGCTTACGAAGGATTTTGATTTAATTTGATTTAATTTGATTTAGTTTGATTTAGTTTTTATCATTTGAATGTATATTTGATTTATATTTCAAAAGATGATTGAAGATATAAATTGATTATGAGAAAATTAATTGATTTTGGATTGATTTGGATTAATATTTGGCTAAGTCCATGGGATAGGTCATATGGCTTAGCATGGGTTTCAAGTTTTGATTTGATCATGGGCTTCAATCATTTGGTTTTGGAATTTGGGTTTGGATTTTGATTTGGATTTGATGTTTGAATTGAACTTGCAGTTTGGTTTGAGAAGGTGAACCTAATTGATTTGGGTTATAGAGTAGGTGGATTATCCTAATCCCTAAGGAAAAACTTAATCCTATGGTTAACCCTTGTAAGTCTTTAGGCTTAGGTTAAGTGTTTATCAAATAGTTAAAATTGTCTTATGGTTAGGGATGTCTTAGTGTCTAGAAGACTCTCTAGTCTAAGATGGAAAGATTGAATCTGCACTCTAAAAGTGTGGTCAACAGGTCTTAAGCTCCATAGTGTTTCCCTTGGAGATATATGATTGGAAGTCCAAAGCCAAGTTTCATAATATAGACTCGGATACATCTTTCAACGCTTTACTTAGGAGACTGTGGATACGTGATAACAACATAGCTCCATCCTCTCTATATCGGTGTATAAAGTTTGTGAATGGTTGGATCATCTACTGTGTCAAAGGAGATCTCAAGCTATTTACAGTTCACGAGGTCGACATATATGACGATGCAGCTTACTACCTCCCTTAAAATCAATAAGTCTATTTTTACAAACTTGGCCAAAGTTAAAAAAATAAATAAAAGAAAAAGAAAGAGAAAGAGAAAAAGAAAAAGAAAAGAAAAGAGAAAATGAAAAAGAAAATAAAAGGGAGAGGAAATAGACTTGGAGGAGGAAGTGGAGCATGACATTAGATTCCACCTACATTTCATTACTCCATTCAAACATATAGGTAGGACAAACTGACCTCCACCGGGAAGAGGAAGAGGCTAGTTCAGAGGTAGTCCCACGGGTGAAAACCTCCTTATTGTCCACTTAATAGAAGATATGTCCCAGCTACCAGGAGTACACCTGCTATCCATATAGACTTAGAATCTAGTTCATAGGATCAGTCTTATATGGTTAGCACACTAGCCAGCTCTTCTGAGCAATAAATTTTCTGGGATGTGAGACTTGAGATAGATGCTGATGAAGATCAAGCTCCAAAGCAAAGCATAAGTATATTCAAGTCTATATGTGAAAAATTAGGCATCAGTTGGGAACCTTAGCTCTAATCCCACTTGTCCCTCAAAAAGTCGAGGGTTTAGTAGTCAAGGAAGCTCCTAAGTCATCCACAGATGTGAAGACTCACAGGTTCTTTCTGGGAGCATCATCCTCAAGTCAAGAAGTTGTTATAGAACTTGAAGATGATTCATATAAACATTTAATAGAATTACCCTTTGTTTGTTTCTTTTTTTGTGATCATAATTTAGCAAAGAAAGGGTTAATCCCACATACTTGGTCAAAGCATAGGTCAGACCACTTCGAAAGAATATGGAAGAACAAATGCAAAAGCTCTCAATCAAGTCCGGGATAAGGATTCAGTACAGTGGGTCCAGTCGATGATGATAATTATGGCTTAGTCATCACCAATCATTTAAAATCTGATAGGTTCTTTTCAAATCACATTAACTCATATGAGGAGCTGTGCTTAGAAACTTTAGATGATCCAGATAATTTTAAAGTCAAAGATGCACTATTAGAGTTCGAAGAAGAGATCAAGATTATCTACGAGCTCAAGGAAATCAATTTAGGGACTGAATAAGATCCATGCCTGATATACATTAGTTCTTTGTTGAATGAAATTGAAACTAATGACATAGTTAGGCTATTGATTGAGCTTACGAATTTCTTTACATGGAGTAATGAACAGATGCCTGGATTGGCTCCTAATATTGTAGTCCATAAACTAGCAATAAAGCCTACTAACCCTATCAAGCAAGCTCTTAGATGCATGCAATTAGATATAGAACAGGAAGTCATTTTTG
This sequence comes from Cymbidium sinense, assembly GCA_021442155.1. NCBI lineage: Eukaryota > Viridiplantae > Streptophyta > Magnoliopsida > Asparagales > Orchidaceae > Cymbidium > Cymbidium sinense. Next base: position 125,057,087 of record CM038214.1, read on the forward strand.
AAGTCAAGAAACTGATTGATGCTGGCTTCATCCAAAAAGAAAAATACCATACCTGGTTATCTAGTGTCATCCTAGTTAAGAAAAAGAATGGTCAAATTCACATATGCATCGATTTTAGGGATTTAAATAAGACATGTCCAAAAGATGAATTTCCACTACCAATCCCGGAGCTGATGTGAAATTTTCCTCATCTCATGTAGCCTTATCTTTCATGGATGGCTTATTTGGATATAACCAAATAAAGATGGTCCCTGAAGATGAAAGAAACACTGCTTTTAGAACCCTGATCAAAATTTATTGCTATAAGATCATGCCTTTCAGCCTTAAAAATGTCGGTGCTACGTACCAGTGGGCTATGACTTGAATCTTCGATGAATTCGTTCAGCATCAAGTTGAGTGCTATGTCGATGATCTTGTGGTAAAAAGTAGAGAAAAGGAAGATAATGTCTTTAACTTGAGAGTAATTTTTTAATAGTTAAGACAATTTAACCTCAAAATTAACCCCTGAAGTGTGCATTCGAAGTAGCTTCAAAGAAATTTCTTGCGTTTGTTGTCCAACACTAGGGAATCAAAATCGATCCACAGATGAACAAGGCAATATTAGAAATGCCACCCTCTAAAAGTTTAACTCAGCTTAGATAATTTCAAAGGCAGTTGGCATATCTAAGAAGCTTTATATCCAACCTATCGAGAAAATGTTAGCCATTCTCAGCACTTGTCAAAAAGGATGCCATGTTTAAGTAGGGTGACCAATGTGAGCATAGCTTTGAAGACATCAAGTATTACCTTATGATGCTGCCAGTTCTAGTAGCCCCAATCTCATGAAAGCTGCTCGTACTTTACATTACTATGTTAGATGACTCTTTTGGTGCTTTGTTGGACCAAGCCAATGACGAAGAGAAGGAAAATGCAATCTACTTCCTCAATCATTACCTAATCCCTACTGAGGCAAATTATCCACCCATTGGGAAGCATTGCCTAGCTTTAATATTTGCATCCCAAAAGATACAACACTACATGCTTCCTCATAAGATGAACTTAATCTCTAGGATCAATCCACTAGAGTATCTCATGATACGGCCGACGCTATCTCAACGGTTAGCATTATGGTCCATGATCCTCTTGCAGTTTGACATTGCCTTCGTACCCCCTTTTATCTCTAGGAGGTTTAAGGAATAATTTTTCAGCATTTCCCTTAAGCTATTCCCTAAACCCCCTTTTATCTTGTTAATCTCCTCTTATGGGTTAATTCATTAATTTTCCCTTAACTAATTTATAAAATAGTTTTAAAGTTCTAGAACTTAATTAATCTACTTTGGGTAGATGCTTAGGTGTTTAATAGCCTAAGTTTAATTAAGGAAATCAAAACCCAATTCATATGTGTGAAAGGGTGTTTTGAAATTACTTAAGCTAAACCCCTTAGCTTAATTAGCCTTTAATCATGAGCCAAATTGCATTAGGCCTTTTTCTTATTAGGTGCATTGCAAATTTAAATTCCTTATGAGTTTTTTATGTCATCTTATTAGCTCATAATTATTTGGCTAATTATTTTAAGGTAGTGTTGGTAAGGGTTAATTAAGTTACTTAATTCATAACTTAACCCAATTAATACATAAAAATGGATCTAATTATCTAAATTTAAACAAGAATATCAAACACATATGGAAATGGGTTAGTAACAGGAAACTTAACTCACCCTTTCAAAATTAAATCAAACTTAAAACTAAACAAAAATCATAATGAATACACTTTGATTTATTTTAAACTTTCTTATTCTATAAGAATGTATTTAGGATTTAATTAAAGTGAGTTTGTTTACATACTTTCATTACTTTGAGTCTTTCCCAACATGTTAAATTTTTATGTCATGTGATTTCATGCATTCATATTTTTCAAAATTCAAGTTTAAAATGAAATGTTGGCTAAAGTAGAAATATGATTGGCTATTATAACTATTAAACCCAAATTATTTTCAAAACATATAAATCAATTATTGAATCTGAAAGTATGTTACTTATACTTTAAGTATAAGCTTGCATGTGAAATATTATAAAGGTATGCTTAGCATAGGTTTCCTTTCTCTCATATATGTGTATAGTTTTGAATAGGAATTTGGTGAGATATATGGTTCATTTGAAAAGGACCTAAGACTCACCTAATTCCATATCCTATTCATCCCTATGTTATCACCTAAGAGGGGTTACCTATACTTGCATACATAAATTGCATAAACAAAATGAATCCATTAATACAACTTCTGCATTCTTCCTTTCCATTTCATTTCTTTCATACACATGTTTGTATTTAAGGAAAGTGGTATATTAGTCTAGACAACCCCAAGGTTGTGAGGCTTTAAGTAGCCCTAAGTTGGTTACCTTACACCTCTGGTTAACAATGGTGTTGTACTCACTTATGCCTTTCTTACTTTCATCTGTGTATGTGAAAATTTTGATAAGAAAACCCCTTTCTACTAAAGAAAAATCATGCATATTCAACTTCTAAATTTTCTTAAATGGATTACTTAGCATGCATCATAAAGTATGTTAAATATTCTCATTTGTATGTATAGATATGCTTAGGGTCCATCCATATGCATGTTATATATGTTGGGAAAGAAATGAAGTAATGTGTTATGTAAATTTTGATTCATTTTATTTAATCTTAAAATGTCATTCCTTTGAATAGGTTTGTTTAAAGTTCATCTAAACTTAGGATTAATTAAAAGATTTAATCAAAACATTCACCTAAACAAAACTAAAGTGTGAACCTACTTAAAAATTACATAGGTTAGGGAAGGAAAGAGAAGTTCTCTTCTCTTTCCATCTCTTCATAACTTAGTAATTAATTATAGGATAAACTTAAACTAAATCAAAATATCAAATAAAATCAACCCAAAATAATTAAACATCTTAAATGAAATCCTCCTCTATGTCGAACATGTTTTCACACTTAGAAAATTTGAACCTAAAGCCATAGCTAAGCATACCACACAAACCTTCAAAACACACACATTAGCCTAAGTCACCACTTCTAGCTTTAAGTTAGGTCGGTGCATGGTTTGATGTTTTATTTTATTTTGTGATATATGTTTTAGGCTGGATGTTAGGGTGTATGCTCATAGAATGAATGGTAGAACGTTCTTAGTCTAGCTATACTTTTTTGCAGGGGATTGTGCTTAAGGGGCGCTATCATAAATAAAAATATAAAATGCTTTTTCTTGTAGGAGCTTTATACCCATAAGCATAATTCAATAGGCCAGGTGGACTTAGTCACCCATGTGTGCGGTGATAAGTACAATATACATGCTTGGGATTTTTGTGGTTTATTTTAGCTAACTTTTATTTTGCAGGTGTTAGTTAGATTTCAACTTTTCCTTTTCACGTAAATTTGTGCAATTAGGATTTTGGAATAACTGTTATGGGGATTAGGATGAGCATTGGTCATAAGATCTTATCTTATGTACCATGTGAAGCCTTGGAACATCTACCTTCCAACCATCCAAAAGAAAGAACCAAAGAAGAAAGAAGAAAAGAAGAAAGAAGAAATAAAGCTTGGAGACCCCCATAAAAGTGAATTCCTTGCTTAATTGTAATTTAATTCATTTATAATCCGGGTTGTATAGGGGTAGAGCTCGACTACACAATTTGATATTTTTGGGTTTGTGCGGTGGTGCCCAACCACAACGACCTTTTAATATTTTTGTAATTAGCTTTATAAATTGTTTGATGATTTGTTTAACTTTTGAATTAAGTGGAATGCTTTTCCTAGTTCCTTGCTTTATATTTGGCCTGGATGTGGATTAGGCTCTTTAGGGAAAAAATAAATCTTTTATCCAACTTAGCAACTCAAAATAAAAATTAGACAACTCATAACCTCACCTAAAGCTTAGGTTTAAAATCAAGATAAAAGAATTAGCAACCCCTTAGCTAGATGAACATTCCTTTTATAATATCATGCACAACAACATTGAATTTCTCTCTTGATTGGAGGGTTTTCACCTTTGCCAAAGAAACTTGGCTTGACCTTTGAGAGCCATGGTAGAAACTCACCTCCTCCCTTCTCGCTGATTTTGGCCAATAACTTTCTTTCTCATGCATTAGTCATATGAATCCTATTTAGCCTGAGTCAAATTAATTGTCCAAAGATTAGAATAAAAATGAAATTTGAATTGCATTAGATTTAGGTCATTTGAAGCATGCCCTTTACATGATCTAGTCTCTTTAGGGAGTGAGTTAAACTCCGAAACTACTGCTCAAAGAGCTACAATCAGCCTAAGGAGTAAATCCCCATCTAAGTACATCCAAGAGCAAAAGAAAACATTAAAGCAATCAAAAGATACAAGATGATTAACATAATAAGCTAAAGAAAGGATAAGGCCAATGCTCGATGGTTGTAAGAGTGGTAATATGGAGCAAAGATAAAAGAGAGAAACACCCGCAAAGTTATAATGAGAGAGAGATTAGAACAGTTAAGGTAATACAGACAAAAGATAGAAGGAAACAATATAATATGAGTATGATAATAAGAAAATGTGATAGAGAAGGCTCAGCTCAATCACACCAAGTTGGGGCAGATGCAAGTATGAGCATCCAAACTTGATAGAAGGGTTACATCAAAGAGCTACTACCAAACCAAAAGGAGTGAGAACATCACGACCATCATAGTCAACAAACAGAAGGAAGCACCCAGTTGTTGATATACTTGTGAGCTTTATTACGCAAACCTAAGCAAAATCATATCTAAAATATATAGGTAATTGCTAAGAGGCGAAGGGTAAGGAGTCTCATTCAAGAAAATTATCATCCATATAGCCATCTTGACATGAGAATACATAAACATAAGTGAGTGAGCCATCTTAGCCAGAAGCTCATGAATAGCCATATTCAAGAAAGAAATTAGTTCATCATATAATCCCTCCATAAGAAAATTATAGAGGAGACAACTAGCTGAAATCCTGTTAAATAAGTCAATGAGCCTATAATTAACACCATCCCAATCACATGAGATGTAAATGAATCTTTCGGTAAAACAATCCGAAACAATCCCTTATTAATGTCCGGAGAAAGCAATAGTAAAGGAAGACGACATAGCTCAACACAGGGAATGAAGCAATTAACCAAAATTAGCACCAAAAAGCAGTTGGGGTAGCGGCTCCAATAATAGCATTGGGGCCACCATTCGATAATCCGGATCAACAATCAATCCAGGAAGAACACAGAAAGGAAACAACATCCAAGATAGGAAGGGACTAAAGCGGCCATAATAACATTCTTTCAGAATAAAGCGCTCATAAAGCGTACCAACCTAAAGCAGGTGTAGGTGATGCATCGAAAACAGAAATAAATTGCAGCTAATGGAAAGCCAACCGATAGCCAAACATACAACATTGGAACCCATAAAAGGATCAGATGAATTGAAATGTGTCTCAACATTAAAATCGAGAAAATAACGATTAAGATGGCAACTTCCAAGCATGGCAACAAAAGCAGTGAACTAAACCATAAAAGCGGAAAAGATAAAGCAGTTCATAATACCACTTAATAATAGAGATTATAATCCAAGGAGTAAGCACTATGGTTGAAAGCGGGAGTCCAAATGATTTCCATATGAGAATCCCGAAAAACAAAACAACTGATAAGCAAGAGTAAAAGACAGCCCAGACAATAGCAGCCAAGACAGCCAAATCCAAGACATGAAAGGGCCGCATAAAGATTGCATTCCAGTACAGAACCCCAAGACAAAAGAAGCACAAGCCCATTTGGTAGAAACAACAAGGGTAACGAGATCAGATTATCGAGATAATGAGCAATACCCCATATAGAAATAGCAAGGGCACTCCGAGAAATAGCCCCAAGAACAAAATCGCTAGTGCAACAGAAATACAAATTAGGATTCACATTAGGATCCAGAAAAATAAGACAGCAAATAACAAAGACAAAAAAATAGCCAAGGCAGTAGTAGCCAAGACAGCCATGGCCAAGACAGCAAGGGATAACATAGTACCATAATTCAGAAAAGTTGAGACACCAATGACCAAAACAAACGAGACATAATCGGACAAGCATACAGTGAATCCCTTAATCCTATCCAGCGACATAATCGAACACAAGAAAAACTACGGTGATGAGCAACAAACAATGAGAGCCAATCAGAGAGCCAATCCCAACAGCAGAGAGGTTATTACCAGATTGGAACCCACTAGCAAAAGGATCAAAAATAGTATTCAAATGAAAAATATCATTAGAATCCAGACAAAACAATATAATAGGGAACCAAGGCAAAAACCAGCTAGCTTGCTTGCCATAAAACCACTCAGCCAGGATAAATAGTGCATTTGATACAATTTTGACGGGGTTCAAAGCAAAGCCATCCAAGCAATCATCAACATCTTGCTGAACAAACCAAAACCCGCCTCAGTATCAATCCGGTCGACCAATAACCAAGGCTTAACCAACAAGTTGGCCAAGAATCCACCCAAAAGCATATATAAAAATAGGGTGGAAAGAAAACTCCCACCACAAGCCAATCCAATAAGAGACATTCAAAGCATTAGCAGGATGATTAGTCACATTAATCCAGATCGCCCGGATAAGAGCAGGAAGACCAACAGAACAGATAGTAGGGAGACAACAACAAAGAAAAAAGGGTAAACACAGAAAAAACCAATAAGCAAGGCCAACATGAAAGCCCATTCATGTAGGGGGCAGGAGAAGACCAAAACCCCAATCTCAGAAGCTTCCTCTAAGAGAGGTTCTCTTGAATATAACAACCAAGTCAATCAAGAAACTCCATCCATGGCGAAATAAGAGTTACATAAAGGTTAGCCAAGAAGTATTATCAAAGTTCGATGATAATTCTACCATTAAGGTAAGGAGGTAGCAGCAACGTGAGAAAAGCAAAGAACATCCATAGTAGGTGGAAGAAGAGAAGAAAGCACCACGGATCTCACCAAGGAGACCTCACAGAAATGGATTCGAAGGAGCTTCGTAGGGGTCCAGTTACGATAAATAATAGCCAAGATGATAAGTATCGAAAAGGCCAAATAATCTTCATGCACATAAATAAAATAAAATATAATTCCAAGTAAAAGCGTCACTCAAGCTAGAATCAAAGAGAATATGGGACAATCGAGATATCAAAAAAACCGGCCAAGTCATTATCAGTTAGGATCCAATAACCTAACAGTAAAGCATCAAGATCCCAAGTGGGTTTGCAGTTATTAATCCAGTAACAGGTAACTCAAAGCTCAACCGGGTTCCAATTCAGGAGATTGATGTGCATATAGTTCAACATCTGCCCCATAATATTGTAAATGCCAAAACAGATCTTCCAACTAAAGGAGAAGGGGTAAAGGCAGCAAGTCATGATAAAGAGCACAAGACATCAATGATATCTATTAGGAGTATCCATAAAGAACACAAGGAAACAAAAAACTAGGAAAAAAGGAAGACGAAGAGGAGAATTATATTCTGAGGTAAGGAAGCCCGAAATTGTCCAAGTTAACCAGACCACGCAAGTATTTGGGTATTGTAAATTGATCAAAAAGGATGAGACTGTCTAATCTCGCACCCAGATTAGCAAGGTAATCAGCACAGGCGTTACCTTCACGCCAAACATGAGTGATGGTAAAATTCAGTTGAGAGAGAAGGGCCCTAGTTTGCTTGTGAAGGTAGTACAAACAAGTGTTGCTCATATTGGTAGAAGTCAAAAGGTCAATCAGTAGAAGAGCGTCCACCTCTATCCAAATATTGAGCCAGCCATTTTGAAGATAAATTTCAAGAGCTTTGTGGACTACCATAAGCTCGTATAAGGGACGATCTTTGGAAATAAGGGGATAAGCAAATGCACATAGGACTATACCCTTAGAATCCTGAAATGCCTCCACAACCGGAGCCATTATGAGAGACAGAACCATCATTAATTTTAATAATATGATCAAGAGGTTTTCCAAAAACCATTCTATCATTTTGATAGTAAGGACGGAAGGTTGAGGCCAAGTTTAATGGCAACAGATTTACAGCCTTTAAAATATTTGTGATGAATTAAATTGGCTTTAAACAAGTCACAAATTTTGTTTTTAGTTCTTGTAATAATCCTCATGTGGTTCATTCGAATCCCACGATGTTTAGCTTCATTTCGGTCCATCCATATGAACCAAATAAGAGTGATGGCGATTATGATTTTAATATGACCTTTAATGACATTATCAAAGTAAACTTCAAGAAGTTGATATATAGTAAGAGTACAATTAAAATTGATAGTGTTGAATAGATCGTCATACCAAATCTAAATTTTAGATGCAATAGCCCCATTAACAAAAACATGGTTAACATTCTCAATATGGGAACAACATTGACATTTAGAGGGTAAATAAAACCCTTTACCCCACAACAAAGAGTCAGAATAAAGTTTTTAAGGATACGCCAAGTTAGAACAGAGTAAGAAGAGGGGATATTATTATTCCAAATTTTGGAGAACACAATAGAAGAATCCTGAGTGTCCTTAGTGTGAAGCCACACATTTTTAAGGTTGAAATCCCCATTATGAGATAGCTTAAAGATAATCTGATCATGATTGTTAGGAGTGATAGGAATATTAGTAATCATATTTAAGAAAGTGGAAGGAATAGAATCGATAATCTTACTAGTGTTCCACTTGTGGTTTTGCGAATGAATTAACTCGATGGCGGAAGTAGTGAGTGTAGAGTAAGTCATCAATGGATCCACCACCACTCTAGTTGTCTTGCCAAAAGAATGAATTGCCAGAGTTTATGCCCCAAAAAATTAAAGATTTAGCATCCCATTTGACAGAACAAAGTCTTCTCCACACAGGAGAATCACCCGATTTTAAGGGACAAATGAGAGGATGTTTACCCTGGCAATATTTAGAAGTCATGAAATTTTAAAGACTATTTTTGCTCCTAAAATTCCACCAAAGTTTGTAGGAAAAGGCATTGATAACTTCTTTGATGGATTTACAACCCTCCCTCTTCAAGGGTACCACAACTTTTAGACCAAGATGACCAGTGCATTCTTTTAGAAGAGGTATTGGGAAGAATTTGTTTAAGAGGCAATTCTATTGATGGTAGAATTAGTAGGCACAATGGTTTGAAGAAGGTATATAGGCATGGAATTTAGGGTGCTCTTGATCAAGGTAAGCCTACCCGAGAGAGTAAATGAAATTCCCAAACTAAAATTTTGTTAGAAATTTTTAATTAGATCATCAAAGAGGTGTGATCTTTTTTGGCCTTTAAAAGCGAGCCCCTAGATAATTAAGAGGGAGTTGATTTTGCTTAAAGTTAGTAATTCGGATATTTGGTTAAGTCTATTAGGAGGAATCTTAGGCGAAGGAATAAAGCGTATTTTCCTTCATTAAGAAAAAGACCACTAACTTTACCAAAATCATTTAGAAGGTTCTTAATGGTTTTAACATGTTGAAGGGAGCGTAAGATAATGAAATCATCACAAAGCTAAGATGAGAAATAGGGAAACCTCCATGAGTTTTAAAAGACATATTAGGATTATTAGCGAAAAGATCGTTAAGGCTCCTAGACAGGTATTCAATAGCGATGATAAAAAGAGAAGGTGAAAGTGGGTCACCTTGCCTCAAACCATGGCTAGAAGGAAAGAAACCTATGGACTCTCCATTCATGATAACCGAAAACCAGACATTCGTGATACACCTTTTTATAATCTGGATAAAACTATCAAAAAAACTAAACAAATTCAGGATTTGAAAGAGAAAATCCCATGAGAGTTTGTTTTGTCAAGGCTTTAGCGATGTCCTTGAATAAGATGTTGCCACCTCTAGTAGGGACATCAAGATCATGAACCGACTCTTGAGCAAGAAGAATATTATCCGATATTTCTCGTGTTTAACAAAACCGGTTTGATTAGGAGAGATTATTTTAGGAAGCAAAGGGCTAAGCCTATTATTTATTAATTTAGCAATGAGTTTTTGAAAAAAGGTGCAAAGACTAATCGGTCTAAAATCGCCCCAAGATTCAGGATTGTTAGTTTTGGAAATAAGGACAATAGAAGTGCTTGAAAAGTATTTGGGAATAGGATTGCCTTCAAAGAAGTCGATAGCAGCATCAACTAAGTCGGTTTTAATAAATGGCCAACAATGCTGAAAGAAGTGGGTGGTGTGGCCACAACAGTCGGTGTTCATATTCTTAAGAGTATTACTAATCTCTTCTTCAGAAGGGCACATAGTGAGTAAATGATTATCCTCACTGTTAAGCATAGAAGGGATAAGATGAGTGTTAGATAAAGTACCCAACAAAGGATTAGAATTTAATAAAGTTTGGAAATGATGAATGACAGAATCCTTAATATCATTGTTATCGGTTATCCATTCACCATTAGAATTCTTAATTTTCTTAATCGAGTTTAAGGCTTTCCATTTATTACAAATGGCCTGGAAATATCTGGTATTTCGTCACCATCAATAATATGCTTGCTTGGCTTTTGACGCCAATAGGTTTCTTCCATGTTTGATAATTAACCAAGTTATTCTTGGCAATGTTCAACTCCTCAAGTTTCGGATCAGAGAGGACCTCTTCAAGGGAACAAACCTCTTGTTCCATAGCTTTAAGATTTGTGAAAAGGTTTTTAAAAATGTGTTTGTTCCACCAATTTAGAGTTTGTTTAAGTCTTTTGAGCTTAAGCCAAAGACGAGTCATACCTTTAACAGAATTATCCGGGAAAACAGGAGCCATCCAATTAGTGAGCGACATTTGTGAAGTCACTATGTTGCGTCCACATATTTTGAAATCTAAAGGAGAGGGAGTAGAGGGGTTAGGGGATTTTGAAGGAAATCAAGAGAGGTGCATGGTCGAGACAAAGTTACGCTCAAATGCTCAACAATGGTAGTAGGCCGATTGATCCACGAGAATTAAAGAGGGTCCTTTCTGGCCAAAGTCTAGAGTTGTGCACGAAGTTAGACCCAGTGACTAATAATCGTCGTTGTAATCCAGGATCATATTTGAGAAGTCCTCCATGGAATGAAGGTTAGGAGTACATCCTCCCCTTCTTTCCCAACTAGCTATGATAGTATTGAAATCACCTCCAACCAACCAGAGATGGTTAGCCGAGGAAGCGGATGTGCGTAAGTGATTCCAAAGGATGTTCCTACCAGCTCTATTACAAGAAGCATAGATAAAAGAGCCAAAAGTCGATAAGTCACCTAAGGAGATTTTGAAATTAACCAACTGGTCAAGATCATCAATGATGGATATGGTGATGGAGTTGTGCCAAAAGCACCAAATTTTATTATTAAGATTGAAGAAAAAATTATGAAAACCAAGGGATCTAGCAACAAAAGCAATCTTGGAAGAATTAATAAAAGGTTCAATAAGAACAAGTAACTTGATATTATGAGCACGACAAAGACTCCTAACACGATTGCGGACAGGAAGAGACCCACAACCCCGGATATTCCAAATAAGAAAATTAATCATAAGGAGACAACCAAAAGAGAAAAGGAAAAAAGAAAGGAAAGAGAGGAGAGCAGTGAGACACATTACTTGTGTGGGGTGGAAGAAGAGCGAGTGGTTCTGGAGAAGTTATTATTAGAAAATTTTGCTTTGTAGGGTTTTATTTTTTTCAATTTGAAAGGGTCTATCGAATCCAAATTATGCCATCAGAAAGGGATTGATTTTTGGGTTCCAAAATAGTAGAAGAATCTATCAATGTTTTAGAAGAGGGGATTTCACCTTCTTCCATATCGGATAGAGTGTGAGAAATTGGTTGCAATTGATTATCACTCTGAAGGGAAATAGATGGGGTTCGCACCATTCATTAATACAAATATCTTTCTCAATATGTTATGAAGACATAGGGTCATCATTATTTTGGTCCATTATATGATTCCCATTCAAATTGTTTAAATGGGTGTCCAATATAAGGCTACCATTCAGATTTTCATTAGGATTTAACTGAAGCAAAGAGCTATCATGGGAAGCCAAATTATTACAAGCAGGGGCGAGGTTAGGTATATTGCCATTGGTAGCATCACACCCCTCAATGCCTGTTTTAGTATCAAGATCAGAGTGTTTTCCAATAGATAGATCAGTAGAAGGAGTAGGGAGGAGAGGCTCTTTTTGAGTATTTTTAGGCACATATGCTAGAGTATTGGTTTTCCCAGTTCCATTAATGGTGTTCATATTCTGTGGTAAATTTTTTCTGAGATTAGGATGAAGTACAAAGCATTCTGAGTGTTCGTGCCCGTGAATCTTGCAGTGAGTGCAAAAGACAGGAAAATTTTAATTGACTTTTGACTATATCCAAATTTTTGAGCCAATCCAAACCTCTTTGGGATATTTTTTAGTGATGTCTATCTCAAGCGAGAATCTGAGCGTGACTAGATCTAGTGGCCGTTGCTTGATCTATTTGGAGAGGTCTACCAAAAGGCCGACAAACAAAACTTGATGAGTGACATAGTGTATTAGCATGTTAGGAAAAGCAAGCCAAAGAGGGACAATGGGAGATTCCTCTTTGACATCAAAGAGGCGACCATTTCAATAAGCATATGACAATTATACACAAAATAAGAACGATGGCGAAAACCCACGAATAATCTAAATCATTTGAGAGTTGAATAAGAATGTGACGGGATCGATCATGATAGAAAGTGCAGATAATTTTAAACTATGAAAGAAAGAGCGAATATTATCAAGAGTCGGCGTAAGGAGAATTTACCCACCAAAGAACTTCGAAGGGCTTAGCAAGTTTCTCAACATCCTGATGAACACATTCGCGGATCCACGATAAGATGTTGAAAAGAGATTAACCGAAGCATTCGAGCTAAGGATCTTACCAGATAAGGCCTCTTTGAATGATTTAACAATAGGTGCATTAACAGCAATCAGAAAACCCTGGAGGGCAAAGTCGATCGAGCGTCGAGGCGACGGCGGGGTTCGCAGACGAGCCTCCACCATTACTTTAATCCAAGGACGTCACATCTGGGAGCCCGTCTGCGTTGAGAGAAGTCGAGAAGCAATTACCCAAAGCGTAATCCAGGGGAACACAAAATCGCCAGAGAGGAAGCGCAGTCGAGCATTTTTTTCGGGTTTGAGGTTTCCTTTAGGGTTTAGGTTTAATTTATTTTAGGTTTAGGTTTAGGTTTTATTTATTTTAGTTTAGTTTATTTTAGTTTAGGTTTACATTTATTTTATTTTTATTTTTGGTTCAGTTTCTATTTAGTATTGGTTTTAGGTTTTATTTTTTATTTTTTTTAGGTTTAGGTTTTTATTTACTATTTATTTTATTTTATTTTAGGTTTATTTTATTTTTATTTTACATATATTTTTATTTTATTTAGGTTTATTTTATTTTATAGTTTAATTTATGTTTTTATTTATTTTATTTATTTTATTTTATTTTAGCTTTTTATTTTCTATGTTATTTTATTTTTAGGTTTAGGTTTAGGCTTTCAATTTATTTTATTATGTTATTTTATTTAGTTTTATGTTTTCTTATTTATTTTATTTTTACATTTTATTTTGTTTAGGTTTAGGTTTTTAGGTTTTTAGGGTTTAGGGTTTAGGTTTTAAGGTTTAGCGTTTAGGGTTTAGGGTTTGCGATTTAGGTTTTAGGATTTAGTATTATAGATTTTAGGGTTTAGGCTTTAGGGTTTGGTGTTAAGGTTTTAGGGTTTAGGGTTATAGATTTTTGGGTTTAGGGTTTAGGGTTTAAGGTTTTTTTATTTGTTTTTATTTTTTTTAAATTATTTAATTTTTTTTAAAATCAAGTAAACTCGTAGGTTTATGATTATTTAGTTTATTTATTATTTATTTCAGTTTATTTTATTTTTTATTTTATTTAGGTTTATTTTTAATTTAGTTTAGTTTATTTATTTTAGGTTTATTTATTTTAGTATATTTTTTAGATTTAAGTTTACTTTTTATTTTTGTTTTATTTTTATTTTATTTCTTTAGGTTTAGTTTTTTTTAATTTTAGGTTTAGGTTTAGGTTTTTATTTTATATGTTAAGGTTTAGGTTTTAGGTTTTTATTTTAGTTTTATTTTAGGTATTATTTTTTAGTTTAGGTTTAGATTTATTGATAGTTCATTTTATTTTATTTGGTTTAGGTTTAGGTTAAGGTTTAGGTTTAGTTTATTTTAGGTTTAGGCTTAGGTTATATTTATTTTAGTTTAGTTCATCTTAGTTTAAGATTAGGTTTATATTATTTTTATTTTAGGTTTAGGTTTTTTTTATTTTAGGATTAAGGTTTTATTTTTTTATTTGTGGTGTATTTTGTGGGTTTATGTTTTTATTTAGTTTTTATTTTATTTTATTTTAGGTATTTTTATATTTTAGGTTTAGTTTTAATTTTATATAAGTTTTTATTTTTAGTTTAATTTAGGTTTTTATTAATTTTATTTTAGTTTAGTTTTTTATTTTTTATTTTATTATATTTTTTAGGTTTAGGTTTTAGTTTATGTTTATATTTTATTTTATTTTTTTCATTTTATTTTGGTTTAGGTTTTTCTATTTATTTTATTTTTAGGTTTATTGAGTTTAGGTTTAAGATATTAGCTTTTTAGGGTTTGTGGTTTAGGTCTTAGGTTTTAGGTTTTTAATTTAGGTTTATTTTTAGGTTTTATTTCTTAGTTTAGGTTTAGGTTTACTTTTAGTTTATTTTATTTTATTTAGTTTAGGATTTAGGTTTAGTTTATTTTTGGCTTAGGTTTAGGTTTTAATTATTTTTGTTTATTTTATTTTAGTTTAGGTTTAAGATTATTTTATTTGGTGTATTTTATTTATATTTTAGGTTTAGTTTATATTTTTAGTTTGGGTTTGGGTTTTATTTTTGTTTATTTCTAGGTTTTATTTTTTAGGTTTATTTTTTTAGGTTTAAGGATTTATTTAGTTTTTATTTTATTTTAATTTAGGTTTATTTTAATTTAATTTTATGGTTAGTTTTAATTTTATTCAAGTTTTTTATTTTTAAGTTTATTCTATATATTTTTTAGTTTAGTTTATGTTTTATTTAATTTTAGTTTCTTATTTTTAAGTTATTTTTACTTTAACTTTAGATTTTAAGTTTTTACAGTTTAGGGTTTAGGGTTTAGGGTTTAGCGTTTAGGGTTTTAGGGTTTAGAGTTTTAGAGTTTAGAGTTTTGGGTTAGGGTTTAGGGTTTAGGGTTTAGAGTTTAGTGTTTAGGCTTTAGGGTTTACAGTTTTTAGGGTTTAGGGTTTAGGGTTAGCTTAGGGTTTAGGGTTAGTTTAGGGTGTATGGCTTAGGGTTTTAGGGCTAAGGGTTTACGATTTAGGGTTAATTTAGGGTTTAGGGTTTTAGGGTTTAGGATTATGGTTTAGGATTTAGGGTTTGGGTTTAGGATTTTCTAGGGTTTAGGATTTTGGGTTGTAGATCAATTATTGTAGCTTTAGGGTTCAAGGTTTAGGGTTAGTTTAGGTTTAGGGTTAGGGTTTAGGATTTAGGGTTATTTTTTAAAATGAAGTAAACCTGTAGGTTTATGTTTTTTTTTTTTTTTAGTTTATTCGATTTTTCATTTTTCTTTAGGTTTATTTTTATATTTATTTATTTTAGTTTAGGTTTTTTATTTTAGTTTAGTTTTTAGGTTTAGGCTTAGGTTTATGTTTGTTTCTTGATTTAGTTTTATTTTTATTTTTATTTTTTAAGTTTAGGTTTTATTTTTTATTTTTAGGTTTAGGTTTAAGTTTTTTATTTTATTTTTTTAGTTTTAGGTTTTAGGTTATTATTTTAGGTTTATTTTTAGGTTTTGTTTTTAGTTTAGGTTTAGTTTTATTTTTAGATTATTTTATTTTATTTACTTTAGGATTTAGGTTTAGTTTATTTTAGGTTTAGGTTTAGGGTTTATATATTTTAGTTTAGGTTTACATTTATCTTATTTAGTTTATTTTATTTTTAATTTAGGTTTAGTTTTTATTTTTAGTTTAAGATTTGGGTTTTATTTTATAGTAATTTTTAGGTTTAAGTTTTTATTTAGGTTTTATTTTATTTTAATTTAGGTTTATTTTATTTTTATTTTATGTTTATTTTTATTTTATTTAGATTTTTATTTTTACCTTTATTTTATTTTATAGTTTAGTTTAGTTTTTTATTTATGTTTAGTTTTTATTACTATTTTTTTAGGTTTAGGTTTATGTTTAGTTTTTTATTTTATAGTTTTATTTTTATTTTATTTTATTTTATTAATTTACATAGGTTTACGTTCTTTTATTTATATTCTTTTTTAGGTTTTATTTTGTTTAGGTTTAGGTTTTTAGGTTTTTAGGGTTTAGGGTTTAAGGTTTATGATTTAGAATTTGGATTTAGGTTTTACGGTTTAGGGTTGTAGATTTTAGGATTTTTTTTCTTTTTATTTTTTTATTTTTTTTATTTTTTATTTTTTTATTTTTATTTTTTTTATTTATTATTTTTTTTTGTAGATTTTAGGGTTTAGTGTTTAGGGTTTAGGATTTAGGATTTACGGTTTAGGGTTTAGGTTTTAGGGTTATAGATTTTAGGGTTTTGGCTTTTAGGTTTTAGGTTTTGGGTTTAGGGTTTAGGGTTTAGGGTTTATAGTTTTTTTTTATTTATTTGTAATTTTTAAAATTTATTTATTTATGCTAAATAAAGTAAACTCGTAGGTTTAGGATTATTTAGTTTATTTAGTTTATTTTTTATTTATTTTAGTTTATTTTTTTTAATTTAGGTTTATTTATATTTTTCTTTAATTTAGTTTATTTATTTTAGTTATTTTTTAGGTTCAGGTTTAATTTTTAGTTCAGTTTTATTTTTATTTTATTTTTTAGGTTTAGATTTTATTTTTAATTTTCATGATTAGATTTTGGTTTTTATTTTATTTTTTTAGGTTTAGGTTTTAGGTTTTTATTTAAGTTTTATTTTTAGGTATTATTTTTAGTTTAGGTTTATTTTTAGTTTATTTTATTTTATTTAGTTTAGGTTTAGGTTTAGGTTTAGTTTAATTTTTGTTTAGATTTAGGTTTTATTTATTTTAGTTTACTTTATCTTAGTTTAGGTTTATGTTTATATTATTGTTATTTAGTATTAGTTTTTTTTTTAGTTTAGGGTTTCTGTTTTATTTTATGTTGTATTTTAAGGATTATTTTTTAGGTTTAGGTTTTTATTTAATTTTTATTTTATTTTATTTTAGGTTTATTTTATTTTTATTTTAGGTTTTGTTTTTTTTTTATTTTGGTTTAGTTTAGGTTTTTATTTATTTTATTTTAGTTTAGTTTTTATTTTTTATTTTATTTTCTTTTTAAGGTTTAGGGTTTAGGTTTATTTTTAGGGTTGTTGTTTTAGTTTAGGTTTAGGTTTACATTTAGTTTATTTTATTTTATCTAGTTTAGGATTTATGTTTAGTTTATTTCAAGTTTAGATTTACATTTAGTTTATTATTGTTTTATTTATTTTAGTTTAGTTTATCTTAGTTTAGGTTTAGGTTTATATTATTGCTATTTTAGATTTACATTTTTTTTAAGTTTAGGGTTTAGGTTTTATTTTTTATTTGTTTTTCAAGGTTTATTTTAGGTTTAAATTTTATTAAGTTTTTTTTATTTTATGTTTATTTTTTTATTTTAGGTTTTATTTTTATTTTATTTAGGTTTTCTATTTTTTTTAGTTTAGTTTAGGTTTTTATTCATTTTATTTTACTTTAGTTATTTTTTCCTTTTTAGAATTCAGTTTTATTTTACGTTTTTATTTTATTTTATTTTTTTCATTTTATTTTGGTTTAGGTTTCTTAATTTATTTTAATTTTAGGTTTTATTTAGTTTCTCTTTAGGTTTTCAGCATTTTAGAGTTTTGGGTTTAGGTCTTAGGTTTTTATTTTAGGTTTATTTTTAGGTTTTATTTTTTAGTTTAAGTTTAGGTTTACTTTCTATTTATTTATTTATTTTTGGTTTAGGATTTAGGTTTAGTTTATTTTAGGTTTAAGTTTAGGATTAAATTATTTTAGTTTAGTTTATTTTAGTTTAGGTTTAATTTTAATTTATTTTTATTTTGGGTTTAGTTTTTATTTTTAGTTTAGTGTTTGGTTTTTATTTTTCTATTTATTTTTAGGTTTATTTTTATTTTTATTTTAGGTTTATTTTATTTTTATTCTTAAGTTTATTTTTTAGTTTAATTTAGGTTATTATTTATTTTATTTTTTCTTTTATTTTAGTTTTCTTTTAGGTTTAGGTTTTATTTTATTTTATTTTATTCTATGTATTTTGATTTTCTATTTATTTTTAGTTTATTTACTTTTTAGGTTTTAGATTTAGGGTTTAATTTAAGTTTAGGGTTTTAGGGTTTTAGGATTTAGGGTTTAGTTTAGGGTTTAGGGTTTATAGTTTTTTAAGATTTAGGGTTTTAAGTTTTAGTTTAGGGTTTTATTTAGGGTTAGGGTTTAGGTTAGTTTAGAGATTTAGGGTTTTGGATTTATGGTCTAGGGTATAGGGTTTCTTTAAAAAAAAATTAAGTTAGTTGGTAGGTTTAGGTTATTTTTAGTTTATTTTTTATTTATTTTAGTTTATTTTATTTTTTATTTTTCTTTAGGTATTTTTATATTTATTTATTTTAGTTTAATTTTTAGGTTTAGGTTTAGGTTTATGTATATATTTTAATTTAGTTTTATTTTATTTTATTTTTTAAGTTCAGGTTTTTTTTAGGTTTATGTTTAGGTTTATATTTTATTTTTTTAGGTTTAAGTTTTAGGTTATTATTTTAGGTTTATTTTTAGGTTTTATTTTTTAGTTTAGGTTTAGGTTTATTTTTAGTTTATTTTATTTTATTTACTTTAGGTTTAGGTTTAGTTTATTTTAGGTTTAGGTTTAGGTTTTGTTTATTTTAGTTTAGTTTATTTTTGTTTAGGTTTAGGTTTATTTTATTTTATTTATTTTAGGTTTAAGTTTTTTTAAGTTTAAATTTTAGGTTTCATTTTTTATTTATTTTTTAATTTTATTTTTAGGTTTATTTTCTAGGTGTAGGTTTTGATTTAGTTTTTATATTATTTTATTTTATTTTAGATTTATTTTATTTTTATTTTTTGTTAGTATTTATTTTGTTTAGGTTTCTATTTTTAGGTTTATTTCTATTTTTTATTTTATTTAATTTTTAAGTTTAGATTTAAGTTTTATGTTTAGGATTAGATTTTAGTTTTAGTTTAAGTTATTTTTTAATTCATTTTATTAATTTTATTTAGGTTTAGTCTTTTTATTTATTTTATTTTTAGGTTTTTATTTAGTTTAGGTTTAGGTTTTTAGGTTTTTAGGGTTTAGGGTTTAGTGTTTGGGTTTTGGGTTAGGGCTCAGGGTTTTCGGGTTTGGGGTTTTAGGGTTTAGGGTTTAGGATTTAGGGTTTAGTGTTTAGGCTTTAGGGTTTAGGATTTATAGTTTAGGGTATATGGTTTAGGGTTTGGGGTTTAGTGTTTTAGGGTTTAGGGTTTAGGGTTTAGGGTTTAGTGTTAGGTTTAGGGTTTAGTGTTAGGTTTAGCATTTAGGGTTTAGGGTTAGGGTTTTATTATTTTTTATTTTTAGATCTTAGGGGTTTAGGGTTCAAGGTATATGGTTTATGTTTTAGGTTTAGGGTTCAGGTTTTAAATTAGGGTTTAGGGTTTTTGATTTTTTTTTAACCGAGAATAAATTCAAATTTAACATTTCTTCTTTTTGATTTCATCAATCAAGTAACCCACCAATTTCTTTAAGACACAAGCGACAACATAGATAAAAAATGAGCACGCATAGTGCAAATAATAAACACTAGATAACTAGGTCATCTCTACTATAAAGACATAGTTCCATAAGCAGCATATCGTATCGACCGTTCTTCTATTTCTATAGTTCCCATTAGAACAACCTCGGCCTCTCGAGTAGCGGGATCCACAGTCATATCCCTAATCTCCCCTCCGCCACCACCATGGCTATAACCTCCATTCCCTCTTGCCTCCTGCTTGCTCCAACCACCACCTCCATCCACTAGCGACTCAGATATATTAAGCCTTACAATGATGTTTCACAAGGTTACGTCATAGGGTTTAGGTTCAGGTTTACGTTTACTAGGTTTAGGGTTTAGGTTTATTTTTAAATTTATTTAGTCACTTTAGATTTAGTTTTAGAGTTTGGTGTTTAGGGTTTAGAGTTTAGGGTTAGGGTTTAGGTTTTGGGGTTTAACGTTTAGGGTTTAAGGTTTAAGTTTTAGGGTTTAGGGTTTAGGGTTTTAGTGTTTATGATTTAGTATTTTTTTAAGTTTAGGTTTAGGTTTATGTTTATTTTTTAGTTTAGTATTATTTTTATTTTATTTTTTTAGGTTGAGGTTTTATTTTTTATTTTTAAGTTTAGGTTTAGGTTTTTATTTTTATTTTTTTAGGTTTAGGTTTTAAGTTTTATATTAGGTTTATTTTTAGGTTTTATTTTTTTAGATTAGGTTTAGGTTTACTTTTAATTTATTTTATTTTATTTAGTTTATGATTTAGGATTAGTTTATTTTAGGTTTAGGTTTAGGTTTTATTTATTGTAGTTTAGTTTATTTTAGTTTATGTTTAGGTTTATTTTATTTATTTTATTTTATTTTTATTTAAGGGTTACTTTTTATTTTTAGTTTAGGTTTGGGTTTTATATTTTATTTATTTTTAGGTTTTACCTTTAGGTTTATTTTTTAGTTTTAGGTTTTTATTTAGTTTTTATTTTATTTTATTTTAGGTTTATTTTTTTATATTTTTTGTTTAGTTTTTTATTTAGTTTGTTTATTCTTAGGTTTTTTTATTTTTTAGTTTAGTTTAGGTTTTTATTTATTTTATTTTAGTTTTTTTAATTATTTTATTTTATTTTATTTTTAGGTTTTATTTAGTTTGCATTTAAGTTTTTTGGTTTTTAGGGTTTAGGTTTTTGGGTTTAGCATTTTAGTGTTTAAGGTCTTTGGGTTTAGGGTTTAGGGTTTAGGGTTTAGGGTTTAGGGTTTAGGATTTCATGTTTAGGCTTTAGGGTTTAGGGTTTTTAGGGTTTAGGGTTTAGGGTTTAGGTTTTAGGGCTTAGTATTAGCTTAGGGTTTAGGCTTAAATTAGGCTTTAGATTTAGAGATAAGGTTTAATTTAGGGTTTAAGGTTAAAGATTTTATGGTTTAGGGTTTAGGGTTATGATTATTATTTAGGGTTTATGGTTTAGGGTTTATGGTTGTAGGTTTAGGGTTGTACATTTAGGGTTTAGGGTTAGTTTTAGTGTTTAGGGTTTAGGATTTAATCTTTAGTGTTTAGGGCATAAGGTTTATTTAAAAAAAATTAAGTAAATCGATAGGTTTAGGTTTATTTAGTTTATTTAGTTTATTTTATATTTTTATTTTGGTTTTTTATTTAGTTTAATTTATTTATTTCATGTTTATTTATTATAGTTAAAATGTTTTATTTTAGTTTATCTTTTAGCTTTAGGTTTAGGTTTATGTTTATTTTTTAGTTTAGTTTTATTCTTATTTTATTTTTTAGGTTTAGGTTTTTTTTTTTACTTTTAGGTTTAGGTTTTTATTTTATTTTTTTAGGTTTATGTTTTATGATTTTATTTTAGGTTTATTTTTAGGTTTTAATTTTTAGTTTAGGTTTAGGTTTATTTTTAGTTTAGTTTATTTTATTTAGTTTATGGTTTAGGTTTAGTTTAAGTTTTATTTATTTTAGTTTAGTTTCTTTTAGTTTAGGTTCAGATTTATTTTATTTTGTTTATTTTAGGTTTAGGTATTTTTTTAGTTTTCAATTTAGGTTTTATTATTTATTTATTTTTAGGTTTATTTTTTATGTTTAGGTTTTAATTTAATTTATTTTTATTTTACATTTAGGTTTGATTTTATTTAGGTTTTTTATTTTTAAGTTTATTTAATTTTTTAGTTTAGTTTAGGTTTTTAATTATTTTATTTTAGTTTAGTTTTTATTTTTTATTTTATTTTATTTTTAGGTTTTGCTTTAGTTTCAGGTTTAGGTTTAGGTTTAGGTTCAAGTTCAAGTTTTTATTTTATTTAATTTATTTATTTTATTTAGGTTTAGGTTTTATTTATTTATTTTATTTTTAGGTTTTATTTTGTTTAGGGTTTAGGGTTTAGGATTTATGGTTTGGGGTTTAGTGTTTAAGGTCTAAGTTTTAGGGTTTAGGATTTTAGGGTTTACGGTTTAGGGTTTAGGGTTGTAGGTTTAGGGTCTTAGGGTCTTAGGGTCTTAGGGTTTAAGGTTTAGGGCTTAGGGCTTACGGTTTAGGGTTTTATGGTTTAAAGGGTTTAGGATCAGGATTTAGGGTTTAGGGTTTATGGTTTAGTGGTTGGGGGTTCTTTTATTATTTTTTTTATTTTATTTTATTTTAAAATTAAAAACCAAGAGGTTTATGTATATTTAGTTTATTTTTTATTTATTTAGTTTATTTTATTTTTATTTAGTCTATTTTATTTTTATTTATTTTAGTTTACTTATTTTAGGTTTATTTATAGTTTAGGTTTTATTTTAGTTTGTTTTATAGGTTTAGGTTTAGGTTTAGTTTATTTTAGTATTTTTATTTTTATGATATTTTCATGTTTAGGTTATATTTTCATTTTAGGTTTAGGTTTAGGTTTTATTTTATTTTTTTTTAGGTTTAGGTTTTAATTTTAGGTTTATTTTAGGTTTTACTTTAGTTTAGGTTTAGGTTTAGTTTTTATTTTATTATTTTATGTAAGTAGGTTTAAGTTAGGTTATATTTAGTTGTTTACTTTATTTTAGTTTAGGTTTAGGTTTATTTTATTTTGTTATTTTTTTTTATTTATTTTAGGTTTATTTTTAGTTTTAGGTTTAGGTTTCTTTATTTATATTTTAGGTTTATTTATTTTATTTTATTTTTATGTTTAATTTTATTTTATTTAATTTGTTCATATTTATTTTTTTTAATTTAGTTTAGGATTTTATTTATTTTATTTTTCTTTTTAGGTTTATTTTATTTTTACATTTATGTTTAGGTTTTAGTTTAGGTTTTTATTTTATTTTATTTTTTTATTGTATTTAGGTTTACTTTTATTAATTTTAAGTTTATTTAGGAGTTTAGGTTTTAGGATTTAGGGTTTAGCTTTTAGGGTCTAGGGTTTAAAGTTTATGGTTTCAGAGTTAGGGTTTTTGGGTTTACGGTTTAGGGTTAGAGGTTAGGGATTAGGGGTTAGGGTTTAGGGTTTAGGGTTTAGAGTTTGAGGTTTGGAGTTTATTATTTTAGGGTTTAGGGCTTAGAGTTTAGGGTTGTAAGTTTAAGGTTTAGGGTTAGTTTTAGGGTTTAGGGTTTAGCGTTAGGTTTTTTTATTTTTTTATTTTATATTTTTAGGGTTTAGGGTTTACATTTAGGGTTTATGGTTTAGGTTTTTGGTTTAGTGTTCATGCTTTAGTTTAGGGTTTAGGGATTTTAGTTTTTTTTTATAGAGAACAAGTTCAGATTCAACATTTCTTCTTTTCAATTTCATCAACCAAGTAACACATTATGTTCTCTAAGGCACAAGCGATGACATTGATAAAAAATGAGCACAGATAAAGCAAATCAAAACCCCAGATAACTAGAACTGTCTCTACTGTAAAACACAGTTCCAAAAGCAGCAGTTCGGATCAGCCGTTCTTCAATTTCTCTAGTTCCCATCAGAACCACCCCGACCTCTCGAGTAGCGGGATCCACCATCATATCCTCGATCTCTCCCTCCACCACCATGATGGATGTAACCTCTGTTGCTCGTCCCTCTTCCATAACCACCACTACTCCGACCACCACCTCAATATCCACCAACACCTCCAGATCCCGCACCACCACTGCGATAATTGCTGCCTCCGCCTTCACCTCCACCGCCAGATCTAACCTGAACCTAGTTGACGGTGATGTTCCTGTCATCAATGTTATTCCTATTCTTAGGGTTTTGGTTTAGGTTTATTAGGTTTAGGGTTTAGGTTTATTTTTTAATTTATTTAGTTACTTTAGGTTTAGGTTTAGGGTTCGGGTTTGGGGTTTAGGGTTTAAGGTTTATTTTTAAATCAAATGATTTCATAACAAACAAGAAATTACCAAATCAAACAAGACATTATCCTCTAACAACTAATAAAACAGGATAAAATAAAATGTAATTCAAAAATTCATAAAAATAGTATTTCACAAAATAATTTAACTCCCAGAGACAATAAAATTTTATTTGATAGAAGGCCAACAAATCTTAGTCAAAAAGTCAATCTCATATCATCATCAAAGAGCTCTTTCCTTCTCTCCCACTACTAGGAGAAGTAGCGCAGAGTAAGCATTAGGTGAAATAGCCACAACAAATTTACTAGGATCTTTCAAGTACTCCTTAACCTTCTCAGCCTGAGGGTATGTGTAATCAGTGGCAATCTTGATGGTGAGGACATTCTTGTAAGCATTGATGAACATGCGGCAACGCAACAAGGGTGGGATAAGAGGGGGCTAGTTAGAGAGAAGTCATCATTGATAAGCTTACCGAAAACTTCTCGATTAAATCATGTTTAGTGAGGTCAAGTACCTCAGGACTGAACACCGATCCATCATCATACACAGACTGGACGATAAGGCCATAAGAGAATGGCCTAATCCCCAGCTTAGTGAGGAGTGCAGCCTCTAAGGATCCCACCTTATCACCTTTTTAATAAAATCAATAATACCCTTACTAATCTTAGTTAGGATGTTGAGAACCTAGAAGAAAGAAGTCTGAAGGATCACATGTTGGAGGAACCACAACACTAATAGGTGCAATAAGACCAACACGGGCAGGAGCACCAACTTTGTATTTCATAACCTTTAATAAAAATTAGCACAACCGGGTTTACGGTTTAGGATTTTAGGGTTAATGTTTTTAGGGTTTAGGGTTTAGGGTTATGGTTACAGTTTTGGGTTTAGAGTTTAGGGTTTAAGGTTTAGGGTTCAGGATTTAGGATTTTTTAGCCATTAGGGTTTAAGGTTTTTAGGCTTTTGGGTTTAGGGTTTAGGGTATAGGGTTTAGGATTATAGTGTTAGTTGTGGAAGGTTTAGGTTTAGTTTTAGTTTTAGGTTTAGCATTTAGGGTTTAGGATTTAGGGTTTAGAGTTTTTAAAAAAAAAGAATTAAGTAAACCGAGTTTAGGTTTATTTAGTTTATTTATTATTTCTTTTAGTTTGTTTTATTTTTAATTTCAATTTATGTTTATTTTTTATTTTTATTTATTTTAGTTTATTTATTTTAAATTTATTTATTTCAGTTTAGGTATTTTATTTTTATTTATTTTTTAGGTTTAGGTTTAGGTTTACTTTTTATTTAAGTTTTATTTTTATTTTATTTTTTAAGTTTAGGTTTTATTTTTTTATGTTTAGTTTAGCTTTATATTTTATTTTATTTAGCTTTTAGGTTTTTATTTTAGGTTTATTTTTATATTTTATTTTTTTAGTTTAATTTTAGGTTTATTTTAGGTTTATTTTATTTTATTTAGTTTAGGTTTAGGTTTAGGTTTAGTTTATTTTAGGTTTAGATCTAGGTTTTATCTATTTAAGTTTACTTTATTTAAGTTTAATTTTAGGTTTATTTTATTTTGTTTCTTTTATTTTTACTTTAGGTTTAGTTTTTTTTAGTTCTAGGTTTAGGTTTTATTTATTATTTATTTTTAGATTTATATTTTAGGTTTAGGTTTTTATTTTATTTTATTTTTAGTTTATTTTTTCTATTTTACGTTTAGTTTTATTTTATTTAGGTTTTTAAGTTTATTTTATTTTTTAATTTAGTTTTGGTTCATATTTATTTTATTTTAATTTATTTATATTTTTATTTTATTTATTTTTAGGTTTAGGTTTAGGTTTTATCTTAGTTTTCCATTTTATTTTATTATTTTATTTTATTTAATTTTAGGTTTATTTATTTATTTTATTTTTAGGTTTTATTTAGTTTAGGTTTAGGTTTTTTAGGTTTTTATGATTTAGGGTTTAGGGTTTAGAGTTTAGCATTTTATAGTTTAGGGTTTTAGGATTTTGGGTTAAGGGTTTAGGGTATAGGGTTTAAAGGCTTTAAGGTTTAGGGTTTAAGGTTTAGGATTTAGGGTTTAGGTTTTTTTTTAACTAAAAGGAATTTATTGCTCATAAAAATAGATACAAGAAGACCATATTAGAGACTAAACTCAAGAAGAAAGAAACTACTGCTCAAATGAGCTATAGGAAAATCCTAAAGAGTTTAGTCCCTAAACTAATACATCAAAGAGCAATAAAGAAAAAAAAAACAAAGACAAACCTACGAAAGCCTAGAAAAAGGTAGTAAAGGGGAAGAATCCACGGAGCTCCAAAAGAACCTTGAAAGAGATGAAGATCCATAAGAAATGGAAACCTGCATCCTGTAACTGAAGACAACTCTAGCCATCTAAGAAAAAAGAGAACATTAGTAAGACTATATAGCTCCCTCCAAGAAGAAGAAAAGACCAACTAAAAAAAAGAACCTACAACCTGAAGATATCTCAGCCAGAAGGAGATCAAAAAACACTAAGAGAAAAAAAACTCAAGCTCAGATATGAGAAAAGAAGGATAGTCATAATAATGAGGGGCATCAAATCCTATGTGTATCCACATTCAAATAAGGGTTACAAACAAGTAGAGTCACCAGCTACAAAAATATCAAGGAAAAAATCCATCATATCATCATAGCCAGCACAGCCAAAGAAAAATACAAACCTATCATAATAGCCACCCAGCCAAACAAAAAGTGAAGCTAAGGAAACAAAAAGAGAGAGGAGACCAATAGATAAAATTAATATAAGGCAATCCCAAGAAAACCAAATATGAACACCTCTTAAAAAAGAGGGAGAAAAGAAGCTCATAGCCCAAAGAAAAGAGCCCTCAAAGATGAAGCCAACAGAGCCCACAACAACACCAATCCAATGCCACAAAGGCACCAAGCAAACAGAGCCCACAACAACACCAATCCAAAGCAACCAAGGCACCAACCAAAGGAAAGGAAACAACCAATAGAGCAGCCACACAACAGAGCACCCAAGAAAAATGGCCTAGGAAAGAGCAAGTGAACCAAACCAACCAACAAAAAAAAGAAGGCTAGCAATAGCTAAAATAAATAGCTAGAGAAACAACCAACCAATGGACAAACCACACGCCAAGGACAAAAAGCTCAACCTACCACAAACAAAGAGAACAAAAGCTCCAACCAAAGAAATGCAAGCCAATAGGAACAAAGCCACTAGCACAAAACCAACCAGGCAAAGGGCACCAAAAAAACCCAACACACAGGAAGCCAGAAACTCCAAGCCAAAAGGAGGAAAATTAGCCAAGAAGCCAATACTCTAGCTAGCAAGAAAACACACAACAAAAGACAACCAACAGAGAAAAAATAAGCCAAAAGAAAAAAACCTCCCAAAGACACGAGAGATTATTTCTAAAAATAAGTAACCCTCGGTAAGTGAGGAGGGGCATAAATCTGAACACTTTATTCTTTTTCTTCTTATAAATAGTTTTATAACCATGCCCTTTCTCCAAAAAATATCCATCCAAAAATGAATCAGTATTGTTATAAAAGGCATGGGGATCAGCATAAGCTATCAATTTCAAATAAGAGCATTCAGAATCATCCACAACATTAGACAAAGAAAATCAGAAATAGTATGCATTTCAGAATTAGAAATTAAAGAAGGAGCAAAAATAGCTTTATTAAGAAGACAATTATCAATATTTTCACCTTCCAACAAAATCTAAAGAGTATCCTCCCTATCTTCATTCATAAGAGAAGCAAGAGAAGCATAATCCAAATTTTCAGTATAATCTTCATGTAAAAGATTAAAATAAGATTCAAATAACTTAGAAACACATAGCATATTACCAAAATTATGAATAGAATTACCAGCCATAGAAAAATCATCATTTTGAACTGAAATAGAACTATTAATAATGAGAGAATTGTCACAGGTATCTAAATCTTATTTTTAAAAGAAGGATCACCAATATTAACAAGATTGTCAAGACCAGAAGTCAAAATATCAAAAATAAGAACTTTTTTCACCACCATTATTAATCAAAGAAGGAAAAGAAATAGTCTCTTTCCCATTATCTAAAGTAGAAATAATAGGAGGAAGAGAAACAACATCCAATTGATTGGAAGAAATGGTGTTAGCATCAATAATACTTGAACCATCATAATGAAAGGACTTATGCACAACATCCAAACCATTAGAATCATTAACCACAGCCTCTAAAGTCTTCCCTTTAACAAAATAATTCAAAGAAACACTTAAAGAATGATTATTAATTAAAAGATTTTCAAAAACATCAAAATTACCTTCTGCATTAGACAAATCATTAATAGGTAAAAAATTTTTAGAAGATTCAGAAATTTGGTTTTGTAAAACATCAAAATTTTGAAAAGCATATTTTCCATTATCCAACTTGAGAGAATCATAAGTTTTTTCAGCAATTAAATTCTTACTGGTGGTTTTCTACCTAAGAGAGGGATGAGCAATAAAGCATTCAGAAATCACATGCCCATGAATCTTACAATGATTACAAAAAATGGGAAACTTCTCAAAAATAACTTTCTAAAAATAATCGCATTTCTCTGAACCCAACAAAATTTAATTTGGATATTTTTTAGTAATATCAATCACTACAAGAATTCTAACAATAGACAGTTTAGAAGAAGCAGTTATTGCTTGATCAACTTGCAAAGGCTGACCAAAGATCAACCCAATATCATAAATAAACTGATGATTAAATAGATGAATCCTCAAGTTAGGTAAAGAAATCCATATGGGAACATATGAGACTCTTCATTAACATTAAACATTGGTGTCCAATTCAGAATACGCATTTGACAATTAAAACCATAGTAAGAATGCCTAGAAAAAATTAGTCCTTAATCAAGGTCATTAGAAAGTTTAATTTGAACATGCCTTGCATCAATTAGCCCAATAGAAAAAGAACTAGATAAATTTAAGCTATCAAAAAAAGAAAGAATATATTCCATCTTTGGCCATTTAAATGAAAACTTTCCAATCAAAGAAAAAGCAAAAGGCTCAGCTAATCTTTCAATATCCTCATTTAAAATCATAATTGTCGGAGTACCATTAAAAGTCATATGAAGCAAATTCAAAGGTGGCTCGGTGGAAGAATTCTTACCAGCTAAAGCCTCTTTGAAAGATTTAGTAATAATAGGTAATTTAGAGGTAGCTACCCAAAAATTTGATGCTAGCTAGATCCATCGCATAAAGGATTTACCCAGTTTGAAGAAGCGCCATGACAAGAACAGGTCAAGATCAACCCAAGGCCAACAATCTATAGGGAATCCAAGAGAGAAAGCACTCAAAAACTCACCAAGAACACGAGGGATCCCAAAAGCGCTCAATAAGAGGGTTTAGTTTAGTTTTAGGGTTTAGGTTTTAGGTTTAGTGTTTATTAGTTTATTATTATTTCTATGTTTAGTTTAGTTAGTTTGTTTTAGTTAGGTTATTAGTTATTTTTTTTATTTTAGGTTAGTTTGGGGGGGGGGGGGGGATAGGTTTATTTTATTAGTTTATTTAGTTTGTTTATTTCTTAGGGTTTAGTTTGTTTTAGTATATTTATTAGTTATTATTAGTTAGTTTGTTATTTATTTATTTTAGTTAATTATTATTATTAGTTTATGGTTTTATTATAATTTAAGTTTTAGTTAGTTTTCGTTAGTGGTTTTGTTTTAATAGTTAAGTTTTGTAAGTTTATTTATTAGTTTATTAGTTTAGTTATGGGTTTAGGTTTTTTAGTTTATTATTATTAGTTTTAGTTTATTTTATGACTTAATTTTTATTATTTATTATTAGTTATATATTATTTATTATTATTTTTAGTTAGTTGGTTTATTATTCATTTTATTTTAGATTAGCTTTTTTTTAGTTTATTATTATTATTAGATTATGTTTAATATTATTAGTTTTATTATTATTATTTAACTTATTTATTTAGTTAGGGTTTAGGGTTTAATTATTTAGTTATTTATTAGATAGTTTTAGATTAGTTTTTTTTAGTTTATTATTATTATTAGTTTATGTTTATTATTATTATTATTATTATTATTATTTAGTTTATTTATTTAGTTAGGGTTTAGGGTTTAGTTATTTAGTTATTTATTAGTTAGTTTATTATTAGTTTTATTATTTTAGTTAATTTATTTATTTAGTTAGTTATTAATTATTATTATTATTATTATTATTATTATTATTATTATTATTTTTTTATTAGTTTAGTTATTGTTAGTTAGTTTATTATTATTATTATTATAATTATTATTATTAGTTTATTTATTAGGTTTATTAATTTTGTTATTTAGTTAATTTTGCATTATTTAGTTATTAGTTTATTAGTTTATTATTGGTATGTTATTATTAATTTTTTTAGTTTGGTTTTTTATTTTTAGTTTATTATTAGTTATTAGCTAGTTTATTTGGTTTTATTATTATTATGTTTATTTATTAGTTAGTTTTTATTGTTTATTAGTTTAGGTTTAGGGTTTAGTTTTAGTTAATTATTTAGCTATTTATTAATAGTAAATATTATTAGATTATTAGTTTAGTTTTAGTGTTTATTATTTAATAGGGTTTACGTTTATTTATTAATTAATTTAGTTTTATTATTTAGTTTTTTTGTTAGTTAGTTTAATAGTTTATTTGTTTATTAGTTATTGGGTTTAGTTATTAGTTATATATTATTAATTTTAGTTTTATTAATTTTATTTAGTTAATTATTAGTTTTAGCTTTTGATTAGTTATTATTAAGTTTTTAGTTTAGTAGTTTTATTATTTATTAGTTTATTAGGTTTTATTAGTTAGTTATTAGTTAGTTTTAGTTTAGTTTTATTATTAGTTTTTTAGTTTTTTTAGTTTTTGTTTAGTTATTATTAATTTTATTAGTTTAGTTATTAGTTATTTTAGTTTAGATTAGTTTGTTATTATTAGTTTTATTACTTTAGGTTCAGGGGTTTAGTGTTTAGTTTATTTAGTTTTCTTATTATTATTATTATTATTATTATTATTATTATTATTATTATTATTATTATTATTATTATTAGTTTTAGTTATTATTATTATTAGTTTATTAGGTTTAGTTAGTTTATTTATTAATTATTTTTTTGTTAGTTTAGTTATTATTAGTCTATTATTATTAATTCATTATTTTTATTTTTATTAGTTAATTTTTATTTAGTTTATTATTATTCATTATTTTAGTTAGTTTAATGTTTAGTTTAGTTATAGTAATTTATTATTTAGTTTATTATTATTATTATTAGTTTAATTTAGCTATTTTTTATGTTATTAGGTTTTATTATTATTCAGTGTTTTTTAGTTATTATTAGTTTTTAGTTTAGTTTATTTTTTATTATTAGTTATTAGCTTATTAGTTTAGTTAGTTTTATTTAGTTTATTATTATTATTAGTTTATTAGGTTTGTTTATTATTATTAGGTTTAGTTTATTTATTTAGGTTTTATTTATTATTTAGTTTATTATTAGTTTAGTTTTTTTATTATTTTAGTTATTAGTTTTATTTTGCTTAGTTATTATTAGTTTAATAGTTTAGTGTTAGTTCTTATTAGTTATTTAGTTTTAGCTTATTAGTTTTTTTAGTTTTATTATTAGTTTTAGCTATTATTATTAGTTAGTTTATTATTAGGTTTAGTTAGTTTATTAGTTTATTAGTTTAGTTTAGTTATTAGTTAGTTATTTATTATTATTAGTTATTAGTTTTAGTTTATTTATTTTTGTTATTATTAGTTTAGTTATTGTGTTTAGTTTTATTATTAGTTAGTTATTTATTAGGTTATATGTTTGGGTTTAGGTTTATTGGTTAGTTATTAGTTTAATTGTTATTTATTAGTTTAGTTTAGTTTAATTAGTTTATTAGTTTAGTTTTATTTTAATAGTAGTTATTATTTAGTTTTATTAGTTTTAGTTAAGTTAGTTTTAGTTTTTATTAGTTTATTAGGTTTAGTTTATTATTAGTTTTAGTTTAGGATATGGGTTTAGTTTTTAGTTTAGGGGTTAGTTTAGGTTTAGGGGTTTAGGGTTTGGGGTTTAGGGTTTAGGGTTTAGGGTTAGTGTTAGGTCATTTTTTATTTTTTTATTTTATTATTTATAGGGTTTAGGATTTATGTTTTAATTTTGGGTATAGGTTTTTGGATTTTTTTACAAAGAACAAATTCAAATTCAACATTTCTTCTTTTTGATTTCATCAACCAAGTAACACACCAAGTTCTTTAAGACACAAGCAACGATATAGATAAAAAATGAGCACACATCGAGCAAATCAAAACTAGACGTCTCAACTATAAGACATAATTCCATAAGAAGATTGGATGGTAGTTCTTATTTCTCTAGTTCCCATCAAAATAACCTTAGCCTTTTGAGTAGCGAGGTCCACCATCATATCCACAATCTCCCCCTCCGCCACCACAGTATAACCTCCATTGGTCCTCCTCCATAACCACCACTACTCGATCACCACCTCCATATCCACCAACACCGGATCTCCCACCACCACCACTACGATAACCCATCATTGCCTCCAGTGGGCTAGCTGGTTGGCATGATGTTCATGTCATCAAGGTTCTTCCCATTCTTAGGGTTTAGGTTTAAGTTTAGGTTTATTAGGTTTTAGGGTTTAGGTTGATTTTTAATTTTTTTAGTTACTTTAAGTTTAGGTTTAGGGTTTCGGGTTTAGGGTTTAGGGTTTAGGTTTAAATTTTTTGGTTTAGGGTTTAGGGTTTAGGGTTTAGGATTTAGGATTTAGGGTTTAGGTTTAGGGATTAGGGTTTAGGTTTTACAATTTTTTATGGTTTTGGGTTTAAGATTTAAGGTTTAGGGTTTAAGTTTTAGGGTTCAGTGTTTAGGGTTTAAGTTTAGGGTTTTTAGGGTTTAGAGTTTAGGATTTAAGGTTAGCTTAGGGTTTAAGGTTAGTTTAGGGTTTATGATTTAGGCTTTAGTCTTTAAGATTTAGGCTTTTAGGTTTAAGGTTTTCAGGATTTAGGGTTTAGGGCTTAAGGTTAGTTTAGAGTTCAAGGTTTAGAATTTTAGAATTTAAGATTTAAGATTTAGGGTTTAGAGTTTAGGGATTAGGGTTAGTTTAGGGTTTAGGGTTGTAGGTTTAGGGTTTAGGGTTTAGGGTTAGTTTTAGGGTTTAGGGTTTAGAGTTTAGTATTTAGGGTTTAGGGTTTATGGCTTAGGTATTTTTTAAAATTATGTAAATCGGTAGGTTTAGATTTATTTAGTTTATTTTTTATTTATTTTAGTTAATTTTCATTTTTTTTATTTAAGTTTATTTTTTATTTTTATTTAGTTTACTTTATTTATTTTAGTTTAGATTTTTCTATTTTTGTTTATTTTTAAGATTTGTGTTTAGGTTTATGTTTATTTTTAGTTTAGTTTTATTTTTATTTTTTTAGGTTTAGGTTTTATTTTTTACTTTTAAGTTTAAGTTTAGATTTTGATATTATTTTTTTAGCTTTAAGTTTTGGGTTTTTATTTTAGGCTTATTTCTAGGTTTTATTTTTTTTAGTTTAGGTATATTTTTAGTTTATTTTATTTTAGGATTTAAGTTTAGGTTTAGGTTTTATCTATTTTAGTTTAGTTTTTTTAGTTTAGGTTTAGGTTAATTTTATTTTGGTTATTTAAGGTTTAGGTTTTTGTTTTTAGTTCATGGTTTAGGTTTTATTTTTTATTTAATTTTAGGTTTTTTTTAGGTTTAGGTTTTTATTTAGTTTTTATTTTATTTTATTTTAGGTTTATTTTAATTTTATTTTACGTTTGTATTTTATTTTATTTAGATTTTTTATTTTCGTGTAATTTTATTTATTTATAGTTTAGTTTAGGTTTTTATTTATTTTATTATGGTTTAGTTTTTATTTTTTATTTTATTTTATTTTTTGGTTTAGGTTTGGGTTTAAGTTTAAGTTTAAGTTTAGGTTTTATTTTATTTTATTTTTTAATTTTATTTAGGTTTAGGTTTTATTTTTTTATTTTTAAGCTTTATTTAGTTTAGGTTTAGGTTTTTAGGTTTTAGAGTTTAGGGTTTGGGGCTTAGGGTTTAGGGTTTAGGGATGTAAGTTTTAGGGTTTAGCGATTAGGGTTTAGGGTTTTTGGTTCACGATTTAAAGTTTTTTAGGGTTTAGTTTTAGTTTTAGGGTTTAGGGTTTAGAGGTTTTTAGAGTTTAGGATTTAGGGTTTAGGGTTGGTTTTAGAGTTTAGGGTTTAGGATTTAGGGTTTAGGATTTAGGGTTTAGTTTTTTAAAAAAAATTAAGTAAACTCATTGGTTTAGGTTTATTTATTTTTATTTTAGTTTAGGGTTTAGGTTTTCTTTTCATTTAATTAATTATATTATTTTTATTTAAGTTTATTTTATTTTATTTAGCTTAGTTTATTTATTTTAGTTTAAGTTTTTTATTTTAATTTACTTTTTAGGTTTAGGTTTAGGTTTATGTTTATTTTTATGTTTAGTTTTATTTTCTTTTTAGGATTTAAGATTTTTCAGGGTTTAGGGTTTAGGGTTATCATAGGTTTTAAGGTTAAAATATGGTTCAAGGTTTAGGGTTTACAGTTTATGATTTAAAGTTTGGGTTTTTTTTTAATTTTTTAAATTTTTTTAAATTAAGTAAATTCTTATGTTTAGGTTTATTTAGTTTATTTTTTATTTATTTTAATTTATTTTATTTTTAATTTTTATTTAAGTTTATTTTTTATTTTAATTTAATTTAATTTATTTATGTTTGGTTTATTTATTTTAGTTTAGGTTTTTATTTTAATTTATCTTTTTTAGACTTAGGTTTATTTTTGTGTAATTTATTTTTATTATATTTTTTAGGTTTAGGTTTTATTTTTTTTATTTTAGGTTTAGGTTTAGGTTCTTATTTTATTTGTTTAGGTTTAGGTTTTAGATTTTTATTTTAAGTTTATTTTTAAGTCTTATTTTTTTAGTTTAGGTTTAGATTTATGTTTAGTTCATTTTAGGTTTAGTTTTAGGTTATATTTATTTTAGTTTAATTTATTTTAGTTTAGGTTTAGGTTTAGTTTATTTTATTTTATGTTTAGCCTTCTTTTTAGTTTAGGGTTTAGGTTTTATTTTTTATTTATTTTTCAATTTTACTTTTGGTTTTTTTTTAAGTTTAGGTTTTTATTTAGTTTTTTATTTTATTTTATTTTAGGTTTATTTATTTATATTTTAGGTTTCATTTTTATTTTATTTAGGTTTTTTAGTTTAATTAGATTTTTATTTATTTTATTTTAGTTTAGTTTTATTTTTTATTTTATTTTTTCTTAAGTTTAGGTTTAGGTTTAGGTTTTAGTTTATTTTTTTATTTTATTTTATTTTGGTTTAGGTTTATATTTATTTTACTTTTAGGTTTTATTTAGTTTAGGTTTAGGTTTTTAGATTTTTAGTGTTTACGATTTAGGGTTTAGGTTTAGGGTTAGTTTAGGGTTTAGGGTTTATGGCTTAAGGTTTGGGGTTTAGGGTTTTGGTTTAGGGTTAGGGTTTAGGTTTTAGGGTCTAGGGTTTAGGTTTTAGGGTTTAATGTTTAGGGTTTTATGATTTAGGGTTTAGGGTTTAAGGTTTGGGAATTTTAAGGTTTAGGGTTTAGGGTTTAAAGTTTCAGTTTTAGGTTTAGGGTTCAGGTTTTAGTTTAGGTTTTAGGATTATTGGTTTTTCTTTTTTTTTTCTTTTTTAATAGAGAACAAATTCATATTGAACATTTCTTCTTTTCGATTTCATCAAACAAGTACCACACCATGTTTTCTAAGACACAAGTGACGACATAGATAAAAAATGAGCACGCATAGAGCAAATAAAAAACCCTAGATAACTAGAACCATCTCTACTATAAAGACACATTTCTATAAGTAGTAAATCGGATTGATCGTTCTTCAATATCTCTAGTTCCCAATAAAACCACCCTGACCTCTTTAGTAGTGGGTTCTACCATCATATCCCCGATCTCTTCCGCCACCACCATAACCGTCCTTTGCTCCGCCTCCATAACCACCACTTCTTCGACCACCACCTCCATATCCCTGACCACCATAATGATAATTGCCACCTCCGCCTTCACCTCCACTGTGAGATCTAGACTGAGCCTAGTTGATGGTGATGTTCTTGTCTTCAAGGTTCTGCCCATTCTTAGGGTTTAGTTTTAGGTTTAGGTTTAGGTTTAAGTTTATTAGGTTTTAGGGTTTATGTTTATTTTTTTAATTTATTTAGTTACTTCAGGTTTAGGTTTAGGGTTTGGGTTTAGGGTTTAGGGAATAGGGATAGGGTTTAGGGTTTAGGGATTAGGATTTAGCATTTAGGGTTTAGGGTTTTAAGGTTTATGCTTTTAGGGTTTAAAGTTTAGGGTTAGGGTTTAGGGTTTAGGGTTTAGGTTTTAGGATTTAGGGTTTAGGGTGTAGGTTTTAGGATTTAGGGTTTAGGGTTTTTAGGGTTTAGGGTTCAAGTTTTAGTTTAGGGTTTAGGGTTTTTGATTTTTTTTTCAAATTGAACAAATTCATATTCAACATTTCTTCTTTTGATTTCATCATGTAACACCAAATTTTCTAAAAGGCGATAACATAGATTAAAAATGAGCACGCATAGAGCAAATCAAAAATACTAGATAACTAGAACCTTCTCTATTGTAAAGAGATAGTTCCATAAGTGATAGATCTGATGGGCCATTCTTTAGTTTCTCCAGTTCCCATTAGAACCTTCCCAGCCTCTCGAGTAGTGGGGTCCACCATCAAATCTCTGATCTCTCCCTCCACCACTACCATGGCTGTAACCTCCATCACTCCTCCCACCTCCATAACCACCTCTACTCTGACCATCACCTCCATATCCAGGCACCTCCGGATCCCCACCACCCTTGTGATAGCGCCTCTGCCTTGACTCCAGATCTAGATTGCGCCTGATTGACGGTGATGTTCCTGTCGTCAACATTCTGCCCACTCTTAGGGTTTAAGTTTTTTTTAGGGAAAGTTAAATTTTTTTACCCTAAAAATAAAGGATACAATGTCCTTAAAAAGAATAAAGCTCAAATTTCTACTACTCATAGAGCTACAAGAAACCTAAAGAGCTAAACCCCTATCTAAGTACAATGGAAAAAAGAAAATAAAAGAGCAAAAGCAATGGCATAAAAGAAAATCAGAAAGTACACAAAAAGACTAATAAAACTTAAGAAAATAGTAAAAGGACTAGTTAACAATAGTTCATGATCCCTTTGAGAAGGAAAGATAAGCAACATCCACATCAACAATACTTGAGTTGGCTGAGTAAAGATCATTCAATCTGTGAAGTTCCAACCTACAAAGAAATCACAAAACACTACAAAGGAAATGGCCATAGCTCAAGGAAAAATGATAAAGTAAACAATTTAGAAAGAAGAAAGAGCTAGGCTCTGTTAAGATCATCCCAAGGGGCAACAATACATATAAGCATCCAAAATTAATGAGAAGGGTTATAATCATATGCACGCTACCAACTAGAGAAGATATAGGGAAACATCAAGGCCATCATAGCTAGCATACCTGATATAAGAAACCATCCAAGGAAAAATAGTCCATGGTGATCTAATTCCTACACCAAAAAATATAGAAAAATAACTAGCTTGCAACCAACTAGCAGCCAACCCACTAACCAAAACTCATAATAGACCAAACACATAAAGCCAACATCTCAGAAGTTACAGCAGGGTTAGTGGCTGAGAACAACCCATAACTATCTCCAAAGCATTAGCAATCCATATCCAAGGGAAAAACCTCCACCCAAATAGCAAAATAGTAGAAGATAAGTAGCA
Organism: Cymbidium sinense; assembly: GCA_021442155.1. Taxonomy (NCBI): domain Eukaryota; kingdom Viridiplantae; phylum Streptophyta; class Magnoliopsida; order Asparagales; family Orchidaceae; genus Cymbidium; species Cymbidium sinense. Next base: position 125,094,841 of record CM038214.1, read on the forward strand.
CCAGAGAGAGGAAAGCCATACAATAGAGAGACCAAGAGGGCATCTAGAAGTTACCATCAAAACCACCATGAAGGCAGCCAAATGGAAAGCAAATTCACCATCACCAACCAAGAGGAAAATACCAGGAAACAAAGAGAGCCAACTAAACCGAAGGGAGTCAATACCAACAGCCAACATAAAACCCAAAACACCAAGCCACTACACAAGCATCCACGGTAAGATAGAAGCCATAAAAAACCCCTCAAGTAGCTAACCCCCAATAACAAGTCCTAAAATTAGACCAAAAAAACCATAAAAGCTCATATCCTCCACCAACAAAATAGCCAATAAAACCACTCAGTAACCAACAGGGATGAGAGAGAAGTGGGAAGCGAAAGAAAATTGACATGCAATTAGGGAAGAAAAATAAAGGAAAAATAATTGCACCCAAGAGACGATAACTCCCAAGAGCATACCATAAACCCAACCAAAAGAACCCAACCAAAAGCCCCTAAACCAACCATCATCATACATCCACCAATACCAACCAATAGCCATACATACCTACTTAGCCAACAAATCAATTAGCAAACATAGCTAATACAAATTCAAAAAAGGAAATGAACAATAGCAAAAGCCACAACCCACTGGAGATCTCTAAAATAACCAAGAAATAAAATGGTAGTCACCCAACCAAAAAAGGCCAAGGAGGACCACACCCAACCACGCAGACTATAAGGAAAGGAATAAGGCCAAAGGCAAACAAAACCCCATCCAAATTCCAAAGAGCAGATATTCACTATAAGGAGAAAATAAGGACACAATAAGCACAGAATAACTAACTCCAATTCACAAGGTAGATAGAACCAACTAACAAAAACCTCCAAACCAGACCAAGAAAGGAGAACCAAGCCAGAGGATGCTAATAGTATCCATGAAAAAATAACCACCCAAAATAGCTAGCTAGATGAAAGAAAAAAATAGCAGCAACCAGTAGAACCAACCATAGTATCCACAAATCCAATTTAAAAAGGACAGCCAAAACTAGGAAAACCATTGGTAAAAGGGTAGGTCAAATTGTACAACCACACAGAGACACAAAGCATGAGCCACAGAAAGAAAACCTCCAGGATCAGAGGATAGGAAAACCAATTAAAAATAGCACCACTAAGACCCAAAAAATGGCCAAGAAAGTATGAAATGGGGTAAAGTTCAAGGGGGCTTAATTATAGAAATAAACTCACCAAAAATAACTTCTTAGTGAGGGGAGCAAAAAAATACAAAAAATAGACTAAATAAAACCACCATAGCAAAAGATTAACAGAAGAACAGAAGGTTAAAATTTGAGGTAAGGCAGTCTAGTGTTATCTGGATTGACCAGACCACGCAGATGCTTAGGTTTACTATGCTAATCAAATAAAGCTAGCTCATTTAATCACCTCCCCCTCCCCCCCAAATAGCTAGGAAATTAGCACAAGCATTACTTTCACGAAGAATGTGAGTAATTTTGTAGCAACCTTGAGAAAGAAGCTTTTTAGTGTGATTAAGATGATAGAATAAGTCAGCATTTCCCATTTTATTATTAGTATGCATATCAAGTAAAAGAAGAGCATCAACTTTAATCCAAATATTATAGAGGCCTTTGCTTAAATAAATATCAATAGCTTTATTAACAGCAATGAGTTCAGCATAAATAACAAAATAAGCTTTAAGGTTTAGAGTTTTTGGTTTTTGGTTTTTTTTAACATAGAAAAAATTCAGATTCAACATTTCTTCTTTTTGATTTTATCAACCAAGTAACACACCATGTTTTCTAAGACACAATTGACAACATAGATAAAAAAAGAGCACGCATAGAGCAAATCAAAAACCATAGATAACTAGAACTGTCTCTACTATAAAGACACTGTTCCATATAAAGCAGATCAGATTGGCCATTCTTCACTTTCTCTAGTTCCCATCAGAACCACCCTGGCCTCTCGAGTAGCAGGATCCTCCGTCATATCCTCGATCTCTCCCTCCACCATGATAATGGATGTAACCTCCATCTCTCCTCCCACCTCCATAACCACCACTACTCCGACAACCACCTCCATATCCACCAGCACCTCTAGATCCCCCACCACTAAGATAACCACCACCTCTACCTTCACCTCCACCGTAGATCTAGACTAAGCCTGGTTGATAGTGATGTTCTTGCTGTCATGGTTCTGCCCATCCTAAGGGTTTAGGTTTATTAGGTTTTAGGTTTTAGGTTTATTTTTAATTTATTTAGTTACTTTAGGTTTAGGTTTAGGGTTTGGGGGTGAGGGTTTAGGGTTTAGGGCTTATGGGTTAGAGTTTAGGGTTTAGGATTTAAGGTTTAAGGGTTTATGCTTTTAGGGTTTAGGGTTTATGGCTAGGGTTTTGGGTTTAGAGGTTTGGGTTTTTTAGGGTTTAGGTTTAGGGTTTAGGGTCGTAGCCTTAGGGTCTAGGGTTTAGGGTTTAGGATTTAGTGTTTAAGGTTTTTTTTTTTAAAATTAAGTAAACTGGTAAGTTTAGGTTTATTTACAATATTGAGTTTATTTTTATTCCTTTTAGTTTATTTTCTTTTTTATTTTTATTTTGGTTTAGTTTTTATTTTTATTTAGTTTAGTTTATTTATTTTAAGTTTATTTATTTTTAATTTAGTGTTTTAATTTATTTTAGGATTTAGTTTAGGTTTATTTTTAAGTTCAATTTTATTTTATTTTATTTAGGTTTTTTTTTTAGGAGTTTTATTTATTTTATTTTATTTTTTATTTTAGGTTTTATTAGGTATTTTATTTAGGTTTAGGTTTATTTTAGTTTATTATTTTATTTTGTAGGTTTTAGTTTATTTTAATTTATTTTAGGTTTAGTTTAGGTTTTATTATTTTTTTAGGTTATTTTATTTAGGTTTGGTTTATTTTATTTTTATTTTAAGTTTAAGTTTTTTTAGTTTTATTTATATTTTATTTATTTTGGTTTAGTTATATATTTATTTAATTTTATTTTAGGTATTTTATTTTTCATTTATTATCTTATTTATTTTATTTATTTTTTTACTTTTTATTTTATTTTATTAGGTTTAGGTAGGTTTAGTTTAGGTCTTTATTTTATATTATTATTTTATTAGGTTTAGATTTTTATTATTTTATTTTGGTTTTAATTATTTATTATCATTTAGGTTTGTATTTTAAGATTTTTAGGTTGGTGGTAGTGGCTCAGTTGGGTCAGGGTTTAGTTAGCCCAGGCCCAGTGGCCCAGCTCAGTTTTCAGTGGCTCAGGTGCCCAGGGCTCAGGATTTATTATTTGAGTTAGGGTTTTGGCCCAGTTTAGGGCCTTTCAGGGGCTCAAGTCAGGTGGCCCAGGCCCAGTAGGGTTTAGCTGGGGTTTTCAGGCCTGGGTTAGGTTTATTATTTTAGTGGCTTTGGCCCAGGGCCTGGGTTAGAAGCCCAGGTTGCCTTTAGGATTTAAGGAGTAGTCCCAGCCTCAGATCAGGGTATGATTAGAGTGGGTTCAGCCCAGAGCCTCAGTCTTATAGGGCCCAGTATTAGGTTGGGTCAGTGGCCAGGTCAGTAGTGGTTGGGGTTAAGGCTCAGTGGCTGAGGTCAGTTTATCAGAGGTTTTGTGATAGTTTATTTAGGTTTTTTTTTAAACTAAACCAATAGTTTAGTTTATTTTAGTTTATTTAGCATATCTTATTTTATTTAGTTCATCTTATTTATTTTATTTTTTATTTATTTATTAGGTTTATCTATGTTAGAGGTTTTATTTATTTTATTTTTAGGTTTAGGTTTATTTATGTTTATTTTGGTTTAGGTTTTATTTATTTATTTTATTTAGGTTTATTATATTTTATGTTTAGGTTTTAGGTTTATTTTATTTTGGTTTTTTTTTAGTTTAGGTTTTATTTTTTTTATTTTATTTTATTTAGTTTTGGTTTATTTTTAATTTATTTTTTAGTTTATGTTTAGGTTTTATTTATTTAGTTTTAGGTTTATTTTTTATTTTTAGGTTTTAGTTTTCTTTAATTTAGGATTTGATTTTATTTTTATTATTAGGTTTATTATTTAATTTATGTTTTATTTATTTTTATTTTATTCTATTATAAGTTTATCTTATTTTTATTTTAGGTTTAGTTTTTATTTTATTTAAGTATTTATTTTTTTAGTTTAGTTTAGGTTTTAATTTATTTTATTTTTAGTTTAGTTTTTATTTTTTATTTTATTTTCTTTTTAGATTTATGTTTTTGGGTTTATGTTTATGTTTTTTTTATTTTATTTTTTATTTTATTTTTTTTTGATTTTTTTTATTTATTTATTTTTAGGTTTATCTTAGTTTAGGTTTTTAGCTTTTATTTTTTTGGGGTTTAGGTTTTAGGTTTATTTTATTTTTGGGTTTTCTTTATTTGATTAGGGTTGGGGTTTTAGTTTTGTGGTTTAGAATCATGATTGGGTTTTGTGGGTTTAGGGTTTGGGGTTTAGTGTTTAGGTTTGGTTTTATTTAGGTTTATGGTTTCTTTTTTTTATTTAGGATTTAGGGTTTTTGGTTTTTTTAACAGAGTTCATTATTTATTTTTATTTTGGTTTATTTATTTTGTTTATTTTGTTTTATTTTTATTTAGGTTTAGTATTTTAGAGTTTTATTTATATTTTAGGTTTATTTATTTTAGTTTAGGTTTTATTTTATTTTAGTTTATTTTTTTTTTTTAATTTTATTTATTTTTTTAGTTTATTTTATTTTATTTAGTTTTTAGTTTAGGTTTTATATATTTTAGTTTAGTTTATTTTGTTATTTAGTTTTATTTTTATTTATTATTTATTTTTATTTTAGGTTTTTTTAGTTTGGGTTTTTTATTATTTTTTTTTAGTTTAGGTTTTTTTTTATTTTTATTTTTTTTAGGTTTATTTTATTTTATTTATTTAGTTTTCTTATATATTTTAAGTTTATTTATTTTTTATTTTAGTTATATTTATTTTATTTATTAGTTTATTTTATTATTTTTAGGTTTAGGTAAGTTTTTTTCATTTTATTTTATTTATAGTTAGATTTAAGTTTTAATTATTATTTATTTTATTTAGGTTATTATGATTTTGGGTTTTTTATGGTTTATTATTTTATTTGCTTTAGGTTTATGTGGTTGGCCTGTGGTCATTTATGGTCAGTGGTAGTTTTATTTGGGTAGTCAGTGGCTCAGTATTTATTGGTCTGTGGTAAGTGGGCTCAGGGTTTAGGTTGGGTTTAGGGTTGGTGGCCTAGGGTTTAGGGTGGTTTAGGTTTAGGGAGTTTAGGGTTTAGTTTAGGAGTTGGTTTTTTAAATTATTAAAGAAGTTTGTTTTATATTTTTATTAGTTATTTTTTATTTATTTTATTTTTTTATTTCATTTTATTTATTTATTTTATTTAGTTTATTTATTTTAGTTTATTTATTTTAGTTTAAGTTTTTATTTATTTTTAGGTTTAGGTTTAGTTTTATTTTTAGTTTAGTTTTATTTTATTTTATTATTTTAGGTTTTAGGTTTTATTTTTTTTATTTTTAATTTGTTTATGTTTTATTTTATTTTTAGGTTTAAGTTTAGTTTTATTTTTTAGTTAGGTTTTTAGGTTTATTTTATATTTTATTTTATTTTTAGTTTAGATTGGGTTTAGGTTTAGTTTATTTAGCTTAGTCTAGGTTTTTTTTTTTTTTATTTTAGGTTTAGGTTTATTTATTTTTTATTTTAGTATATATATATATATTTTTAGTTTAGGTTTTATTTTATTTTATTTTTAAGTTTATTTTATTTTATTTTATTTTATTTTATTTTACTTTTATTATATTTAGGTTTTTATTTTGTTTAGTTTAGATTTTATTAATTTTATTTTAGTTAATTTTTTTATTTTATTTTATATTTTTTAAGTTTAGGTTTAGGTTTAGTTTTAGTTTTCATTTATTTATTTTTATTTTATTTTTATTATTTTGGTTTTGGTTTTTCATTTATTTTATTTTGGTTTTATTTAGTTTAGTTTAGGTTTTTATTTTTAGGTTTAGGTTTGTAAGTTTAGTGTTTAGGATTTCAGGTTTAGGGTTTAAGTTTTGGGTTTAGGGTTCAGAATTTATTTTAGCATTTAGGGTTTTTGTTTTTTTTAAATAGAGAACAAATTTAGATTCCACATTTCTTATTTTTTAATTCATCAACCAAGTAACACACCATGTTTTGTAAGACATAAGATGACATGATAAAAAAAATGAGCATGCATAGAGCACATCAAAACCCTAGATAACTAGTCTCTATAAAACACAATTCCATAAGCTTGATCAGTCACCATTTATTTTATTTATTTAATTTTTTATTCTTAGGATAGTTTTATTTTTAGTTTAGTTTATTTTATTTTATTTGAGTTTATTTTATTTGTTTATTTTATTTTATTTTATAGTTTAGGTTTTATATTATTTTATTTTTCTTATTTTATTTAGGTTTATGTTTTTACATGTTTTATTTTTAGGTTTATTTAGTTTTAGGTTTTAGTTTTAGGGTTTAGGGTTTGTTTAGTGGTTTATGGTTTGTGGTTAATGTAGTTTAGGGTTTAGGGTTTAGGTTTAGGGTTTTATTTAGGGTTTAGGTTTAGGGTTAGCTTAGGTTTTGTTTTTAAAAAAAATAAGTAAACCAGATTTAGTTTATTTAGTATTTAGTGTATTTTATTTATTATATTTATTTTATTTTAATTTTATTTATGTTTACTTTTTATTTTTATTTAGTTTTATTTATTTACTTTAGGTTTATTTGTTTTAGTTTATTTTTTAGGTTTAGGTTTATTTTTTTTAATTGAGTTTTATTTTTAATTTAATTTTTAGGTTTAGGTTTTATTTTTTAGGTTTAGGTTTTATTTTTTATTTTTAGGTTTAAGTTTAGGTTTTTAATTTATTATTTTAGGTTTTATTTTAGTTTATTTCAGTTTATTTTAGTTTTTTTATTTATTTAGTTTAGGTTTAGGTTTAGGTTTTATTTAAATTAGTTTATTTTAGTCCAAGTTTATATTTTTTTTATTTTTAGATTTTTAGGATTTTATTTATTTTTATTATTTTAAGTTTTAGGTTTATTTTAGGTTTAGTTTTATTTTTATATTTTAGGTTTATTTTATTTTTTATTTTTATATTTTGTTTTATTTTATTTAGGTTTTATTTATTTTATTTTAGTTTTAGTTTTATTTTATTTTATCTTTAGGTTTAGTTAGTTTAGTTTAGTTTATGTTTTATTTTATTTTATTTATTATATTATCTGGTTTTTTATTTATTTTAGGTTTTATTTAGTTTAGGTTTTTTTCCTTTTGTCAGGCTCAGTTTAGGTTTTTTTTTGGGGTTTAAGGTTGGGTTTGTGGTTTTAGGGTATTTAGGGTTTAGGTCTAGGTTTAGGGTTTATGGTTTAGGGTAGTTTATGATCTGGGGTTTAGGGTTTTTTTTAATCTGGCAAACTAGTAGTTTAGGTTTATTTAATATTTTTCTTTATTTTAGTTTATTTTATTTATTTTAGTTTATTTTATTTTATTTTATTTTGGTTTATTTTATCTTATTTAGTTTAGTTTATTTATTTTAGGTTTATTTAATTTGTTTTAGGTTTTTATTTTTGTTTATTTTTTGGTTTAGATTTAGGTTTATGTTTATTTTAGTTTAGTTTTATTATTATTTTTTAAGTTCAGCTTTTATTTTTTATTTTTTTTAAGGTTTTATTTTATTTTAGTTTAGTTTTAGGTTTTTTTGAGGTTTATTTTAGTTTTTTTTTAGTTTATTTAGGTTTATTTTAGTATTTTATTTTTATTTTAGTTTAGGCTTTAGGTTTAGTTTATTTTTTTAGTTTAGGTTTTTATTTTAGTTAGTTTAGGTTTGTTTTAATTTTTTTTATTTTATTTTAGGTTTTTTTTTTTATAGGTTCAGGTTTTAGTTTTAGTTTTTTGGCTTTTTAGTTTTAGGTTTAGTTTATTTTAGTTTATTTTATTTATTTAGTTTATTTTATTATTATTTTAGTTTATTTTTTTTTTTAGTTTATTTTATTTTATTTAGTTTATTTTATTTTATTTTGGTTTAGGTTTAGGTTTATTTTATTTTATTTAGGTATTTTAGTTTAGGTTTAGGTTTATTTTATTTTTATTATATTTTATTTTTATTTATTTAGGTTTAGGTTTTTAGTTTTATTTATTTTAGTTTAGTTATTTTAGGTTTAGTTTATTTTATTTTATTTTAGTTTAGATTTTTTTTTTAGGTTTATTTTATTTTATTTTTTTTTATTTTTTTAGGTTTATTTTTTAGATTTAAGTTTATTTAGTTTATTTTATTTTATTATATTTTATTTTATTTTAGTTTATATTTTATTTAAGTTTTTATTTTTTTAGTACCTAGGTTTATTATTTTATCTTTAGTTTAGTTTAGTTTTATTTTATCTTCCTTTAGGTTTAGGTTTAGGTTTAGTATGTTTTATTTTATTTTACTTATTTTATCTTGGTTTGTTTTATTTTATTTTATTTTAGTTATTTTTAGTAGTTTTTTAGTCTAGGAGTTTAGTAGTGGGTTGGGGTTAGAGGGTTTGGGTTTTGGTTTTTGGTTTTTGGGATAGGGTTTAGGGTAGTGGGGATCATGGTAGTGAGGGTGGAGGGTCATGGTGGGTTGGTTTTTAGTGGAGGGCCCAGGATTTAGAGTTTAGGTCAGAGGTTTAGGGAGGTCAGGGCTAGGGTAGGTTTAGATTTAGGATTTAGAGTGGGTTTTAAAATTAAAGTAGTAGTTAATATTTATTTTTATTTAGTTTATTTTTATTTATTATTTATATTTTATTTTTTTTTATTTTTATTTATTTTTATTTATTTTAGTTTATTTATTTATTTTGTTTAATAGTTTTAGTTTTATTTTAGTTTATTTTTGGTTTAGGTTTAGTTTAGTTTTTTTTAGTTTAGTTTTATTTTATTTTTATTTTTAGTTTAGGTTTATTTTTTTAGTTTTTTGATTTAGGTTTTATTTTATTTTAGGTTTAGTTTATTTTAGGTTTATTTAGGTTTTATTTTTAGTTTTTTTAGGTTTATTTTTATTTATTTTATTTTATTTTGTTTTATTTTAGGTTTAGTTTATTTATTTTAGGTTTATTTTTGTTTATTTATTTTTTTAGTTTATTTTAGGTTTAGGTTATTTTTTTTATTTATTTTAGGTTTATTTTAGATTTAGGTTTTATTTAGTTTTATTTTATTTTATTTTAGTTTATTTTATTTTTATTTTATTTTTTTATTTTATTTTAGGTTTTATTTTATTTTTTTTTAGTTTTATTTTTATTTATTATTTTTTATTTATTTTTATTTTATTATTTTTTAGTTTAGGTTTTATTTTATTTTATTTTATTTTATTTTATTTAGGTTTAGTTCTTATTTTATTTATTTTTTTAGGTTTTATTTAGTTTAGGTTTAGTTTTATGTTTTAGTAGGTTTGGGGTTTGTGGTTTAGTGTTTCTTGCTTTATGGTTTAGGTTTTTAGGGTTTAGGGTTTGGTTTTCTGATTTAGGTTATAGGTTTTAGTGTAGGTGTGGGTTTAGGGTTTTTTAGGTTTAGGTTTGGGGTTTTAGGTTTAGGGTTTTGGTTTATTTTTTTAATAGAAACAAATTAGATTCAACATTTCTTCTTTTCGATTTCATCAACCATGTCACAAACTAGGGAGGTAATCAAATGACCTCCTTGAGGCTAACTAAAGCCTCATGTTCCTGGGATGTCCAGACTATATACCCATTACCATTCAATCTTATATAAATCAACACATGAATAGAGGAAAGAGAACTCAACATTCATACACTTAAGCTATAAGCACATGCATTTCTTATGTATTTATGACTAGCATCATAACACATTATTTTTCATTTATAAGTTTTTTGAAAAATACATTTAGATTTAATAGTGATAATAGCCACACATATATTAAATTAAATCAACACATGCAAGCTTACATAAAAGAATCCATTTTATTTTACTTGATTTTGAAAATATGGATATATGAATTCAAATTACATACCAAATTTAACATGATTGGAAAGAAGACAATCAAATATAAGCATGTGATTCAATCAACCAAACTAGTTCTTAAGGACAATCATATCAAATAAGATTATTTAAAGTAAACCAAAACTTCTTTATTAATTAAGTTTTGGATTTGATTTGATTTAAAAAGGAGAAGATAAATCATCACTTTTTTAAACCCAGTCCCACATTAGTGATTTGATTTAATTTAAGGAAATGTAATTAAGTTGATTTTATCGATTAAGTAAGTTGAACTTTAATTAGATGAATTAATTACCCTTACCTATGTCACCTTAAAGTAATTAACTAAATAATTATGATCTAACATGATATGCATGGAAAAATAAACTTGCAATGATCCTAAAAAATAAAAGGGGCATAATGCAATTGGCTCTGATTAATAGTTAATTAGATTAAGGGACTTAATTAATACTCTATGTTTTTCCCACATATGTGGACTAACCATAATTTCATTAAACTCTTTAGGTGATCTAACATCACTGTGAGGGAGAATGGAGTCACCGCCATTGCTCACTTGAAAGAGAGCTTACCAGCTCGTGATCAACTCCAAAAGGATCCCACACCTTCACGACATCAATCGGAGGGGATCCAACAGTCAAGATCACATGAGATGCAAGTTTTCTTCAAAAAGCTCCAACCCATTTTTTGCCTAAGGATTGGTTTTGAAAGCATACCATGCCAGCTCGACTGAATATCGATTGAGGAAGCTTCATCTAGTGGAGACTCTGAAGCAACAATTAGACATTCAAAAAATTTGGAGCTGAAATTGATTGAAGTCTCACCTTGGTGCTCGAAGCTCAAGAGATGTCATTCGCTGAGTTTGATGGAGAAATAGGAAGTTAGTAAATGGGACGTGATGACGAATGGCATTTTCCAATCGAGAACAAGCTTGGGATCTTAGGAATGGCTCTAGGGTTGTCTTGGGTAGGGGCTCCACGAATGATTTTGTGTGTGTTTGAGTGGAAAAGGGGTGTATACCCCTTTCATCTTGACATGGGATCGATTTGGCTTCTTGATGGCCATCTCGGGAGTCAAAGGGCGTGGAGAGTAGGTGAGTTGGCTCGCTTGGTTGGTTGAAGGTGTGGAGGTCAAGGGAATCATGGGTGTTCTATGGGTTTCAAATGCTCCAATGGGGAGGGTGAGGTGATTTTACCTCCCATGGGTCATAGATCCAACCACCCTTAGTCGTCAAAGTCCTAGTTGTAGACCATTGGGAGAGTACCAAGTGGCCAAAGGAATGAAAATGACCACTTACATGGGTGATTTGTCTCATGTGAAGCCCTTGACCTGGGTAGAATGATTATTTGGCATTGATTTGATTTGGGATTTGAAATACATATGGGTAGACAACTTGACCTCCACTAAGAGGAAGAGGCTTCAGGCCCCCAAGGGTGGAAAACCTCATTATTGGCCACCCAATAAAAAGATATGTCCTACACAAGGAGTACACTGCTATCCATATAAACTTAGAACCTAGTTCATAGGATGAGTCTTATATGGTTAGCACTACCATTCTTCTCTAGGATTCCCTTGGAGGTGACACTTGAGCCGAGAATGAAAAGACCGGGCTCTAAAGCTAAGCATAAGTGTGTCCAAGTCTATATATGAAACAGTTAGGCATCGGAGAATCTTAGCTCTAACCCCACTTTCCTCTCAAAAGTTGATGGTTTGGTAGTTAAGCCCCTAAGTCATCCATAAGTGTGAAGACTTAGAGGTTTTTAGAGCATCCTCAAGTTAAGAAGTTGATGTAGAACTTGAGGATGATTCATATAAAGATTTAATAGAATTACTTTTGATTGGTACTTTGCTTGTCATAATTTAGCAAAGAAAGGTTAATCCCACATACTTGGTCAAAGCACAAGTCGACTACTTGAAATAATATGGAAGAACAAATGCAAAAGCTCTCAATCAAGACCGTGACTAGGATTGACAAGGGTCCAAATCAATGATGATGACTACTCCTCACTAATCATTTGGAATTTGATATGTTTTTTCAAATCACATTAACTCATATGAGGAGTCGCTTAGAAACGGATGATCGATGATTTTGAAGTCAAAGATGCACTACCATAGTTTGAAGAAGAGATCATGTAAACCATCGACGAGCTCAAGGAAATCAACTTAAGAACTGAAGAAGATCCATGCCTGACATACATCAGTTCTTTGTTGAATGAAATTGAAACCAATGACTTAGTTAGGCTATTCAGAGTTTAAGGGCGCAATGGAGTTATGAAGAGATGGCTAGATTGGCTCCTGATATAGTGGTCCATAAACTAGCAATAGAGCGTACTGCTAACCTTATCAAGTAAGCTCCTAGATGTATGTGATTAGACATTGAATTGCAAGTCATTTCTGAAGTAAAAAATTGATCGATGTTGGTTTCATCCGAGAAGAAAAATACTACCGTTAGCAAGATCATCAGCTTAAGAAAAAAGAATGGCCAAATTCACATATGCATTGATTTTATGGATTTAAATAAGGCATGTCCAAAAGATGAATTTCCACTACTAATCTCGGAGCTAATGGGCACTCATACAACCTTCTATTTCATGGATGGCTTGTCTAGATATAAACAAATAAAGATGACCCCTAAAGATGAAAGAAACATTGATTTTAGAACCCCATCGAATCTATTGCTAAGGTCATGCCTTTCAGCCTTAAAATGCTCATGCTATAAGCTATGACTCAATCTTGATGAACTCATTCATCATCAAGTCAAGTGCTATGGGTCAAAAGTAGAAAAAGAAGACCATCTCTTTGACTTGAGAGTAGTTTTGAACAGTTAAGATAATTTAACCTCAAAATGAACCCCCTGAAATGTGCATTCAAAGAAGCTTCATAGAAAATTCCTTGTGTTTTTGTCCGACACCAGGGAATCGAAATCGACTTAGAGAAGATCAAGGAGATATTAGAAATGCCACCCCCTAAAGTTTAACTCAACTCAAATCATTCCAAGGGTGATTGGCATATCTAAGATGCTTTATATCCAACCTATAGGGAAGATGTCAGCCATTCTGAGCACTTGTAAAAAAGGATGCCAAGTTCAAGTGGGATGACAAGTATGAGCATGCCTTCGAAGACATCAAGCATTATCTTGGAAAGCCACTCATACTACTTACAATGTTGTGTTAGATGACTTGGCCCAAGCCAATGACAAAGGGAAGGAAAATGAACTCTACTACCTCAACCATCCTCTAATCCGTGCTAACGCTAATTATCCACCCATTAAGAGGCATTGCCTAGATTTAATCTTTGCATCCCAAAAGCTACAGTACTACATGCTTCCTCATAAGGTGAACTTAATCAAGGATGAATGCACTACGATCTCATGACACAGACCAATGCTATCTGGTTACAACGGTCCATGATCATCTCACAATTTGGCATTACCTTTGTACCCTTTCATGCAGTGAAAGGACAAGTGCTAGTGGATTTCTTAGTAGCACACTCACTTCCTACTGACTTTCCTCTTAGTGATGGTCTCCCTGATGAATAAATCATGAACTTAGGGAATACTAGCATTCACCACTAGGAGATGTACTTTGATGGTGCAACTTTTTCTCAAAGAGGAGAAGAACCATAATCTATTACTCCAGGAAAGTCAAGGTAGGAATAGTTCTCTTAACTCCAGAATGCGATGTGATGAGATTCTCATATCATCTGTCCAATCCTTGCTCCAACAATGAAGTCGAATATGAGGCTCTTATTGCCGGTCTAGAGTTAGTTGTTACTCTAAGCATCAATAACATCAACATCTTTCTAGATTCTTAGCTAGTTATCAACCAAATCCTAGGGTCCTATAAGGTTATAAAGCCCAAGCTCCATCACAACCACAAGTACACCATGGACTTATTGGCCCAAATCCTAGAGGTTTCCATTTATAAGATTCCTCGAGGAGAGAACATCGTAGCATATGTTTTAGCCAAGCTTTCCAAAGAGTTGGCACGTCTAGAGGATGAAACCATATCAATAAAGGTCCAAAATGGACAAGTCTTATCTCTTATTGATATTGAACTCATCAAAAAGTACTCTCTTAAAGGGGTTGCCATTTATAAGAAGGACAAGGAGTTAGATTGGAGCCAACCATTCATAGATTACCTAAATAAAGGCAAACTACCTCAAGAGAAGTCCCAAGCCCATCAGATGAAGTAGAGAGCACTTTCCTACACTCTTGTGGATGGTGTCTTTGATCTTCAATTATATGTTGTTACATTATTTTTAGACAAGAAAAGCCCATAAGATCAACCAGGTACACTGATTATGTGGAGCCAACCAATACCAAGATGAAAGCTAAGATAAAAAGACTAGGATACTACTGGTCATTGTTGATTAAAGATTGCATGGATATGGCTAGGTGATGCCACTAATGCCAAATACACGGTGCAGTCCTACACCAACCACCCAACATTCTACATCCTACATTGGCCTCATGGCCATTCGAGTGTTGTGGTACTAACATAATGGGTCTGAATGATCCTCATTCTTCTAAGGGTCATTAGTTCATCTTATCTACTACTGACTACTTTTCCAAATGGGTGATAGATTTCTGAGAGGTCATAGTTCAACATGTGCTATAGTTTTAGAACCATATCATATATAGGTTCAAGTGCCGATGAATTATATTGATATTGTGTAGTCAAGAACACTGAGATCAACAACTTTGCATAGAGACACTACATATATTAGAGATATTCTACCATCAACTACCGAGGGTAAACGCCTTAGTAAGCCTTCAACAAAACTCTAGAAATACAAAAGAAGATACTTGACAACAAGTATATAATGAGCAAAGTTAGTTGAAGCCTTGTGGGCCTATCGCACCACATAGAACTCCAACTCGCTCCTTTCTTCTTAGTGTATGGGTCCAAAGCCATTCTACCATTAGAATTCTAACTCCCATCACTAAGGATAGTTATGGGTAGCCGATCACAATGAGAATGCCAAGTTACGTTAGAAGAGCTCAAGGATTGATGGAGAGATGCTTGAGCGCATGCCAAAACCTCAATTTTTACAAAGCTAAAATGATTCAAGCTCACAACAAGTTGGTCCATCCTAGAGCTTTTCAAGTGAGAGCTTTATTACATGGATAAGATGGGAGGCAAGTTTGAACCCACTTGGGAAGGCCCTTTTCCATAGAGAAGGCATACCAAGGAGGATCTTATTACACTTATTAACATAAGGGAGAGCACCCAATTCTTCCAATCAATGGGCTCTACTTAAATAAATATTATAAATCATGTTTCAATACAATTATCATCAATGAAAATTCCATTTTGAATTCAATCTCTTCCATGTTGAAAGAATTCTTGTTTGTGAATCCACCACATATGTTTAGGGTAGTTGTAAGGAACCCGCGGCCCCACCCCTTCACACACAACACAAACATAAACTACACACAAACATATAAAACAACACATATCTTTTGTCTCGGGCTACTCTGAGTTAAGATAACGCCCCCAGTAGCACTCACTCAGTAGCTACTCTAGGTCGGGCTGATGTGCTACCCAAGTAGTGTGTCACCCCAGTGGTCTTCTTGCTTTGGAGGATGTCAGTATGCTACGCTTTCATTCCTTGCTTGGCCACACACCAATGAGCCTTGTTAGTTTGGTAAGCCTTACTATGGTCATTACCTCATGTTGGCTTCATTTAAGAGGATGTGAGTCTACTATGCTTTCTTCTTGATTAGCCTTCATGCATTGACTAGGTTGAATATATTTGAGGTTTAGGATAAGTCCCAGCGCCCTTCCCTCATGACTACTTCAAGTCCGGGTCCTTCCTTGGGTCTCCCCACTTAGTAGTTGCTCTAGTCGATAGAATCTATCCCAAATGATGACTATCCCGATGATCAATTTCTCTTGGAAAGTTGTGTTACATGCTTTCTTTCCAAATTGATCATTGCAATCGACGAGCACCTTAGGTTGGTTGGTTCTCACTATGTTGATGATACACCACTCATGTGATACACCTTAGGTTGTTTGGTTCTCGCACTTAGGATACACCACTCATGGCATGTAAGTCTACTATGCTTTCTCCTTGTTGGCCACCGCACACCTATAGGCTTTCTTTTAGCTCGTGATAATGCCCTAGCACTCTCCCTATGGGCACTATATTTGGATCACATCCTTTACCCCATTTAGACACTATAGGTTACTATCGATTGGACAGCCCCATTCCTAGTAACCACTTATGGTTGGAGAATCATCCTGGATGTGTGTAGATTCTCCTTGGTCCATTAAATCAGATAGGTTAAGGCCATTCTTCTGGTCCCTCACCAACAGGTCCACACAAACATATAAAAAAAATATATATTCACTTGGGATTAGGAGGACACCTATATTACTTTTTAAAGTATATCCTATCTTTAGGTGCAGAAAACTCCCTATAAGAATCACCGACTACTCTTGATATAAGTCCCTGGCATTCACTCAAGTCGCCTAAGTTGGTTCAATTTATTGTGCTACCAAGTCACCCAAGTTATTCTCGCTTTAGAAGATGTAAGTCTGCTACTCCTTTTTTCTAAGATAACTATTGCACACCGAAAGGCAACCCCTTAGGTTGGCTAGCTCTACCCCGTGGCCAATAGACTATTCCTTTGGATTTGTAAATCTAAGATAGGACAAGTTTGATATAGCCCCTTCTCTGGGTCCATCGCACACCAACATGGTCCATAAAATTATCAAATTTGATCAAGCTCACATCTCAAATATGCCCATAATTTGAAATCAAACTAAGCCAAACAAACCATATCAAATCACATGAAATTAAGATAAAATTAATCCGACTACTTTGAGTTGACATAAGTCCCCAAAGGACATTCACTCAAGAGTTGCCTAGGTTAGTTCAATTTGTTATGCATCCAACAAGTCACCCCAGTGGTTGTTCCTCACTTTGGAAGATGTAAGTCTGCTATGCCTTCTTCTTAGCACAGTTGTTGTACACCGAAAGGCAACCCCTTAGGTTGGCTAGGTCTACCCCACAACTGGTAGACTATCCCTTTGGATTTGTAAACCGAGGTCAAGGATATAGCCCTTCTTGGGTACATCATACACGACAAAGGTCCATACATTAACTATTAAATTAAACCCAAACTAACTTTTCCTAGTGGAGTTAAATCACACCCTTCTCCCTAGTGGAGCCCCAAATCATATATAAACAAGTCAAGAAAACAAATCAAATTCAAAACCAACCTCCCCAGTAGAGCCAAATTAAACCAACTCCCCTAGTAGAGTCTAAATCAAAGAAATCCAACCAAACTCTTATCCCAAGCGGATACATCCCCAATCAAATATATGAAGTCAAACTCAAATCCCAATCCCTAGTGGATTGTCTGAACCTACTTCCCTAGTGGAAGGTTCATATACCCATCCCCAAGAGCCCATATTCTGTAGCATTTGGCTCAACATCAATTAAAATAAAACAAATTAAAGTTGATTCAATCTTAATCCCTAGGATTATAGATTCTTATCCCTAATGGATCTTCTTTCCATAAATCATAATCAAATTCAAACCTTATCCCCAACAGATTTTCTTCTATGCCCTCGACATAGACCCCTCACATGTCGTGTAATGTGTGATCCCTAGGATCTCCCTCCATGTCCTTGACATGGAATTCTCATCAAATCTTATTTCTTCTCTTATGCACACCTATAATACTTCAAGCAAAATCCTAACAATGTATTTGTTCAAATTACATCATCTTAACATTGCAATCAATATTTTATGATTTGTGATGGTGCAAGCTCAAACTAACTATACAAAATCATTCTAAACATATTATAATGTGAATTAACACACTATATTATATTATATTATATGATGTTATATTATAATTTTCCATAATATAATATATTGTCTAACATTACACCTTAGAATCACTTAAAATTAACAAATAATAAAATTTTCTCAAAATATGATTAATGTTCATTTTAGATGTAAAATTATTATTTTTCTATTAGAAATGGTACAAAATAGCATAATTTTGGTGTTGCTTCTTGGTGTGTGACATGAATTTGGCCAAATTCTTCCATGTCAACTTTCAAATTAACATTTTTGTGAGTTTTGACCCAATGTATTATAACAAAAGTAAAACATACTAAAATGTACAATAACATTTAGTAACACACCACCACATTCATATATATATGTGAAGGTATATTGTTATGTACATTATATATTAATATGATTTCATATAACATATTATCTTACATTACACCTTAAAATGAATCAGTTTAAACAAAAAATTATAAATTTTGGTTGAAAATTGAACATTTCTTTTGGATGCAAAATTCCATTCTTTTGATTAAATGACACACCATAGCACACCCCAATGATGTTCCCTAAAGCTTACTCTAAATTTGGCCAAATCCCATCATCTCAGCCTATAAATCAGTATTTTTATAAATTATACCAGTACAAACTCTACTACATCATACTATAATAAACTAAAATATGCTAAACACAAGTAGTAATACACAATAGTATGCTATAATGCATGATGCTACACTATCTTTTACATTATAATACACTATAACATATTATGTTATATTATATTGCATATCACATCACAAGGATTGCTTAAGATAAAAAAATCATAAAATTAGTCTAAATAATAAAAAACTATATATTTTAGTCATATCACTTACATATTTTAAATTTAAATAATATATTATGATTCCATGCTCTACCTATTATGAATTTTGCCAAATTCCACCATTTTAAAGTCTAAATCAATATTTTATAAATAATGCTAGT
The DNA here is from genome assembly GCA_021442155.1 of Cymbidium sinense. Classification (NCBI taxonomy): domain Eukaryota; kingdom Viridiplantae; phylum Streptophyta; class Magnoliopsida; order Asparagales; family Orchidaceae; genus Cymbidium; species Cymbidium sinense. Next base: position 125,113,618 of record CM038214.1, read on the forward strand.
GTAGGCTCGACTGAATGATTTTAAAATACTAAAAGAATTAAAAATGCGTAGAATAATATATTATGATATATGATGTTATATTATGCTACAACATATAATATTTATTTTGAACATAAAATCTTACTTTTAGACTACAAGTGGTGTAGCATACTTTGGTACTACAACCCCAATTTCCAAATTTAACAAATCAAATTTTGTCATCGATTTATTAAATCAATTTTTATGATTTATATTAATATAGACTATAGGGCAAAATACCATAATATACTAAAACATTTCAAAACATCTTATAACATCCAAAAACACATCAATACATTATTAAATATATAATGCTACATTATACTATAATATATGTTATCATAATATGATTTAAGGTTACGGTTTAGGGTATTCAAATCTCTAACAGTCAAGGGAAAGTCTCTTGAAGACATATTCTTTAGTTACCATAACTATGTTAGGATTAGGTCATTCTTTTGATCTACTCCTAATGACATCTTTATTAAAGGTTTAGGGTTTAGGGTTTAGGGTTTAGGGTTTGGGGTTATGGTTAAAGGTTATTTTAAGGTTTAGGGTTTTGGGTTAATGTCTTAGGGTTTTGGGTTGTATGTTTTAGAGTTTAGGGTTTATGGTTTTAGGGTTTAGGGTTTAGGGTTTAGAGTTAGGCTTTTAGGGTTTAGGGTTTAGGGTTTATGGTTTAAGTTTTAAGCTTTAGGGTGTTTAGGGTTTAGAGTTTAAGGTTTAAAGTTTAGGTTTTACGTTTAGGGTTTAAGTTTTAGTTCAAGGTTTAGGGTTTAAGGTTTTTTTTAAATAGAGAAAAATTTTATATTCAACATTTCTTCTTTTCAATTTCATCAACCAAGTAGCACACCAAGATTTCTTGGACACAAGCAATGACATAGAAAAAAATGAGCACCCATAGAGCAAATCAAAAACCCTAGATAAGTAGAACCATCTCTACTATAAAGGCACTATTCCATAAGAAGCAAATCAGATTGACTATTCTTCAATTTCTCCGGTTCTCATTAGAACCACCCCTGCCTCTCGAATTGTGGGATCCTCCATCATATCCCCGATCTCTCCCTCCACCACCACCACGGCTGCAACCTTCATCACTCTTTTCGCCTCCATAACTACCACTGCTCCGACCACAACCTCCATATCCACCAGCACCTCCAAATCCCCCACCACCACCACGATAACAAGCGCACGCCTTCACCTCCACTATCGATCTAGACTTTTCTAGTTGGTGATGTTCTGCTCAAGGTTCTTCCCATTCTTAGGGTTTAGGGTTAATTTAGGGTTAGTTTAGGGTTTAGGGTTTGGGGTTTAAGGTTTACGGTTGTAAGTTTTAGGGTTTAGAGTTTTTTTTTTAAGGGAAACCCCATGTACGGGTATTTTATTGCCACAAAAAGAGGGTTACAAGGTCCTTAAGGGGGATAAATTACAGAACTACTACTCAAAGAGCTACAATTAGCCTGAGGAGTAAATTCCCTATCTAAGTACATCCAAAAGCAAAAGAAGACATTAAAGCAATCAAAAGATACAAGATGATTAACATAATAAGCTAAAGGAAGATTAAGGCCAATGCTCTGGAGGATGTGAGAATGCATGATAATATGGAGCATAACCTACAAGAGAATAATAGAGAATCACCTACAAAATTATAATGAGAGAGAGATTAGAATAGTTAAGGTAATACAGACAAAAAGATAAATGAAAATAATATAATATTAGAATGATAGTAAGGAATTGTGATAGAGAAGGCTCAGGCTCAGTCACACCAAGTTGGGGTAGATGCAAATATGAGCATCCAAACTTTAGCAGAAGGGTTACATCACAAGAGCTACTACCAAACCAAAAGGGAGTGAGATCATCACAGCCATCATAGCCAACAAACCTGTGAGGAGATAACAGTTGTTGATAGTCTTGTGAGCTTTATTACGCAAACTTAAACAAAATCATATCTAATATAGAGGAAATTTCAAAGAGGCTGAATGATAAGGTGTCCCATTCAAGAAAAGTATCATCAATATAGTCATCCTGACATGAGAATACATAAACATAAGAGAATGAGCCATCTTAGCCAGAACCTCATGAAAAGGCATATCCAAGAAAAGAAAACAAACCAGCATATAATCCCTCCACAAGAAAATAGCAGAGGAGACAACTTATTGAAATCCTACTAATCAAGTCAAGCCTTTAATTAACACCATCCCAAACATATGATATATAAATGAATCTTTCGGTGAACAACAACCCCTTTTTAATATCCATATCGAATTGGAAAAGCAATTGTAAAGGAAGGCATAAACATAGGAAATGGTGCAAACCAAAAATAGCACCAAGTAAAGACGGTTAGAGCTATAGCTCCAATAGCGATTCAGACCAAAATTTGGATAATCCGGATCAACACACAAAGAAGACAACAAAGACAAAGAAGACTATCCATAATACCACTCTTTCAGAATAGACAGCACATATGACTACACAAACCTAACCGAACTGAGATGGGAATAAAGACAATAGCAGATAATGCAGATCACAACAATCAGGAGATGAACAGCAGCCTAGACATAAACAGCACGGGCATTCAGAAAGCCAACCCCAACAGCAAAATAGCTAATGCAACATTGGAACCCACCAGAAGAAAAATCAACAAATGGATTGAAATGAGTATCAACATTAGAATCGAAAAAAAAGACAATGGATAACCAAGGCAAAAAGGCGTTAAAGAACATCCAAGATAGAAAGGAACAGCAAGTTGGCCATAAAACCTCTCAATCAGAGTAGACATGGCAATAGTTAATAACCAAATAGATAGAGCATAAAAATAGTTATCTGGAAGGCAGCAACTTAGACAGAAATCACCAAAAACCATCACCATCAGAACAGCAATGTCAGAAATAGCTTGCTGAACATAGGACCCTGAAGTCCTACAACCAACAAAGATGGAGCCAACATAGATGTCCTGATAAACCAAGATAGTAAATCTCCAAGACAAGAAACAACCAAAGCAACAAAAACCAGCTAGCTTGCCATAATGCCATCCAGTATAAACAATGCAATAGATACAAGTTTGACTGAAAAAAGATGGAGAAAATAGCGTGATAAGGTAGACCAATGAATTCGATGATATGCATAAAATAAACCAATAAGGGGTTCAAAGCAAAGTCCACCAAGCAATCGAACTTCAATAGAGACTTGCTTGAACAAAATAAACCAAAACCCAGGAGAGCATGAAGAGTATTAATCCGGTTCAAAACAAAGGCAGTTAATACCAACAAGAGTCCACCCAAAAGCATATATAAAGATAGGGAGGGATAGATAATGAACAGCTCCCCACCACAAGCCAATCCAGTAAGTGACATTCAGAGTAATCAGTTCAGTAGCAGGATGCTTAGTCACCTTAATCCAATTCTGCCAAGGATAGTGACAATAATAACCAGTAGGTTGGCCAATAACCCAATTATGCATATAAGATAAACCATTGATTAATTTCAAGTAGAACAAAAAATGATCTTCAAGATTTGCATGTTCCCATCATAGCATAGAGAGGGAAAACAATAGCAGGGAAGACCAACAGCATCCCAGATGTTAGCAGCAAAGATAGAAAGAAAAATAAAGAAAACTTGCTGGGCAAGGAACTCAGAATTCCAAAAATCAACAATGGGGACATTGTTACAGTTATTACACCCATTAGGAAAAGCAAATTTTAATAAAAAGGATATAAAATAGAGAATGTATGAGTTCAAGTAATTCCCACAGTAAACAAAATACCCACAACCTCGAAATGCGAGAATGATAATCCATTGAGTAACTCCAAACCTGAGCATGGAAAACAAGACCGAAATAGCAAGATTGTAGCCTCAAGGGGCCATATATAACAACTAAGAAAGAAGTTATCAACAAGTTGACCATAGGATAAGCCATTAAGAGTTGACAGAACATAAAATGGATCCCATAATAAAAAAGAAAAAATTTGACTATGGGAAACAGAACCAGGATGAAAATAGCAACAGCATGTGTGATCAAAAATAGCCCAGCTGATAGTACATAAGCAGGTTAAATCGTGAATCAAAAACAACCATAAATCACAAGGCGACAATATGTAAAGAGGGACCAAGCCAATGAGCATTGAAAAGAATAACCTATTCATTCCATTCACAAAGATATATTAGAGTAGACATGGGATATCACAAGCAAAATAAAATACGAATAAAGAAAGTTGCAACCAATTGGTGTTCATTAGCAGTCCCACTTTGGGTTAAATTAATTAAGCTGCAAGTAGCAAGAAAGTCAGCAAAACCCCAACTCAGCTATCTATAGTTATAGAAAATAGTAGGAATGAGGAGAAGGTAGCAGATAGGGAGGGATAGGTAATGAACAGCTCCCCACCACAAGCCAATCCAGTAAGACACATTCAGAGCAAACAGTTCAGTAGTAGGTTGCTTAGTCACATTAAACCAATTTTGCCAAGGATAATGACAGTAATAACCAGTAGGTTGGCCAATAACCCAATTATGCATATAAAATAAACCATTGATTAAATTCAAGTAGAACAGAAGAATGATCTTCAAGATTTGCATGTTCCCATCATAGCATAAAGAGTGAAAACAACTACAGGGAAGACCAACAGCATCCCAAATGTTAGCAACAAGAACAAAAAGAAAAATAAAGAAAAGAGGGTAAACACAGTAAAAATCAAAAAGAGAGGCCAACAAGAAAATCCATTCTTGCAGGGAGTAAGAGAAGACAGCCAGAAAAAACAATTAATCTTCATACAAGATCAGTAAAAGAGCTTGACCAAAGCGCCAATCTCAGAAACATCCTGCACAGAAAGGATCTCCTATGTAAAATAGCCAGAAGAAATCTGAAGAAACTCCATCCAGGTTAAAAAATAAATAGTGCAGAAAGAAATAACAGAATGCTAGAGATTCCACCCTAGCAAAGTAAAAGAAGCATATAAAGATAGCCAAGAAGTAAAATCAAAGTTCTGCACAATAATAAGTCTGCTATAAGGGGTAAGGAGGTCAGCAGCAGTCTGTAAGAAAACTTGCAAAAAATAGCCATAGCAGGTGGAAGAAAAGAAGAAAGCCCCCCACAATAAGATCCCACCAAAGGGACCCTGTATAATCAGAAAATGGATTCCAAAGAGAGCATGCTGAATGGGATCCAAATTCTAATAAAGACAACAGCCAAGAAGATTAATATCAGCAAAAAGGCCAAAGAGCCTCTTCATGCAGAAAAATAAAGTAAAGGATAACTCCCAGAAATAAAAGAGAAATGTCAGCTCCAATCTAGAGTTAAGAAGAATATCGTGACAGCCCAAGATCTAATAGGAGACAAGCAAAGATGTCTAAAGCCATCAACAATCATTATCGATAAAATCCAACAACCTAACAAGAATCATCAAAATAAATATTGCAACCAGATAGTGGACAATAATACAATGCATAGAAACAACATAGATAACTAAGATGCTCCAAGCGTTATCTTTGAAACAAGATTGTAGAAATTAATGGGAGTAGCTAAACCCATCAAAATAGATATCTCCATCCAGCAATGATTAAGCCCCCTAGAATTAGGAATGCAGCCAGCATTGGTATAAAAAACCTAAGTAAGATTGGTGTTATAAAACTAATAGCAGCTGACACAGAGCTCAACATAATTCCTATGCTAATTATCCGTATGCACATAGCTCAACAGTAGCCTTTTATCAATGTAAATGCCAAAAGCAGTGAGCCTCCAAATGAAGAAGGAGCTATTAAAACACCAAAGCATGACACAAAGATCCAGACACCAAGTAATATCCGTGTGAAGCATCCACAAAAGGCACAAAAAGGAACAGAAAGCCAAAAAATAAAGAAGCATATAGATATAAGATGAATGGACAGTAAACATCAAAAATTTATATTAAGTTCTGAATAAGGAAACCCAAAATTGTCCAAGTTGACCAGCCCATGCAAGTGTTTGGGTAAGGTGTGTTGATCGAAGAAGATGATACCATTGGATCTAGCACCCAGATTGGCAAGGTAGTCAGCACAAGCATTTCCTTCACGCCAAACATGAGTGATGTTAAAATTTAGTTGGGAAATAAGAGCTCTAGTTTGCTTGAGGAGGGTAGTACAATTCGTCGCTCATCTTAGTGGAAGTCAAAAGATCAATCGGAGCGACATCCACCTCAATCCAAATATTGAGCCAGCCATTTTGAAGACAAATTTCAAGAGCTTTGAAGACTGTCATAAGCTCAGAAAAAGGGACAGTGCAGGAAATAAGGGGATAAGCAAAAGCACATAGGACTATACCCTTAGAGTTCCTGAAAATGCCACCACAACTAGAGCCATGATTAGAGACAGAGCCATCAATATTGATTTTAATAATATGATCAAGAGGTTTTTTCCAATAGATAATCTTGTCATTTTGACAGTAAGGTTGATCCGGCAAGTTAATGCCCAGTTTATTGGCCACAAATTTATAGCCTTTGAATTATCTGTAATGAATGAGATTGGCTTTAAACAAGTCACAAATTTTATTTTTAGTTCTAGCAATAATCCTCACATGGTTCATAGGGATCCCACGGTGTTTTGCATCATTACGGTCCATACATATGAACCAGATAAGAATGATAGCAATGATAACTTTAATGTGACCTTTAATAGTATTATCAAAATAGATTTCAAGAAGTTGATATAAAGTAAGAGAGCTATTGAAATTGATAGTGTTAAAAAGATCATCATACCAAATCCAAAGCTTAGAAGAAATGGCCCCATTAACAAAAATATGATTAACATTCTCAATATGACATTTAGAGGGTAAATGGAACCCTTTACCCCACAACAAGGAATCAACAGGGATAAAATTTTTTAAAATATGCCAAGTAAGGATAGAATAAGAAATAGGGATATTGTTATTCCAAAGTTTGGAGAATACGTAGGAGGAATCATGAGTATCTTTAATGTGGAGCTACACATTTTTGAGGTTGAAATCACCATTATGAGAGAGCTTAAAAAGAATTTGATCTTGATTGTGTGGAGTGATAGGAATAGTAGTAACCATATTCCAGTAAGTAAAAGGGATAAAATCAGCAAGCTTACTATTGTTCCACTTATTGTTATGCCAGAAAGAGTTTAATCTAATAGCAAAGTAGAATGGGTGGAGAGTAATTCATCAATGGAACCACAACCACTCCAGTTATCTTGCCAAAAGAAAGAGGCGCTAGAGTTAATGCCACAAAAAATTAGGGATTCAGCATCCCATTTGACAGAACAAAGCCATTTCCACACAGGAGAGTCACCCGGCTTAAAGGGACAAATGAGGGGGTGCTTACCCTGGCAATATTAGCTTGATGAAATTAACCCAAGACTATGATTACTCCTAAAATTTCACCAGAGTTTATAGGAAAAGGCATTGATAGCTTCTTTTATGGTTCTTGCACCAGTTTTAGGGTTTAGGGTTGAAGGTTTAGAGTTTAGAGTTTAAGGTTTAGGGTTTTAGGGTTTAGAGTTTAGGTTTAGGGTTTAGTATTTTAGGGTTTAGGGTTTAGGGTTTAAGGTTTAAGGTTTAGGGTTTAGAGTTTAGAGTTTAGGGTTTTGGGTTTAGAGTTTTAGGATTTAAGGTTTAGGGTTTAGGGTTTAGGATTTAAAATTTAGGGTTAAGGATTTTGGGTTTAAGTTTTTTTTTAATTAAGTAAACTAATAGGTTTATGGTTATTTAGTTTATTTTTTATTTATTTGAGTATGTTCTATTTTTTATTTTTATTTAGTTTATTTTATTTATTTTGGTTTAGGTTTTTTTTAGTTTATTTTTGGGTTTAGGTTTATTTTTTAGTTGATTTTTATTTTTATTTTATATTTTAGGTTTAGGTTTTATTTGTTATTTTTAGGTTTAGGTTCTTATTTTAGGTTTATTTTTAGGTTTTATTTTTTAGTTTAGGTTTAGGTTGATTTTTAGTTTATTTTATTTTATTTAGTTTAATATTAGGTTTAGGTTAAGTTTATTTTAGGTTTATGTTTAAGTTTTGTTTATTTTAGTTTAGTTTATTATAGTTTAGGTTTAAGTTTATTTTATTTTGTTCAATTTATTTTTATTTTAGGCTTAGGTTTTTTAGCTTAGGGTTTTGGTTTTATTTTTTATTTATTTTTAGGTTTATTTTTTAGGTTTAGGTTTATTTTATTTTTATGTTAGGTTTAGCTTTTCTTTTATTTTGTTTTTTTATGTTTTTAGTTTAGTTTAGGTTTTTATTTATTTTATTTTAATTTAGTTTATATTTTTTATTTTATTTTCTTTTTAGGTTTAGGTTTAGGTTTCAATTTTAGTTTATGTTTTTATTTTATTTTATTTTTTTAATTTTATTTTGGTTTAGGTTCGTTTATTTATTTTATTTTTAGGTTTTATTTAGTTTAGATCTAGGTTTTTAGCTTTTTAAGGTTTAGGGTTTAAGGTTTAAGGTTAGTTTAGGGTTTAGGGTTTAGAATTTGGGGTTTAGGGTTTTGGGTTTATGGTTTTTGGTTTAGGTTTTAAGTTTAATGTTTAAGTTTAAGTTTTAGTTTAGGGTTTAAGGTTTTTTTATAATAGAGAACAAATTCAATAATTCTACTTTTTGATTTCATCAACCAAGTAGCACCTTCAAATTTTCTAAGGCACAAGCGATGATATAGATAAAAAAAGAGCACCCATAGAGCAAATCAAAATCCCTAGAGCTCTCTCTACTGTAAAGACACAGTTCCATAAGTATCACATTGGATCGGTTATTCTTCAGTTTCTCCACTTCCCATCAGAACCAACCCCGCCTCTCAAGTAGTAGGATCCGCCATGATATCCCTGATCTCTCCCTCCGCCACCACCACAGTTGTAACTTCCATCGCTCCTACTGCCTCCATCACCACCACTGCTCCGACCACCACCTCCATATCCACTAGCACCGCCAGATCCCCCACCACCACTGTGAAGCACTATCGTCGCCTTTGCCTACATCTAGATCTAGGGAGCCTAGTTGTGGTGATGTTCTATATCAAGGTTCTGCGTATTCTTAGGGTTTAAGGCTAGTTTAGAGTTTTGGGTTTAGGGTTTAGGGTTAGTTTAGGGTTTAAGGTTTAGAATTTAAGGTTTGGGATTTAGGGTTTAGGATTATAGGTTTTAAGATTTAGGGTTTAGGGTTCGTGGTTTTTTTATTTTATTTTTTTAATCTTTATTATATTAAGTAAATTGGTAGGTTTAGGTTTATTTAGTTTATTTAGTTTATTTAGTTTATTTTTTATTTATTTTAGTTTACTTTATTTTTTATTTTTATTTAGGCTTATTTTTATGTAGTTTAGTTTATTTATTATAGGTTTATTTATTTTAGTTTAGGTTTATTATTTTAGCTTATTTTTAGATTTAGGTTTAGGTTTAGGTTTATTTTTTGTTCAGTTTTATTTTTAATTTATTTTTTAGGTTTAGGTTTTATGTTCTTAATATCAGGTTCAGTTTTAAATTTTTATATTATTTTTTTAGGTTTAGGTTTTAGGTTTTCATTTTAGGTTTATTTTTAGGTTTTTTTTTAGTTCAGGTTTAGGTTAATTTTTACTTTATTTTATTTTATTTAGGGTTTAGGTTTAGGTTTAGTTTTATGTTTTATTTAATTTAGTTTAGTTTATTTTAGTTTAGGTTTAGGTTTATTTTATTTTTATTTTAGGTTTAGGCATTTTATTTAGGTTAGGGTTTAGGTTTTATTGTTTATTTATTTTTAGGTTTTTTTAGGTTTATTCTTTAGGTTTATGTTTTTATTTAGTTTCATTTTATTTTATTTTATGTTTATTTTATTTTTAGTTTTTATTTTATTCATTTTTTTTAATTTTCAGTTTAGTTTAGGTTATTATTATTTTTTTCTAGTTTAGTTTTTATTTTTTATTTTATTTTTAGGTTTAAGTTTAGGTTTAAGTTTAGGTTTATACTTTAGTTTAAGTTTTATTTTATTATATTTTGGTTTAGGCTTTTTATTTAATTTTTTTATATTTTATTTAGTTTAGGTTTAGGATTTTAGCATTTTAAGGTTTATGGTTTAGGGTTAGTTGAGGGTTTAAGGATTAGTGTTTAGGGTTTGGGGTTTAGGGTTTTGGGTTTAGGGTTTAGGGTTTAGACTTAAGGGTTTAGGGTTTAGGGTTTAGGGTTTAGGGTTTTAGGGTTTAGGGTTTATGGTATTTAGGGTTTAGGGTTTAGGGTTTAGGGTTTAGTTTTTAGGTCTAGGGTTCAAGTTTTAGTTTATTCTTTAGGGTTTTTGCTTTTTTTAACAGAGAATAAATTCAGATTCAACATTTCTTTTTGTTGATTTCATCAACTAACTAACACACCAAGTTTTTTAGACACAAGCGATGACATAGATAATGAATGAGCACGCATGGAGCAAATCAAAAACCCTAGATAATTATAACCATCTTTACTATAAAGACAGTTCCATAAGTAGATCGGATCGACCGTTCTTGAGTTTCTTCGGTTGCCAATAGATTCACCCTGGCCTCTCGAGTAGTGGGATCCACCATCATATCCCCCGATCTCTTCCTCTGCCACCACCATGGTTGTAACCTCTGTCGCTCCTCTCACATCCGTAACCACAACTACTCCAACCACAACCTCCATATCCACCAGCTCCTTAAGATCCCCCATCACTACTATGATTACCACCGCCTTTGCCTTCATCTCCACCGCCAGATCTAGTTTGAGCCTGGTTGATGGTGATGTTCCTACTGTCAAGGTTCTTCCCATTGTTAGGGTTTAGGTTTTGGTTTAAGGTTATTAGGTTTCAGAATTTAGGTTTATTTTTTAATTTATTTTGTTACTTTAGGTTTAGGTTTAAGGTTTGAGGTTTAGGGTTTAGGGTTTAGGGTCAGGGTTTAGGGTTTAGGATTTAGGATTTAGGGTTTAGGGTTTGGGGTTTTAGGTTTACGCTTTTAAAGTTTAAGGTTTAGAATTAGGGTTTAGGGTTTAGGGGTTCTTAAGGTTTAGCATTTAGGGTTTGGTTTATGGTTTAGGGTTGTAGGTTTAGGGTTTAAGGTTTATGGTTTGGGGTTTGGGGCTTAGGGTTTTCAGGTTTATGCTTTTAAGGTTTAGGAGGGTTTAGGGTTTAGGGTTGATAGTTTAGGGTTTAAAGTCTAGGGTTTAGGGTTTTTCGGTTTAGGGTTTTTTTAATTAAGTAAATCGATAAATTTAGGCTTACTTAGTTTATTTTTTATTTATTTAAGTTTAATTTATTTTATTTTTATTTAGATTTATTTTTAATTTTTATTTAGTTTAGTTTATTTATTTTAGGTTTATTTATTTTAGTTTTTTTTAGGTTTAGGTTTAGGTTTATGTTCATTTTTTGGTTTGGTTTTATTTTTAATTTTTTTTCGGTGTAGGTTTTATTTTTTTTATTTTTAGGTTTAGATTTATGTTTTTATTTTATTTTTTTAGGTTAAGGTTTTAGGTTTTTATCTTAGGTTTATTTTTAGGTTTTATATTTCAATTTAGGCTTATGTTTATTTTTAGTTTATTTTATTTTATTTAGTTTAGGTTTAGGTTTAGTTGTCTTAAGTTTAGGCTTAGGTTTTATTTATTTTAGTTTAGGTACAGGTTTATTTTTTTTTATTTTAGGTTTAGATTTTTTTTATTTTAGGGTTTAGGTTTTATTTTTTATTAATTTATAAGTTTATTTTTAGGTTTGTGTTTAGATTTTATTTAATTTTAAGTTTTTTTTATTTAAGTTTAGGCTTAAGTTTTATTTATTTTTATGTTTATTTTATTTTTTTAGTTTAGTTGAGGTTTTTATTTAATTTATTTTAGTTTAGTTTTTATCTCTTATTTTATTTTATTTTTAGGTTTAAGTTTTTTAGGTTTTAGTTTAAATTTTTATTTTATTTTCTTTTGGTTTAGGTTTATTTATTTATTTTATTTTTAGGTTCTATTTAGGTATGGTTTAGGAATTTAGGTTTTTAGGGTTTAGGTTTAGGGTTTAGGGCTTAGGGTTTAGTGTTTATGATTTTTAGGGTTTACGATTTTTTAGGGTTTAGGGTTTAGGATTTAGGTTTTCGATCTAGGGTTCAAGTTTTAGTTTAGTGTTTAGGGTTTTTCTATTTTTTTAGGTTTATGGTTTAGGGTTTTTTCTTTTTAGGTTTTATTTAGTTTAGGTTTCGATATTTAGCTTTTTAGGGTTTAGGGTTTAGGGTTTAGGAATTTTTTGGGTTTAGGGTTTAGGATTTAGAGTTTAGGGTTTAGGGTTTAGGGTTTAGGTTTTAGGGTTTGAGGTTTAAGGTTTATGGTTAGGGTTTAGGGTTTAGGGTTTTTACGGTTTAGGATTTTTGGTTTAGGGTTTAGGGTTTAGGGTTGCATCAACAGATAGTTCAACACGACGACTTCCCAGGAGCTCACCCATCATAGTACTACTCTCGCCCATGCTCGCTTAACTGAATAGTTCTCATGTGTCTGGTGTGATGGTGCGATTGCTCCCGCTAGATATTTGCCATAAATTATGCTCATGTGGAACCCATCCATGTTGTGGTAAGGCTTCGAAAAAGCCAAAATCGGAGATATGGTTCCCGCCAGATGTGCTTGCGGCTCATCTAGGCATCGTGCACCCCACGAAGATCTTTTCTGATCGGGGCCATAATGGCGAATCGGACGATCGTGAGCAAAGTTATGGTGATTTTCGTGGGCCTCCGCACGAGACGTGCGGATCAGCCGCTTGGACCCCACGGCTCATGTTTTTCAGTCCGGGGCATTCCATCTATGACATTTTCGGAGTCGATCACCCAGTTTTCCAGCATAAATAGTAAAATAAAATAAAATAAAATAAAATGGGCAGATCAATAGATGGTTCAACACGATGACTTCCCAGGAGGTCACCCATCATAGTACTGCTCTCGCCAAAGCACGCTTAACTGAAGAGTTCTTATGTGATCTAGTGTGCTGGTGTAGTCACGTCCGCTGGAGATTTACTATAAATTACGCCGCTTGCGCGTCAGGTGTCAGGATTCAAAATATCGAGAAACAAGTCATGCGGATCGCGGCACATCTACGCGACATGCGCCTCATAAAGTCTTTCGGATTGGGGTCATAATGATGAATCGGACGATCGTGCGCGAAGTTATGGCAATTTACATGCGGCTTCGACACGAGACATGTGGAACAGCCTAGTGGGCCCCACGGCTTATGTTTTTCAGTCTGAGGCATCCCACCGATGACATTTTTAGAGTTGATCGCCGAGTTCTCTGGCGTGAACGGTAAAGTAAAATGAAATAAAATGGGCGGCAATAAAAGATGGTTCAACACGAGGACTTCCCAAGAGGTCTGCCATCATAATACTGCTCTCACCTAAGCACGCTTAACTGAAGAGGTATCATGTGATCTTTTGTGCTGGTACGGTCGTGCCCGCAGGAGATTTGTCACAAATTGTACTTATGTGAAACTCGTATGTGTCGTGGTAAGGCTTTGAACTAGCCGAAATTAGATACGGTCCGATGCTTGTAGATCTATCGTCTTCGCCCATGGAGATCTTTCTGGATTGGGGTCATATTGGAGAATCGGAAGATTGCGGATGAATTTATGGCGATTTTCGTTCGGCCTCCACACGAGATGCGCGGATCAGCCACGTAGGCCCCACAGCTCGTGTTTTTCAGTCTGAGGCTTCCCATCAACGTGTTTGGAGTCGATTGTCAAGTTCTCTGGCCTCAACAGTAAAATAAAATAAATTTAAAAATAAATAAAATGTGCGGCATTAACAAATGGTTCAACACGACAACTTTCCAGGAGGTCATCCATCATAGTATTGCTCTCGCACAAGCACGCTTAATTAAAGAGTTCTCATAGGATCTATTGTGCTTGTCCGGTCGCTCTCGCTGAAGACTTTTTGTAAATTGGGCTCATGCGGAACCCATTTGGGCCTCGATAAGGCTTCAAACTAGCCAAAATTGGAGATATGTGTCCCACCAAATGCGCCTGTCGGTTATCTACGCATCGTGCACCCCGCGAAGATCTTTCCAAATTGGGATCATAATGGCGAACCGGACGATCATTCATGAAGTTATGGTGATTTTCGTGTGGCCTCCACACGAGACTCACAGATCAGTCGAGTGGGCCCCACGGCTCATGTTTTTCAGTCTGAGGCATCAAATCGATGAAGTATTTAGAGTCGATCTCCAAGTTCTCCAGCATCAACGATAAAATAAATTTAAAATAGAAGGAAATAAAATGGGTGGCATCAACAGATGGTTCAACACGAAAACTTCTTAGGAGGTCACCCATCATAGCACTGCTCACGCCCAAGCATGCTTAATTGAAGAGTTCTCACAAGATCTGGTGTGATGGTGCAGTCACGCCCGCTGGAGATTTATCATAAATTATGCTCATGCAGAACCCGTCTATGCTGCGGTAAGGCTTCAAACTAGCCGAAATCGGAGATACGTCTCCTGTCAGATGCGACTGCGGCACATCTGCGCATCATGCACCCCATGGAGATCTTTTGAGATTGGGGTCATAATGGTGAATCGGACGATCGTGCATGATGTTATGGTGATTTCCATGTGGCCTCCATACGAGATGCGTAGATCAACCTAGTGGGCCCCACTGCTCATGTTTTTTAGTTCGACGCATCCCATCGATGAAGTTTTCGAAGTCAATCACTGAGTTCTTCGACGTCAACATTAAAATAAAATAAAAATAAAAGAAAATAAAATGGGTGGCATCAACATATGGTTCAACACGATGACTTTCCAAGAGGTCTCCCATCATAGCATTGTTCTTGCCCAAGCACACTTAATTAAAGAGGTATCATGGGATCTGGTGTGCAAGTGTGGTCGCCCCTGCTGGAGATTTTTTGCAAATTGTGCTCATGCGAAACCCGTCCGTGCTATGGTATGGCTTTGAAATAACTGAAATCAGAGATACGACTCCAGCCAGATGCACCTACACCTCATTTGTGCATTGTGTGCCCCATGGAGATCTTTCGGAATTGGGGCCATAATGGTGAATCGAATGATTTTGCACGAAGTTATTGTGATTTTCATGTAGCCTCCACACGAGATGTGCGGATCAGCCGTGTGGGCCTCACGGCTCGTGTTTTTCAGTCCGAGGCATCCCATCGATGATGGTTTCAGAGTAGATAGTCGAGTTCTTTGCAGTCAATGGTAAAATAAAAGGAAATAAAATGGGCGGGATCGACAGATGGTTCAACATGATGTCTTCCGAGGAGGTCACCGATTACATTAACATTCTCGCCCATGCACGCTCAATTGAAGAGTTCTCATGGTATATGGTGTTCTGGTGCGGCCGCGCCCACTGGAGATTTGCCGCAAATTTTTCTCATCCGGAACCCATCCGTGCTAGGTAAGGCTTCGAAATAGCCAAAATCGGAGATACGGGTCCCTAGATGCTAATGCGCCCCGCGAAGATCTTTCTGGATTGGGGTCATAATGGCGAATTGGACAATCGTGCATGAAGTTATGCGATTTCCATGCGGCCTCCGCATGAGACATGCAAACCAGCCGCGTGGTCCCCACGACTCATTTTTTCATTCCGAGGCATCCTATCGATGACATTTTCAGAGTCGATCGTCAACTTCTCCTGCGTCAATAGTAAAATGAAATAAAAATAAAAGAGAATAAAATGGGCGGCATCAACAGATGGTTCAACACGATGACTTCCTAGGAGGCCACCCATCATAGTACTTCTCTCCCAAGCATGCTTAATTGAAGAGTTCTCATGGGATCTGGTGTGCTGTTGCGGTCATGCCCGTTGGAGATTTATTGTAAATTGTGCTCATGCGAAACTCGTATGTGTTGCGGTAAGGCTTTGACTTAGCCAAAATTGGAGTTATGGGTCCCGCCTGATGCACTGCAGCTCATCTATGTGTTGTGCGCCCCATGAAGATCTTTCCGGATTAGGGTCATAATGGCGAATTGGATGATCGTACGTGAATTTATGGCAATTTCTATGCGGCCTCCATACGAGATGCGCAAATCAGCCACGTGGGCCTCATAGCTCATGTTTTTCAGTTCGATGCATCCCATCTACAACATTTTTGGAGTCGATCACCTAGTTCTCCGTCGTCAACGGTAAAATAAAATAAGAATAAAAGGAATTAAAATGGATGGTATCGATAGATGGTTCAACATGACAACTTCCTAGAAGATCGCCCGTCATAGTTCTGCTCTCTCCTAAGCACGCTTAATTGAAGAGTCTTATGGGATCTGGTGTGTTGGTACGGTCAAGTTGGCTAGAGATTCACAGTAAATTGTGCTCATTCAGAACCCGTCCGTGCTACGGTAAGGCTTCAAAATAGCTAAAATCAGAGATACGAGTCCTGCCAAATGCTCCTGCGGCACATTTGCATGAAGTTATGGTGATTCAGAGATATGAGACCTACCAAATGCCAAATCAGAGATACGAATGCCCCCACGAAGATCTTTTTAGATTGGATTCATAATGGTGAATCGGATGATCGTGCGCGAAGTTATGGCAATTTCCGTGCGGCCTCCGCGAGAGATGCGCGGACCAGCCACGTTGGCCCCACAGCTCATGTTTTTTAGTACGAGGTATGTCATCGATGACATTTTCAGAGTCGATCTCCAAGTTCTACGGCGTCAATGGTAAAATAAATAAGACATGCGATCAGCCACGTGGGCCCCACGGCTCATGTTTTTTAGTTTGAGGCATCCCATCGATGATATTTTCGGAGTCGATCTCTGAGTTTTCTAGCGTCAACGATAAATAGAATAAAAATAAAAGGAAATAAATTGGGCGGCATCAACAGATGGTTCAACACGATGACTTCGTAAGAGGTCACCCATCATAATATTGCTCTCATCTAAACACGCATAACTAAAGAGATCTAATAGGATCTGGTGTGCTGGTGCGGTCACCCCCGCTTGAGATTTGCCGCAAATTGTGCTCATGCGGAACTTGTCCATGCCAAGGTAAGGATTCAAAATTGCCGAAATCGGAGAACGAGTCCCACCAGATGCGCATGCGACTCATCTATGCGTCGTGCGCCCCATGTAGATCTTTCTGTATTGGGGAATCGGACGATCGTGCGTGAAGTTATGGTGATTTTTGTGCGGCCTCCAAACGCTCACGGATCAGCCTTGTGGGCCCCACGACTCATATTTTTAGTCTGACGCATCCCATCGATGACATTTTCGGAGTCAATTCGAAGTTCTCCGGTAGCGTTAAAATACAATAAAAATAAAAGGAAATAAAATGGGCATCATCAATAGATGGTTCAACACGATGACTTCCCAAGAGGTCACCCATCATAGCACTGTTCTCTCCTAAGAATGCTTAACTAAAGAGTTCTCATGGGATCTGGTGTGTAGGTGCGGTCACCCGTGCTGGAGATTTGCTGCAAATTGTACTCATACGAAACCCATCCGTGTCGCAGTACCGCTTCGAAATAACCAAAATCAGAGATACGGGTCCTGCCAAATGCGCCTACAGCTCATCTGCACGTCGTGTGCCCCATGGAGATATTTCGGTTGGGGTCATAATGGCAAATCAAATGATCGTGCGTGAAGTTGTGGTAATTTTTGTGCGGCTTCCACGAAGTGCAGATCAGTCATGTGGGCCCCATGGCTCGTGTTTTTCAGTCTGAGGCATCCCATTAATGATGGTTTTAGAGTCAATTGCCAAGTTCTCTAGCATCAACGGTAAAATAAAATAAAAATAAAAGGATATTAAATGGGCGACATCAATAAATGGTTCAACACAACAACTTCCTAGAGTCACCCATCATAGTTACGCTTTTGCCCAGCTTAGCGAAGAGTTCTCGTATGATTTGGTGTCTTGCTATTGTGGTGCGCCCGGAAATTTCTTTATAAATTATGCTTCAGGCATCCCATCTACGATGTTTTTGGAGTAGATCATCGAGTTCTCCGGCGTGAATGATAAAATAAATAATAATAATAATAATAATAATAATAATAAAAGGAAATAAAATGGGTGGCATCGATAGATGGTTCAACACGACGACTTCCTAAGAGGCCACCCATCATAGTTCTGATCTCGCCCAAGCACGTTTGACTGAAGAGTCTCATGGGATATGGTGTGCTGGTACAGTGGCACTGGCTAGAGATTTGCCACAAATTATGCTAATCTGGAACCCATCTATGCTACGGTAAGGCTTCAAAATAGTCGAAATCAGAGATACGGTCCTGCCAGATGCGCCTGCGACACATCTGCGTGTCATGCACCCCGCCAAGATCTTTTTAGATTGGGGTCATAATGGCGAATTGGATGATTGTATGCAAAGTTATGTGGATTTTTGTGCGGCCTCCTCACGAGACCTGCGGACCAGCCACGTGGGCCCCACAAATTTTGTTTTTAAGTATGAGGTATGTCATCGGTGATATTTTCAGAGTCGATCTCCGAGTTCTGTGGCGTTAACGGTAAAATAAAATAAAAATAAAACTAAATAAATTGGGCAACATCAACAGATGGTTCATCACGACGACTTCCTAGGAGGTCACTCATCATAAGATCGCTCAAGCATGCTTTACTAAAGTTCTCCGCGGGATATGGTGTACTGGTGCGGTCATGCCCGCTGGAGATTTGCCTCAAATTATGCTCATTCAGAACCCGTCCTGCGCGTAAGGCGTGGCGAGGGTCTATAGGTGCTCTTCGGCACATTTGTGTGTCATGCACTCCGCGTTGATCTTTTTGGATTGGGGTCATCATGGTGAATCGGATGACCGTGCAAGAAGTTATGGCAATTTTTGTGCAGCCTCCATACGAGATGCGCGGATCAACCATGTGGGCCCCATAGCTCGTGTTTTTCAGTCTGATGCATCTCATTCATGACATTTTCGGAGTCAATTTTTGAGTTCACCAGCGCTAAAGTTAAAATAAAATAAAAATTAAAAAAACAAAATGGGAGGCATCAATAGATGGTTCAACACGATGACTTCCGAGGAGGTCACCCATCATAATTACTCTCACCAAGCAACTAAAGAGTTATCATAGGATCTAGTGTTGCAGTGCGGTGCTGCTAGAGATTTGCAAATTATGCTCGTCCGTCTCAGGTAAGGCTTTGAAACATCGAGATCTTTTAATTGCGGTCATAATGGTGAATTGGACGATCTGCGTGAAGTTGATTTTATCGTCGTTCACATGAGCGATGTGATCGCATGGGCCCCATGACTTTTTTCAGTCTGAGGCATCCCATCTACAGCATTTTCGGAGTCGATCATCGAGTTCTTCGGCATCAACGATAAAATAAAATAAAAATAAAAGCAAACAAAATGGGCGGCATCAACATATGGTTCAACATGATGACTTCCCATGAGGTCAGCCATCATAGTCGCTCTCGCAAAGCTTACTTAAAGTGTTCTCGTGTGATTGTGTTGGTGCGGTGAGATTTTCCAAATTATGGTCATGCGGAACCCTGCGTCGCGTAAGGCTAAGAACTAGCCAAAATTGGAGATAAGGGTCCCGCCTTTGGCACATATCATCGATGCACCTCGTGGAGATCTTTTTAGGTTCATAATGGCGGGCGTCGACGATGCGTGAAGTTATGATGATTTTTGCGGCGTCCACGGCGAACGGATCGTATGGGCCCCATGGATTTTCTTCAGTCCGTGGCATCCCATCTACATCTTTAGAGTCAATTGCTAAGTTCTCCGACATCAACGATAAAATAAAATAAAAATAAAAGGAAATAAAATAGGCAACATCAACAGATGGTTCAACATGATGACTTCCAGGAGGTCACCCATCATAGTACTACTCTCGCCTAAGCACACTTAACTAAATAGTTTTCATGTGATATGTTGTGTTGTTTCGATCGGAGATTTGCCAAATTATGCTCATGTGGAACCATCAGCGTAAGGCTTCTTAGCTAAAATTGGAGATAAGGGTCCCATGTGTCTATCTGAGTCTACGGAGATCTTTGGGATTGGGGTCAAATTAATCGGACGTCGTATGAAGTTATGGTGATTTATGTGGCGTCCACGAGTCGGATGATGTGGGCCCATGCTTTTTTTTGAGTCAAGGCATCCCATCTATGACATTTTCGGAGTCGATTGCTGAGTTCTCCGGTGTCAACAATAAAATAAAATAAAAATAGAAGAAATAAAATGGGCGGCATCAATAGATGGTTCGACACAATGACTTCCCAAGAGGTCACCCATCATAGTACTACTCTTGCCCAAGAATGCTTAACTAAATAGTTCTCATATGATCTGGTGTGTTGGTGCGGTCACGCCCACTGGAGATATACCACAAATTATGCTCATGTGAAACCCATTACAGTAAGGCTTCAAACTAGCTAAAATCAGAGATAAGGGTCCCAGCACCGCTCATACATCGTGCGCCCAGATCTCTCCGAATTGAGGTCATAATGACGAATAGGATGATCGCGCACGATGTTATGGCGATTTCCATGCGGCCTCCACAGGAGATGTATGGATCAGTCACATGGGCCCCATGGCTCATGTTTTTTTGTCCAAAGTGTCCCATCAATAATGTTTTTGAAGTTGATCACTGAGTTCTCCAGCGTCAACGATAAAATAAAATAGAAATAAAAGAAAATAAAATGGGCTGCATCAACAGATGGTTCAACATAATGACTTCTTAGGAGGTCACCCATCATAGTACTGCTCTTGCCCAAGCTCGCTTAACTGAAGAGTTCTCATAGGATCGAGTGTGCTGGTGCGGTTACACACTGTGGAGATTTGCTGCAAATTATGCTTATGTGGAACTTGTACGTGCCATGGTAAGGCTTAGAAATAGCCGAATCGAAGATACGAGTCCCACTAGATGAGCCTATGGCACATATGCTCATCGTGCGCCCTGCGGAGATCTTTCCAAATTGAGGTCATAATGGCAAATCGGACGATCGTGCGTGAAGTTATGGCAATTTTTGTACAGCCTCCACACGAGACGTGCGGCTTCCGCACGAGGCGTGCAGATCAACCGCGTGGGCCCCACAGCTCATGTTTTTGAGTCCAAGGCATCCCATCGATGATGTTTTTGGAGTTGATCACCGAGTTCACCTGCGTCAACATTAAAATAAAATAAAAATAAAAGGACATAAAATGGGTTGCATCAACAAATGGTTCAACACGATGACTTCCTTAGAGATCACTCATCATAGTACTGCTCTCGCCCAAGCACGCTTAACTAAAGAGTTATCATAGTATCTGGTGTGCTGGTGCGGTCTCTACCACTGGAGATTTGCCATAAATTTTTCTCATGCGAAACCCATCTGTGTTGCGGTAAGGCTTTGAAATAAACAAAATCAGAGATCTTTCCAGGTTGAGGTCATAATGGCGAATCAGAAGATCATGCACGAAGTTATGGTGACTTTTGTGCGGCCTCCGCACGAGATGCGCGGATTAATGCATGGGCCCCACGGCTCATGTTTTTCAATCCGAGGCATCCCATCGATGACATTTTCAGAGTCGATCTCCGAGTTCTGCGGCATAAATGGTAAAATAAAATAAACATAAAAATAAATAAATGGGCGGCATCAACAGATGGTTCAACACGACGACTTTCTAGGCGGTCACCCATTATAGTATTGCTCTCGCCCAAGCATGCTTAACTAAAGAGTTCTCATGAGATCTAATGTCTTTGGTGCGAGCCGGCCGAGCTTTCGCAAATTGTGCTCATCTAGTCCGCAAATTGTGCTCATCTGGAACCCTTCTGTAACACGATAAGTCTTCGAAATAGCCAAAATCGGAGATATGAATTTCTTGATGCTGTACTCATATCCGTGTCATCGTGTGCGCCACAAAGATCTTTTCGGATTGGGGTCTTAATGGCGAATAAGACGATCGTGCACGAAATTAGTGTGATTTCCCTGTGGCCTCCGCATGAGATGCGCGGACCAGCCGCATGGGCCCCATAGCTTATGTTTTTCAGTCCAAGGCATCCCATCGATAATGTTTTCGGAGTCGATCACCAAGTTCTCCAGTGTCAATGGTAAAATAAAATAAAAATAAAAATAAATAAAATGGATGGCATCAACAGATGGTTCAACATGATGGCTTCCCAAAAGGTCACCCATCATAGTACTCCTCTCGCCTAAGCATGTTTAACTGAAAAGTTCTCATAGGCTTTGATGTACTAGTGTGGTCGCCTCGTTGGAGATTTTCTATAAATTATGCTCATGGAACCCGTCCGTAAGGCTTCAACGACTAAATCGGAGATAGGTCCCGCCAAATGCATTGACTCATGATCGTGCACCTCGCAGAGGTCATTTTGGATTGGGGTCATAATGGCGAATTAGACGATTGTGAGTGAAGTTAGGGTGATTTTCATGCGGCCTCCACATGAGATGCACAAATCAGCCGCGCGAGCTACACAACTCATGTTTTTTAGTCCGAGGTATCCCATCGACAACATTTTCGGAGTCGATCACCGAGTTCTCCTGCTTCAATGGTAAATAAAATAAAATAAAAGGAAATAAAATGGGTGGCATCAACAGATGGTTCAACACTATGACTTCCCAGGAGGTCACCCATCATAGTACTACTCTCACCCAAGCACGCTTAACTGAAGAGTTCTCATGTGATCTGGTGTGCTGGTGCGGTCAAGCCCGCTGGAGATTTGCCGCAAATTGTGCTTATCCGTAACCCATCTATGCCACAGGAAGGCTTCTAAATAACTGAAATAGGAGATATGGGTCCTGCCAGATGTGCCTTTAGCACATCTATGCGTCGTGCGCCCTGCGGAGTTCTTTCCAGATTAGGGTCATAATTGCGAATCAAACGATTGTGAGAGAAGTTATGGCAATTTTTGTGTAGCCTCCACACGACACACGAGGATCAGCCGCGTGGGCCACACGGCTCATGTTTTTCAGCCTGAGGCATCCCATCAATGACATTTTCGGAGTTGATCACAAAGTTCTGTGGCATCAACGGTAAAATAAAATAAGAATAAAAGGAAATAAATGGGCAACAGATGGTTCGTTACAATGACTTCCCAAAAGATCACCCATCATAGTACTGCTCTCACCCAAGCACGCTTAACTTAAAAGTTCTCATAGGATCTGGTGTGCTGATGCGGTCGCATCCGCTGGAAATTTTCCACAAATTGTACTCATATGGATCCCATCTTGCGCAAAGCTTCAGAAATCATACGGATCCCGCCAAATGCGCTTATACTCATCTGCGATCGGCGCCAAGAACTTTCCTGATTGGGGTCATAATGGCTAATCAGATGATTGTGCGTGAAGTTATGGCAATTTTCGTCCGGTGTCCACACGAGATGAATGGATCAGCCGTGTGAGCCCCACGGCTCGTGTTTTTCAATCCGAGGCATCCTATCCATGACATTTTCGGAGTCGATCGTCGAGATCTCCAGCGCCAAATAAAATAAAAATAAAAGAAAATAAATGGGTGGCATCAATCGATGGATCATCACGATGACTTTCCAAGAGGTCACCCATCATTGTATTGCTCTAGCCCAAGCACACTTAATTGAAGAGTTCTCATATGATCTAGTGTCGGTCACGCCCACTGGAGATTTGTCATAAATTATGCTCATGCGGAACTCGTCCGTGCCGCGATAAGAATTCGAAGTACCCAAAATTGGAGATACATGTCCCACCAGATGCGCCTGTGACATATCTACGGATCGTTTGCCGGGTGGAGATCATTTTGGAATGCAGTCATAATGGCAAATCGGACGATCGTGCACAAAGTTATGGTGATTTCCGTTCGGCCTCCACTCGACACGCGTGGATCAGTCATGTGGGCCCCATGGCTCATGTTTTTCAGCCCGAGGCATCCCATCAACGACATTTTCAAAGTCGATCTCTGAGTTCTATGGCATCAAGAAAGTAAAATAAAAGTAAAAGGAAATAAATGGGCGACAGCAACAGATGTTTCAACACGACGACTTTCTAGGAGGTCACCCATAATATTACTACTCTATCCGAAACACGCTTAACTAAAGAGTTCTCATAGGATCTGGTGAGCTGGTGCACTGCCCGCTGGAGATTTGCCATAAATTGTGCTCATATGAAACTCGTCTGTGCCGCGGTAAGGCTTCAAACTAGTCAAAATCTAAAATCGGGTTCCGCTAGATGCGCCTATGGCACATCTGCTCGTCGTTTGCCTCACGGAGTTCTTTCCGGATTGGGGTCATAATGGTGAATCGAACGATCGTGCTTAAAATTATGGCGATTTTCATGTGGCCTACGCATGAGACGCACGGATCAGCAACATGGGCCCCACTGCTCATATTTTTCAGTCTGAGGCATCCCATCAACAATATTTTCGATGTCAATCTTCGAGTTCTCTGGCGTCAATAGAAAAACAAAATAAAAATAAAGAGAAATAAAATGGGTGGCATCAACAGAAGGTTCAACACGATGACTTCCTAAGAGATCACCCATAATAGTACTACTCTTGCCCAAGAACACTTACCTGAAGAGTTCTCATGGGATCTGGTGTGCTGGTGCGGTAGCCCTCGCTGGAGATTTATAGCAATTTGTGCTCATGTGGAACCCATCCGTGCCATGGAAAGGCTTCGAACTAGAAGAAATCGAGATACAGTTCCCGCTAGATGCGTCTATGGCACATCTGCGCATCGTGTGCCCTGTAGAGAACTTTTTGGATTAGGGTCATAATGATGAATCGGACGTTCGTGCATGAAGTTTTGGCGATTTCTACGCGGCCTCCACATAAGATGAGCGGATCAACCGTGTGGGATGGCTCATGTTTTTTAGTACGAGGCATCCCATCGACGATGTCTTCAGAGTCTATCGCCGAGTTCTACAGCGTCAATGGAAAAATAAAATAAAAATAAAAGGAAAGAAAATGGGCAGCATCAACAGATGGTTCAACACAAGGACTTCCCAAGAGGTTACCCATTATAGTACTGCTCTCACCCAAGCATGCTTAACTGAAGAGTTTTCATGGGATCTGGTGTGCTCGTGCGGTCTCCCCCATTAGAGATTTATCGTAAATTGTGCTCATGTGGAACCCGTTCATGCAACGGTGAGGCTTTGAAATAGCTGAAATCGGAGATACGAGTCCCACCAAATGAGCCTGCAGCACATCTGTGTGTCGTGCCCCCCACAAAGATCTTTTCGGATTGGGATCATAATGGTGAATTGGATGATCGTGAGTGAAGTTATGACGATTTTTGTGCGGCCTCCACATGAGATGCGGGATCAGCCGCATGGGTCCCATGGCTCATATTTTTCTGTCCGAGGCATCCCATCGATGATGTTTTCAGAGTCAATCACCGAGTTCACCAGCATCAACATTAAAATAAAATAAAAATAAAAGAAACTAAAATGGGCGGCGTCAACAGATGGTTCAACATGACGACTTCCTAAGAGGTCACCCATAATAGTACTACTCTCGCCCAAGAACGCTTACCTGAAGAGTTCTCATGGGATCTGGTGTGCTGGTATGGTAGCCCTCGCTAGAGATTTGCAAAAATTCTGCTCATGTAGAACCCATACGCCATAGAAAGGCTTCGAACTAGAAGAAATTGAAGATACAGTTCCCGCCAGATGCACCTGCGACACATTTACGCATGTGCCCAGTGGAGAACTTTCTGGATTGGTGTCATAATGATGAATTGGACAATCGTGCATGAAGTTTTGGCGATTTCCATGCTGCCACCACATGAGATATGTGGATCAGCCGTGTGGGCCCTACGGCTCATGTTTTTTAGTCCAAGGCATCCCATCGATGACGTTTTCAAAGTCGATCGCCGAGTTCTCGAGCGTCAATTGCAAAATAAAATAAAAATAAAATAAAATAAAATGGGCGGCATCAACATATGGTTTAACATGAGGACTTCCCAAGAGGTTACCCATTATAGTACTACTCTCTCCCAAGCATGCTTAACTAAAGAGTTTTCATGGGATCTGGTGTGCTCGTGCGGTCGCCCCCACTGGAGATTTGCCATAAATTATGCTCATGCAGAACCCGTCCATGCAGCGGTAAGGCATAAAAATAGCCAAAATCGGAGACACGAGTCCCGCCAAATATGCCTGCGGCACATTCGTGCATCGTGCCCCCCGCAGCGATCTTTCCGATTGGGATCATAATGGCGAATCGGATGATTATGAGTGAAGTTATGGTAATTTTCATGCGGCCTCCACATGAGACGTGCGGATCAGCTGTGTGGCTCCCACGGCTCATGTTTTTCTATCTGAGGCATCCCATCAACGATGTTTTTTGAGTCGATCGCCGAGTTCACCAGTGTCAATGTTAAAATAAAATAAAAATAAAAGAAAATAAAATGGGCGGCATCAGATGGTTCAACACGGTGATTTCCCAGAAGGTCATCCATCTACTGCTCTCGCCCAAGCACGCTTAACTAAAGAGTTATCATAGGATATGGTGTAATGGTGCGGTCACATCAGATTTTTCAAAAATTATGCTCATGCGGAACCTGTCCGTGCTGTGGTAAGGCTTCGAAATAGCTGAAATCGAAGATCTTTCAGGATTGGGGTCATAATGGTGAATCGGACAATCCTATGCAAAGTTATGGCAATTTCCATGCGTCGTCCACACGAGCTGTGCGGATCAGTCATGTGGGACCCATGGTTTTTTTTCAGTCTAAGGCATCCCATCTATGACATTTTTGGAGTCGATCGTCGAGTTCTCTAGCATCAATGATAAAATAAAATAAAATAAAAACAAATAAAATGGGCGGCATCAATAAATGGTTCAACATGACAACTTTCGAGGTGGTCACCCATCGTAGTACTGCTCTCGCCCAAGCACGCTTAACTAAAGAGTTCTCAATCATCAGGTGTGCTGGCGCGGTCGCACCCACTGGATATTTGAAACAAATTATGCTCATGCAAAACCCTTCCGTGCTGCGGTAAGGCTTTGAATTAGCTAAAATCAGAGATAAGGGTCGCACCAGATGCGCCTGTGGCACAATTGTGCATTGTGTGCCCCTCAGAGATCTTTCTGGATTGAGGTCATAATGGTGAATCAGACGATCATACGTGAAGTTATGGTGATTTTTGTGCGGCCTCCACACAAGATGCACGGATCAGTCGCATGAGCCAAACGGCTCGTGTTTTTTCGTCCGAAGCATCCCATCAACAATGATTTCAGAGTTGACCGTTGAGTTCTCTAGCATCAAAGATAAAATAAAATGGGCGGCAACAACAGATGGTTCAACACGACTTTCTAGGAGATCACCCATCAAAGTACTGCTCTCGCCTAAGCTCGCTTAACTGAAGAGTTCTCATGGGATCTGGTGTGCTGGTGCTGTCACCCATACAAGAGATTTATCAAATTATGCTCATGCGGAACCCATGCTTACCACAATAAGACTTAAAAATAGCCGAAATCGTTGATCTTTCTGGGTTGGGATCATAATGACGAATCAGACGATCATGCATGAAGTTATGGTGATTTCCATGCGGCCTCCGCACGAGCTGTGTTGATCAGCTGCGTGAGCCCTAGGGCTCATGTTTTTCGATCCAAGACATCCCATCGATGACATTTTCGGAGTTGATCGAAGTTCTGAGGCATCAACGGGAAATAAAATTAAAAATAAAAATAAATAAATGGGAGGCATCAGATGGTTCAATACGATGACTTCCCAGGAGATCACCCATCATACTACTGCTCTCGCTCAAGCACGCTTAACTGAAGGCTTCTCATGAGATATGTTGTGCTGGTGCGGTCGAGCCCACTAGATCTTTGTCATAAATTATGCTCATCTGGAACCCTTCCGTGCTGCGGTAACTCTTCTAAATAGCCAAAATCAGAGATACGACTCACGCTAGATGCGCCTATAGCTCATCATGGTGTCATGCGCCCTACGGAGATCTTTCCAGATTGGCATCATAATGGCGAATCAGATGATCTTGCACGAAGTTAGGGCGATTTTCGTGCGCCTCCATACGAGACGCCCCATCAAATGCATGGGCTCATATGTTTTTCGCCTGAGGCATCCCATCGATGATGTTTTCAGAGTCAATCATCGAAGTTCTCTGGTGTCAAAGGTAAAACAAAATAAAAATAAAAATAAATAAAATGGGCGGCATCAATAGATGGTTCAACAAAATGACTTCCCAAGAGGTCACCCATCATAATACTGCTCTCGCCCAAGCACGCTTAACTTAAAAGTTCTCATAGGATCTGGTGTACTGGTGCAATCGCCCCGCTGGAGATTTGTCGCAAACTGTGCTCATATGGAACCCATCCGTGCCACGGTAAGGCTTTGAACTAGAGAAAATCGGAGATACGGGTCCTGCCAGATGCGCCTATGGCTCATCTGCGCATTGTGCACCCCATGGAGATCTTTCCATTGGTGTCATATTTGCGAATCGGACGATCGTGCTCGAAGTTAGGGTGATTTTCATGCAACCTCTGCATGAGACACGCTGATCAGCCGCGTGGATAACACAGCTCGTGTTTTTTAGTCCGAGGCATCCCATCGATGATGTTTTCGGAGTCAATCGTCGATGTTCTCCTGTGTCAATGGCAAAAAATAAAAAAAGGAGATAAAATGGGTGTCATCAACAATGGTTCAACACGACAACCTCATGAGATCACCCATCATAGTACTGCTCTCACCTAAGCACGCTTAACTGAAGAGTTTTCATGTGATCTGGTGTGCTGGTGCGGTGAAGACCGCTGGAGATATGTCACAAATTGTGCTCATCCATAACCCGTCTGTGCCATTATAAGACTTATAACAACCAAAATCAGAGAAACGAGTCCCGCAGATGAGCCTTTGGCGCATCTACGCATCGTGCACCCTGCAGAGATCTTTCCGGATTGGGGTCATAATTGCGAATCAGATGATTATGTGTGAAGTTATGGTGATTTTCATGCATCCTCTACATGACACATGCGGATCAGCCGCGTGGGCCACACGACTCATATTTTTCAGTCCGAGGTATCCCATCGATGACATTTTTGGAGCGATCTCCAAGTTTTATGGCGTTAACAGTAAAATAAAATAAGAATAAAAGGAAACAAATGGGCATCAATAGATGGTTTAACACGATGACTTCCCAAGAGGTCACCCATCATAGTACTGCTCTCGCCCAAGCATGCTTAACTGAAGAGTTCTCATAGGATCTGGTGTGTTGGTGCGATCATGCCCACTGAAGATTTGCTGCAAATTATGCTCATGTGGAACCCGTCCATACCACGATAAGGATTCAAAATAGCTGAAATCAGAGATACGGGCCCCGCTGGATGTTCTTGCGGCTCATCTACTCGTCATGCACTCCACAGAGATCTTTTTGGATTGGGGTCATAATGGCAAATCAGACGATTGTGCTTGAAATTATGTTTATTTATGTGCGGCCTTCGAGATGTGCAGATCAGTCGCATGGGCCCCACGTTCATGTTTTTCAGTTTGGGGCATCCAGTAGATGATGTTTTCGGAGTTGATCGCCGAGTTCTTCGGCGTCAACGGTAAAATAAAATAAAAATAAAAGGAAATAAAATGGTCAGCATCAACAGATGGTTCAACGTGATGACTTCCTAGGAAGTTAGCCATCAGTACTGCTCTCGTCCAAGCACGCATAACTAAAAAGTTGTCATGGGTTCTGGTGTTCTAGTACGGTCACCCGCACTGGAGATTTACCATAAATTATGCTCATGCAGAACCTGTACGTGTCACAGTAAGGCTTCGAAATAGCCAAAATCAGAGATTCGGGTCTCACTAGATGCACCTGCGGCTCATTTGCTCGTTGTGCGCACCACAGAGATCTTTTCAGATTGGGGTCATAATGGTGAATCAGACAATCGTGCAAGTTATGGCAATTTTTGTACAGCCTCCACACGAGACGTGCGGATCAATTTAGTGGGCCACACTTCTCATGTTTTTTAGTCTGAGGCATCCCATTTATGATATTTTTGAAGTTGATCGTCGAGATCTCCGGCGTCAACAATAAAATAAAATAAAACTAAAAGAAATAAAATAGGCGACATCAACAGATAGTTCAACACTACGACTTCCCATGAGGTCACCCATCATAGTACTACTCTCGTTTAAGCACGCTTAACTCATCCGTTCCACAGTAAGGCTTTGAAATAGTGGAAATCAGAGATACCGGTCCTACTAGATACATCTGTAGCACATCTACGTGTCATGCTCCCCACAGAGATCTTTCCGGATTGGGGTCATATTGGAGAATCGAAAGATCATGCACGAAGTTATGGTAATTTTCACGTGGCCTCCACACGGGACACGCTGATCAGCCAGGTTGGCCCCATGACTTGTATTTTTTAATCCGAGACATCCCATCGATGATATTTTCAGAGTCCATCTCTGAGTTCTCCAAGGTCAATGGAAAATTTAAAATAAAAATAGAAGGAAATAAATTGGGCGGTATCAATAGATGGTTCAACACGATGACTTTTTAGGAGGTCACCCATCATAAGATCGCTCGCCAAGCACATAATCAAGAGTTCTCATGGGATATGGTGTGCGCGAGCTACCGGAGATTTGCCACAAATGATGCTTATGCAGAACCCGTCCATGTCGCGGTATGGATTTGAAATAGATGAAATTAGAGATATGGGTCCCACCATATGTGCCTGCGGCTCATCTGCGTATCGTCTACCCCATGGAGATCTTTTGGATTGGGGCCATAATTGCGAATCAGATGATCATGCACGAAGTTATGGAAATTTCATGCAGCCTCCACACGAGATGCACGGATCAGCTGCATTGGCCCCACGGCTAGTGATTTTCATTCCGGGGCATCCCATCGATAACATTTTCGATGTCGATCGTCAAGTTCTATGATATATATGGAAAAATAAAATAAAAATAAAAGAAAATAAAATGGGTGGCATCAATAGATGGTTCAACACGACGACTTCCCAGGAGGTCACCCATCGTAGTATTGCTCTTGCCCAAGCATGCTTAACTGAAGAGTTCTCATAGGATCTGGTGTGCTGGTGCGGCCACGCCTGCTGGAGATTTGCCGCAAATTATGCTCATGCGTAATCCGTCCGTGCCGTGGTAAGGCTTCAAACTAGTCAAAATTGGAGATACAGGTCCCACCAGATGGGCCTTTGGCCATTTGCGCATTGTGCATCCCACGGAGATCATTTCGGATTGGGGTCATATTGGCGAATCGAAAGATCGTACACAAAATTATTGTAATTTTTGTACGGCCTCCACACGAGACGTGTGGATCAGCCAAGTGGGCCCCATGGATCATATTTTTTAGTCCGAGGCATCCCATCGAAGACGTTTCTAAAGTCGATCTCTAAGTTCTAAGGCGTCAATGGTAAAATAAAATAAAAGTAAAAGGAAATAAACTGGGCGGCATCAACATATGGTTCAACAGGACGACTTCCCAAGAGGTCACTAATCATAGTAATGCTCTCACGCAAGCTCGCTTAACTGAAAAGTTCTCATGTGATCTAGTGTGTTGCTATGGTGCCCACTGGAGATTTTCCACAAATTATGCTCATGTGAAACCCATATGTGCTGTGGTAAGGCTTGAAACTAGCCAAAATCGGAGATACAGGTTTCAACAGGTCCGTCTTTATCCATCTGCGCATTGTGCGCCCTACAGAGATCATTCTGGATTGGGGTCATAATGGCAAATCAAAAGATCGTGCGTGAAGTTATGGTAGTTTCCGTGTGGCCTCCAGACGAGATGCGTAGATCAGCCATTTGGGCCCCATGACTCGTATTTTTCAATCTGAGGTATCCCATTTATGATATTTTCGGAGTTGATCGCCGAGTTCTGCGGTGTCAACTATAAAATAAAATAAAATAAAATGGGAGGAATCAACAAATGGTTCAACACGATGACTTCTCAATAGGTCACCCATCATAGTACTGCTCTCGCCCAAGCACGCTTAATTGAAGAATTCTCATGGGATCTGGTTTGCTGGTGCGGTTGTCCCCGCTGGAGATTTCTCGCAAATTATGCTGATGCGAAACTCGTCTATACCACGGTAAGATTTCGAAATAGCTAAAATCAAATATGGGTCCTACTAGATGCACCTTTGGCCATTTGTACGTCGTGCGCCTCACGGAGATCATTCCGGATTGGGATCATAATGGTGAATCGGATGATCGTGCATGAAGTTATGGCGATTTCTGTGCAGCCTCCACACGAGATGCGTGGGCCCCATGGCTCGTGTTTTTCAGTCCGAGGCATCCCATCTATGACATTTTTGGAGTCGATCGCCAAGTTCTCCAGCGTCAATGATAAAATAAAATAAAATAAAAGGAAATAAAATGGATGGCATCAATAAATGGTTTAACACGACTTCCCAAGAGGTCACCCATCGTAGTACTTCTCTCGCTCATGCATGCTTAATTGAAGAGTTCTCTTGTGATCTGGTGTGCTGGGACAGTCACCCCCGCTAAAGATTTGCTGCAAATTGTGCTCATGCAGAACCCGTCCGTGTCGAGTAACGTTTCATAATAGCTGAAATCAGAGATACGGGTCCCGCCAGATGCACATGTGGCTCATCTGCATGTAGTGCGCCCCACGAAGATCTTTCCGAATTGGGGTCATAATGGCGAATCGTGACGACGTCGCTATGGCAATTTTAGTGCTGCATGTGATGCATGGACCCGCATGCCACAACTTGTGTTTTTCAGTCCGAGGCATCCCATCGATGACATTTTTGGAGAAGATCGCTGAGTTCTCCGACGTCAATGATAAATTAAAATAAAAAAATAAAATAAAATGTGTGGCATCAACATATCATTCAACACGATGACTTCCTAGGAGGTCACCCATCATAGTACTGCTCTCGTTCAAGAAAGCTTAACTGAAGGGTTCTCATGGGATCTAGTATACTGGTGCAGTCGCGCCCTCTAGAGATTTCTCATAAATTGAGCTCATGTGAAACCCAACCGTGCCATGATAAGCTTTGAAATAGCCAAAATTAGAGATACAGGTCTCGCTAGATGCGCCTTCGGCACATGTATACGTTGTGCGTCCCGCGGAGACCTTTCTCGATTTGGGGTCATAATGGAGAATCGGACGATCGTGCACAAAATTATGGCGATTTTCATGCGACCTCCGCACGAGATGAGCGAACCAACTGTGTGGGCCCTACAGCTCATGTTTTTCAGTCCGAGGAAACTCATCGATGATATTTTCGGAGTCGATCTCCGAGTTCTATGGTGTCAATGATAAAATAAAATTAAAATAAAAATAATAAATTGGGCGGCATCAACAGATGGTTCAACATAATGACTTCCTAGGAGGTCACCCATCATAATATCTCTCTCAGCAACTTTGTTCTCATGGGTGCGATGTCTGGTGATGCTCTGCGAGATTTCTTGTAAATTATGTGGCTGGTCAAGCGGAAAATAAAGGCTTTAAAATAGCCATCGAGAGATTGGTCATGTGGCTGCTGCGTGTCATCATCATGAAGATCTTTCTTGGGGTCATAATGCGATGATCGTCAAGTTATGGAGATTTTTTGCGACCTTCACGAGACATGCGATTAGACGCGTGGGCCCATGGCTTCTTTTTTTGTCAGGCATCCCATCAATGAAATTTTTGGAGTCAATCACAGAGTTCTCCAGCGTCAATGGTAAAATAAAATAAAATTAAAAGGAATTAAAATGGGACGCATCGATAGATGGTTCAACACGATGAATTCTCAAGAGGTCACCCATCATAAGATCGCTTTCTCGCCAAGCACGCTTGAAGAGTTCTCATGTGATCTTGTTTGATTTTGGCTCATCTTTGGGAATACATTGTGCCATAAGGCTTCAAAATAGCCAAAATCGAGAGATATCCCTAGATGCATTTTTGGTGTTATCATGTAGATCTTTTGGGATTAGGGTCATAATTGCAAATCGGATGATCGTGCGTGAAGTTATGGCAATTTTTATGCACCTCCACACCATGACGGTGGCCGCGCGGGCCCCATGGCTCATCTTTTTTCATCCGCATCCCGATGATGTTTTTTTCGATCGAGTTCATGGTGTGAAATGGTAAAAAATAAAATAAAATAAAATGGATGGCATCAATGGATGGTTCAACGACGATGACTTCCCAGAGGTCACCCATCATCGCTCTCCCCAAGCACACTTAAGCGAAGAGTTCTCATGTGATCTTGTGTCTTTGGTCACCCGAGATTTGACAAAATGTCTCATGCAGGAACCATACTCGTAGCGGTAAGTCTTCTAAATAGTCAAAATCAGAGAGAGGTCCGCAGATGCTTTGGCACATGTGTCGTGCCCCAATCTTTTGGGGTCATAATGGCGAATTGGACAATCGTGCATGAAGTTATGGAAATTTTTGTGCACCATCCACACGAGATCACGCGGATCGACGTGGGCCCCATGACTCATATTTTTCTCTCTCAAGCATGCCATCGATGACATTTTCAAAGTCGTTCTCTGACTTCTGTGACATCAATGGTAAAATAAAATAAAAATAAAAGGAAATAAAATGGGTGGTATCAACAGATGGTTCAATATGATGACTTTCCAGGAGGTCACCCATCATAATAATGCTCTCGCCCAAGCATGCTTAACTGAAGAGTTCTCATATGATCTGGTGTACTGTTGCGGTCACCCCAGCTAGAGATTTGTCATAAATTGTGTTTCTATGGAACCCATACGTGTCTCGGTAAGGCTTCAAAATAGTCAAAATCGGAGATACGGGTCTCCCACATCTTCAGCATGCGTGCATTGCACCCCAAGATCTTTTGAATTGGGGTCATATTGGTGAATTAAGGCGTCACAAGTTATGGATTTTATGCGACCTCCACATGAGGCGTAGATATTCATGTTTTTTTCTCTCAAGCATGCCATCATGACATTTTTTAGTAGATCTCGAGTTCTCGACATCAATGGTAAAATAAAATAAAAATAAAGGAAATAAAATGGGTGGCATCAACAGATGGTTCAATGATGACTTTCGGAGGTCACCCATCATTGCTCTTCTCGCCCAAGCATGCTTAACAGAAGAGTTCTCATGTGATGGTGTCTTTGTCGTTGCACCGCTAGAGATTTGTTTGCAAATTGTGTATGGAACCCATGTGTGGTAAAGCTTCAAAATAGTTAAATCGAGATATCGAGCTCCTTATTTGCGTCATGTGCCCCGCTAAGATCTTTCCGGATTGGGTTCATAATGGAAAATTGGACGATCATGCATGATGTTATGGCAATTTTTGTACGGCCTCCACACGAGACGTGTAGATCAGCTCGTGTTTTTTAGTTCGAGGCATCCCATCTATGATGTTTTTAGAGTAGATCGTCGAGTTCTCCGGCTTCAATGACAAAATAAAATAAAAATAAAGGGAAGTAAAATGGGTGGCATCAACCGATAGTTCAACACGATAACCAGGTCATCATATCATTATGCTCTCACCCAAGCAACTTCAAGAGTTCTCATTGGAATTGTCTTGTGCGGTGATTGCACCACTAGATTTGCAAATTGTGCTCATCGAACGTCCGTCGTGGTAAGGCTTCAAAATAGTCATAATCAGATATAGTCCGCCGGTATGCGGCATTTCTCATGAGCCCCATGGAGATCTTTTCAGATTGTGTCATAATGGAAAATCGGACGATTATATGTGAAGTTATGGCGATTTTTCATCTCCTCCCACAGCACCGGATCGTGAGTGGTCCCCATGGCTCATATTTTTTCGTCGAGCCATCCCATCGATGATTTTGAGTCGATCTCGAGTTCTCCGTGGGTCAATGGAAAAATAAAATAAAATAAAATAAAATAAATTGAGCGGCATCAATAGATGGTTCAACACAATAACTTCCCAAGAGGTCCCCCATCATAGTACTGCTCTCACCCAAGCAAGCTTAACTGAAGAGTTCTCATGGGATGCTGTCTTTAGATTTGCCAAAATTGTGTCATCTAGAACTCATCCATGGCGTAAGGCTTCAAAATAGCCAAATCAAAATTCCCTGCGGATGTCTGCGGCTCATTCGTCGCCTCGAGATCTTTTCGGATTAGGGTCATAATGGTGAATCAAACGATCATGCGTAAAGTTATGACGATTTTCATGCTACCTCCACACGAGATGCGGATCAGTTGAGTGGTCCCCATGGCTTGTGTTTTCCAGTCTGAGGTATCCCATCGATGAAATTTTCAGAGTCAATTGCCGAGTTCTCTGTCATCAATGATAAAATAAAATAAAAATAAAATAAAAGGCGGTATAAACCAATGGTTTACTTCCAGGAGGTTACCCATCATATCGTTCTCTCACCCAAACACACTTAACTAAAGAGTTCTCATGTGATTTGATGTCGGTGGGTATTTGGAGATTTTCTTAAATTGTGCTCATCTAGAACTCATCCATGCCACGGTAAGGCTTCAATAGCCAAAATAGAGATACATATCTCTAGATGCACCGCACATGCATCGTCGCTCGAGAGATCTTTCCGGATTAGGGTCATACTGGCGAATCGGATGATTGTGTGCAAAGTTATGGTGATTTCATCGGCCTCCGCACAGAACAGTGGATCGTGTGGGCCCCATGTTTTTTTTCAATCGAGGCATCCCATTGATGACATTTTTGAGTCGATTATGTATTCTCTTCTCTATAAATAAAATAAAAATAAAATAAATAAAATGGGTGCATCAATAGATGGTTCAACATGATGACCTAGGACCCATCATAATCGCTCTCACCCAAGCATGCTTAATTGAAGAGTTCTCATGTGATCTGATGTGCTAGTGCGGTCGTGCCCATTGGAGATTTGCCACAAATTATGCTCATTCGCAACATGTCCGTTCCGTGGTAAGGCTTCGAACTAGCCGAAATAGATGATACATATCCAGATGAGCCTCATCTCACGTCTCCAAAGATCTTTCCATTGGGGTCAAATGGCGATCAAATGATCGTGTGAAGTTATGGCGATTTACGTGCACCGCACACGTGGATCGACCATGTGGGCCAATCGTGTTTTTCATCGAGGCATCCCATCATTTTGATTTGTGTTCTCTCAATAATAAATAAAATAAAAATAAAAATAAATAAAATGGGTCGCATCAATAGATGGTTCAACAGGACGACTTCCTAGAAGGTCACCCATCATATTACTACTCGCCCAAGCACTTATCGAAGAGTTCTCATGTGATCTGTGTTGGTGCGATGCGCCACTTGGAGATTTGCCATATTGTGCTCATCGAATCTATGTATGGTAAGGCTTCAAAATAGCAATCGGAGATCTGAGTCCATAGATGACCGCTATCTACTTGTCGTCCCAAAGATTTTCCGGATTAGTCATAAAATGGGATGATGCGTGGATCAACCGAGTGGGCTCCATGGCTAATATTTTTTAGTCCAAGGCATCTTATCGATGACATTTTCGGAGTTGATCGCCGAGTTCTCCGACATCATTGTTAAAATAAAATACAAATAAAAGGAAATAAAATGTGCAGCATAAACGGATGGTTCAACATGACGACCTCCTAGGAGGCCACCCATTATAGTACTAGTCTCACTCAAGCACGCTTAACTAAAGAGTTCTCATGGGATCTGGTGTGCTGGTGTGGTCACGCTCATTTGAGATATTTTGCAAATTATGCTCATACGAAATGAGATATGTATCAGCGATGCATGGCTCATCTACTTGTTAGTGCCAGAGATCTTTCGGGGTCATAATGGATGATCG
Source organism: Cymbidium sinense (assembly GCA_021442155.1). Taxonomy (NCBI): domain Eukaryota; kingdom Viridiplantae; phylum Streptophyta; class Magnoliopsida; order Asparagales; family Orchidaceae; genus Cymbidium; species Cymbidium sinense. The sequence goes on from CM038214.1 coordinate 125,151,145, forward strand.
TGAAGTTATGCGATTTTGATGCGGCCTTCACACAAGACATGAGCTCCATGGATGGCTATTTTTTAGTCAAGGCATCTTATCCCGATGACATTTTGAGTTGATCTCTAATTCTCCATCATAAAATAAAATAAAAAAATAAAAGGAAATAAAATGTGCATAACGGATGGTTCAACATCATGACCTTCCGGAGGCCACCCATTATAGTACTCTCACCCAAGCTTAACTAAAGAGTTCTCATGGGATCCGGTGTCTTTGTGCGTCATTTCAGATTTTTGCAAATTGTGCTCATGCATACTCAAAATATATGGAGATATTCCCACCGGATCTATGGCTCATCTACTTTGTGCCCAAGATCTTTCGAATTGGGGTCATAATGGCAAATGGGATGATGCGTGAAGTTATGGCGATTTTCGGCGACCTTCCACGAATGCATGGATCGGCCGTGGGCCCCATGTGTTTTTTCTGAGACATCCCATCGATGACATTTTTGAAGATGATCTCTAATTTCTCCTGTGTCAATGGTAAAATAAAAAAAATAAAAGGAAATAAAATGGGCGGCATCAACATGATTCAACACGTGACTTTCACACATCATAGTACTTGAAGCATGCTTAATTAATGAATTCTCATGGGATCTGATGTGCTGGTGCGGTTGTGCCCGCTGAAGATTTGCCATAATTTGTGCTCATGTGAAAGCCCAGCGTAAGATTCAAAATAGCCAAAATGGAGATATGGATGCTAGATGCTCATCCACACATGTGCCCCGAAGATCTTTTGGATTGGGGTCATAATGGAAAATCGATGATGCGTGAAGTTATGGTGATTTTCGTGACCTCCATTGAGATGCGTGGATCGGTGGCCGACATGTTTTAATCGAGGCATCCCATCAATGACATTTTTTGATCATTGAGTTTTAGCATGAAAATAAAATAAATGATAAAGGAAATAAAATGGGGGCATCAATAGATGGTTCAAACGATGACTTCCCAAGATCACCCATCATAAGTCGCTCTCGCATGCTTAATTAATGAATTCTCATGGGATGCGGTGTCTTTGGTGTGTGCCCATTTAATTTGGTGTAAATTGTGGTCATCTGGAACCCATCCATGCCGTGGTAAGGTTTCAAAATAGATGAAATCGGAGATACAGGTCCTGCCAGATGCACTTATGGGTCATCTACGCGTGTCGTGAAAATCTTTCCATATTGGGGTCATAATGGAAATCGATGATCGTGCATGAAGTTATGGTGATTTTCATCTGAGACATGATGCCGCGGATCAATGCCCCACGCTCATGTTTTTTCAATCTAGCATCCCATCAATGACATGTTTTTTTTTGAGTCGATCGGAAGTTCTCTGGCATCATTGGTAAATAAAATAAAATTAAAAGGAAATAAAATGGGCATCAATAGATGGTTCAACATGATAACTTCCCAAGAGATCACCCATCATAGTCTACTCTCACCCAAGCTTGCTTAAAGAGTTCTCATGGGATCCGTGTTGTGTGGTTCCCATTGGAGATTTGAAATTATGCTCAAGCGGAACCCATGCCGTAAGGTTTCAAAATAGATGAAATCGAGATAGTCTCTCGCATACACTGGTCATTTACGTCGTCATCGTCCCACGAGATCTTTCCATATTAAGGTCATAATGGTGAATCGACGATCATGCAAGTTATGGATTTTTGTTCCTTGCGCAGTCGGATTAGCTCCATGGGCCCCAAGGCTCATATTTTCAATTCTAGGCATCCCATCGATGTTTTGGGTCGATCTCTCTCCAAGTTCATCAATGGTAAAAAAAATAAAAATAAAAGAAAATAAATTGAGCGGCATTAACAGATGATTCAACACAACGACTTCCAAAGAGATCACCCATCATAGTACTACTCTCGCCCAAGCATGCTTTATTGAAGAGTTCTCATGAGATCTAATGCTGGTTGCACGAGATTTACCATAAATTATGCGTCAAAACCCGCTTGATAAGGCTTCAAAATAGCCGAAATTAGAGATACGGGTCTCTCCACATACACCTGTGGCTCATTTACGCGTCGTGCGACCCACAGAGATCTTTCTGAATTGGGGTCATAATGGTGAATCGAACGATCATGCACAAGGTTATGGTGATTTTGTGCAAACTTCAACAAGTGCATTAGCTCCATGGGCCCTGGCTCATGTTTTTCAATCCGAGATATCCCATTGATGACATTTTTGGAGTCGTTCGCCGAGTTCTCCGGCATCAATGGTAAAATAAAATAAAAATAAAAGAAAATTAAATGGGCGGCATCAATATATGGTTCAACATGATGACTTCCCAAGAGATCATCCATCATAGTACTGCTCTCACCCAAGCTGCTTTTGAAGAGTTCTCATGAGATCGTGTCTGGTTTTTGTCACTTTGGAGATTTGCCATAAATTGTGCTCATCCAAAACCCATTCGTGCTGTGGTAAGGCTTCGAAATAGCCAAAATCGTAGATACAGGTCCCGCAAGATGCGCCTGCGGCTCATCTAAGCATCGTGCTTCCCACAGTGATCTTTTGGTTGGGGAAAATGGATGACGATGCGTGCGATGTTATGGTAATTTTGTGCAAACTCACAGATGCATGCGATGGGCCCAATGGCTCATGTTTTTCAATCCGAGATATCCCATTGATGACATTTTGAGTCGATCGAGTTCTGGCATCACGATAAAAATAAAATAAAATGAGCGGCATCAATAGATGGTTTAACACGATGACTTCCCGGGAGGTCACCCATCATAATACTGCTATCGCCCAAGAACAATTAACTAAAGATTTCTCATGGATGCGGTATACTAGTGCTGATGCTGGAGATTTGCCATAAATTGTGCTCATCCAAAACCCATTCGTGCTGTGGTAAGGCTTCGAAATAGCCAAAATCGTAGATACAGGTCCCGCAAGATGCGCCTGTGGCTCATCTAAGCATCGTGCTTCCCACAGTGATCTTTTCGGATTGGGGTCATAATGGAGAATTGGATGATCGTGTGCGATGTTATGGTGATTTTCGTGCGGCCTCCACATGAGATGCATAGACCAGCCACGTGGGCCCCATAGCTCATGTTTTTCAGTTTGAGGCATCCCATTGATGACATTTTTGGAGTCGATCATTGAATTCTGTGGCATCAACGATAAAATAAAATAAAATGAGCGGCATCAATAGATGGTTTAACACGATGACTTCCCGGGAGATCACCCATCATAGTACTGCTCTCACCCAAGAACAATTAACTGAAGATTTCTCATGGGATCTGGTATACTAGTGCGGTCTCACCCACTGGAGATTTTCCATAAATTGTGCTCATGCAAAACCCATCCGTGCCGCGATAAGGCTTTGAAATTTCTGAAATCAAAGATATGACTCCTGCCATATGTGCCTTTGGCACATCTACACGTCATGCGCCCCCGTGGAGATCCTTCCGAATTGGGTTAATAAAGGCGAATCGGACAATTGTGCACAAAGTTATGGCAATTTTCATGCAGCGTCCACGAGATGCGTGGATTAGCCGCATATGCCCCACAGATCATGTATTTCAGTGAGGCATCCCATCGATGACGTTTCTGGAGTCGATCTCTGAGTTTTACGATGACAACGGTAAAATAAAATAAAAATAAAATGGAAATAAAATGGGCGGCATCAATAGATGGTACAACACGATGAATTCCTAGGATGTCACCCATCTTAGTACTGCTTTCTCCCCAAGCACACTTAGATGAAGAGTTCTCATGTGATATGGTGTGTTGGTGCGGTTGCGCCCACTGGATATTTTCTGCAAATTGTGCTTATGCGGAACCCGTGCATGCCATGGTAAGGATTCAAAATAGCCGAAATCGGAGATACGGGTCCCACCAAGTGTGCCTTTGGCACATCTGCACGTCGTGCACCCCACGAAAATCTTTTCGGATTGGGGTCATAATGGCGAATCAGACAATCGTGTGCGAAGTTATGGCGATTTTTATGCGTCCTCAGTACGAGATGCATGGATCAGCCGTGTGGGCCCCATGACTCAGAGTTCTGCGGCATCAACAGTTAAATTAAATAAAAATAGAAGGAAATAAAATGGGCGGCATAAATAGATGGTTCAACGACGATTTGCCAAGAGGTCACCCATCATAACACTGCAATCGCCCAAGCACACTTAACTAAAGAGTTCTCATAGGATTTGATGTGCTAGTGCGGTCACATCCGCTGGAGATTTGTCGTAAATTGTACTCATATGAAACCCGTCTGTGCCACGGTAAGGCTTCAAAATAGCTGAAATCAGATATACGGGTCCCACTAGATGTGTTTGCGGCTCATCTGCGTCGTGCACCCATCGAAGATCTTTTTGGATTGGGGTCATAATGGCGAATCGACAGTCGTGTGCAAAGTTATGGCAATTTTTGCGGCCTCTGCACAAGATGTGCGGATCAGTCGAGTGGGCCCACAACTCATGTTTTTCAGTCTAAGGCAGCCCATCAACAACATTTTCGGAGTCGATCGTTGAGTTCTTCGACATCAATGGTAAAATAAAATAAAAGTAAATGGAAATAAAATGGGCGGCATCAATAGATGGTTCAACACTAGAACTTCCTAGGAAATCACTCATCATAGTATTGTTCTTGCCCAAGCATGTTTAATTAAAGAGTTCTCATGGAATCTTGTATGTTGCTGCGTTCGCACTTGCCTGAGATTTGCATATTGTGCTCATGCAAAACCCATTTGTGCCACGGTAAGGCTTCAAACTAGTCGAAATTAGAGATACGGGTAAGGTCAGCTGCGTCTGCGGCACATCTGTGCGTTGTGCGCCCCATGGAGATCTTTCTAGATTGGGGTCATAATGAAGAATCTGATGATCGTGCATAAAGCTATGGCAATTTTTGTGTGACCTCCACACGAGATGCACGAACCAGCCTCATGGGACCCATGGCTCATGTTTTCAGTCTGATGTATCCCATCGATGATATTTTCGGAGTCGATCGTCGAGTTCTCCGACGTCAACGATAAAATAAAATTAAAAAAAGAATTAAAATGAGCCCATCAACAGATGGTTCAACACGATGACTTCCCAGGAGATCACCCATCATAGTACTGCTCTCACCCAAGCTCACTTAACTGATGAGTTCTCATGAGATTTGGTGTGTTGGTGCGCCTCACGAAATTTGCCAAATTATGCTCATCCGAACTCGTGGCTAGTAAGGCTTCAAATAGCCAAAATCGAGATAGAGTCCCCGCTAGATACTACAACTCATCATAACGTCATTCACCTGAGAACTTTTCGATTGGGTCATAATGGTGAATCGGAGATCGCACAAGTTATGGCAATTTTTGATTTCCGCAAGAGATGCGGACCAACCGCCGGCCACATGTCACGCGAGTCCCATCCCATCGACATTTTTTGGAGTCGACCGCCGAGTTCTCCAGCGTTAATGGTAAAATAAAATAAGAATAAAAATAAATAAAATGGGTGACATCAATAGATGGTTCAACACGATGACTTCCCAGGAGGTCACCCATCAAGATCGCTTCTCGCAAGAATGCTTAATCAAGAGTTCTCATGAGATATGGTGTCGGTGCGTCGCACTCGCTAGAGATTTTGCAAATTGTCTCATGAACCGCCGCAGAAGGCTTCAAACTACCCAAAATCGGATACGGTCTAGATGCTCCTTGCACAGACGCTCTCTCCTGCAGATCTTTCCGGATTGGGTTCATAATGGCAAATTGGATAATTGTGCATGAAGTTATGGCGATTTTCATGCGGCCTCCGCACGACATGCACGGATCAATCGTGTGGGCCCCACATCTCATTTTTTCAGTTCGAGGCATCCCAATGATGATGTTTTCGGAGACGATTGCCGAGCTCTCTGGCATCAATGGTAAAATAAAATAAAATAAAGGAAATAAAATGGGCGGCATCAAAAGATGGTTCAACACGATGACTTCCTAGGTGGTCACCCATCATAATATTGCTCTCGCTCAAGCATGCTTAACTGAAGAGTTCTTATAGGATCTGGTGTTGGTACGGTCACGCCCGTTGAAGATTTGAAGCAAATTATGCTTATACAAACCCATTCGCGCGCCGGTAAGGCTTCAAATAGCAATCGAGAAACGGGTCCCGCGATGTGCTGGACATCTGCGATCATGCTCAAGAGATCTTTGAGGTCATAATGGTGAATCGACGATCGCGCAGGTTATGGTATTTTTGGCTTCCACGAGATACGCGATCGCCACACACCATGTTTTAGTTCGAGGCATCCCATCGATGACAAAGTCGATCCGAAGTTCTCCCAATGGTAAAATAAAATAAAACTAATAGAAAATAAAATGGGGGGCATCAATAGATGGTTCAACACGATGACTTCCTATGAGGTCACCTTCATCATATTTTAGCCAAGCACGCTTAATCAAGAGTTCTCATGGGATCCGGCAGTTGCGCGGTGCCCGCCAGAGATTTGTATAAATTGTCATGAACTCCCATACCACGTAAGGTTTTGAACTAGTCAACGGAGATGCACCCGCTACGCGCTCATCACGATCGTATGCCACGTGAGATCTTTCCAAATTGAGGTCATAATGGCGAATCGGACGATTGTGTGCGAATTTATGGCGATTTCTGTGTGACCTCCGCCCGAGATGCATGGATCAGTTGAGTGGGCCCCATGGCACGAAGCCAGATGCATCCCATCGACGATTTTGAGTCGACCGAAGTTCTCCGCCCAATGGTAAAATAAAATAAAAATAAAAGGAAATAAAATGGGCGGCATCAATAGATGGTTCAACACACGACTTCCCAAGAGGTCACCCATCATAAGATCGCTTCAAGCACGCTTAATCAAGAGTTCTCATGGGATCGTGTGTGACGCATCACGCCTGCTGGAGATTTGCAAATTTCACATAAACCCGCTACCGCATTAATGCTTTGAACTAGTAACGGAGATACATGTTCACTATATGCGCTCATGCCATGCATATCGCCGCCCTGGAGATCTTTCGGATTGGGGTCATAATGGTGAATCGACGATTGCAAGTTATGGTGATTTTGTGCGCCCTCAATGTACAAGATCACGGGCCCCACAACTCATTTTTTTCAATACGAGTCATCCCATCGATGACATTTTCAGAGTCAATTGTCGAGTTCTCCAGTATCAACGGTATAATAAAATATAAATAAAAAGAAATAAAATGGGTGACATCAACAGATCGTTCAACACAATAACTTCCCAAGAGGTCACCCATCATAGTACTGCTCTCGCCCAAGCACGCTTAACTAAAGAGTTCTCATGGGATATGGTATGCTGGTGTGGTCGCATCCGCTAGAGTTTTGCCACAAATTGAGCTCATCTCAACCCTCAGGCCAGATGGCTTCAACTAGCCAAATTCTGAGATACGGTCTCTCCCAGATACGCCTCGACATATCTCGCATCTATCCAAAGATGATTTGAGTCCGCAGTTATGGTGATTTTCGTGCCTCCAAATTGATGCGGATCGATCGTTGTTTTTCACCGAGGCATCCCATCGATGATGTTTTCGGAGTTGATCGCCGAGTTCTCCGGCGTCAGTGGTAAAATAAAATAAAAATAAAAGGAAATAAAATGGGTGCATCAACAATGGTTCAACACGACGATATCTTAGGAGGTCACCATCATATCGCTTCGCCAAGCACGCTTAATCAAGAAATTCTCATGGATCCGTGTGCCGCTGCCGGAGATTTTTCACAATCTCGCAACTCTATGGCGGCTTCAAACTACCAAATTGAGATTGGACCACTCACCCCTTTGGCCCATTCATGATCGTAGCCTCGGGAGATCTTTCAAGATTGGGATCATAATGGGAATTTGATCAATTATGGCAATTTTATGTGATGCTGACCTCACGCTTGAGTGAGCTCAACCTCTCCTTATACTTAGGACTCTTCTAGACACTAAGAACTCCTTCGTTATAAGACACTTCTAGTGATTAGGTGAACACTTAACCTAAGCTTAGAGAGTTAAAAGTGTTAATCATAAGATTAGGCTTTTCCTTAGGTCTTAAAGAAGTTACTTATCATATAGCCTAAACCAAATCTAAATACATTTTCTCAAATCAAACCCAAATCCAATTGTCAAACCAAATCTCAAATTCAAATTCAAATTCCAAATATAATTTCAAATTTGACTCCAAATGATTGAAACCCAAAATAAAATTCAAATCCTAAAACCCTTCCTAAGCCATATGAACCACATTCATAAGCTTAGCCAAGACCCATTGGGGGCTGATCAAACCTGACCCAAACCCATTCGAGATCAGCCCAAAACCAACCCAACCCATTTAAATCCCTCATGGATCCTCCCCCACATAAGATTCCACCCAACCACATTTAATTCTCCCCCATCACATGCACTTAACTCCTCCCCAACATTTGTATTGAATAAAGCTGATCATATGACAGCAAGAGAGGACTTTGGAGCAAAAATCCAAAGTCCTCAATCAATCCATCATCCATCCTAACCACCCCAAGTAAGATGGAAATCAATCTGGAGCCAAAAAATTCAAAAAAGTGGATTTTTGGCCATTATAAAAGGAGGGGAAATGAAGCTTTAGATCTCTTGCTCCCACCACCATTCAGCCCCCAAAAGCTCCCAAAGAAAAAAATGAACCCATCCCCCACCTCTTTGAGCCATTTTTGAGCTCAAAAACACAAATATTTACTTTTTTGGCGAGGCGACAGTAAACATCAAAGAAGGCAACGTTCCGAAAGGAAGCAATGGTCAAAGATCATTCCAAAGCTTCCTCACATACCTAGGGGTTTGCTCGAATCTTCACCGCCATCAAAAATAATCCCCGACGAGATAAATTTTGCCAAACTTTAGCCAACCTTAAGATTTCATGCATTCTGTGTTTTTTTTATGATTTTAGAAATTTCTCTTAGATAATCTTACATTTTTACTTTAAATCATCACAATTAGAAAATAAAATTTTTCTGATGCAAATCAACGTGAAAATGAGCCCATTCGGACAAGTTTTCGCTTAGAAAACCCTATTTTTCTTAAAAAAACCTATTTTTACTATGCACCATTGGTCGGCTACGATCGTCGTGGTTCCTGGGATCGGATGGCTAGAATCGCACATGGATCACGCAATCCGGTCCTTCAAATTGCGTGATGCAATCTCACCGATCATGCGTTCGCGATCGAACCGCCATCGCGCGCTGATCGCGAGATCCCGCCTCGATTGAGATCGATGACCATCCGATCTACGCATGGTCTAGAGTGAGCAGATCATTTTCCTTCTCCCCAAAGAATCGACGCCGCCGCGGCATATTTCCTTTTATAAAAAATTAATTTAAATCACTTAAAACATAAAAAATTTATAAAAAATAATACTTAACTAAAAATTGCAAACAAGGGCTCGTTGGATTCATCTTTCCAAGAGGAATCCAACAAATCCAAAATCCCCAAATTTTACTAAGTAGTTTTAGCATAATTTGAGTTTTAGTGAAAATCAAATTTCATTAATTAAACCAAAAATTTATATGTTAAGTTGAAATTTTTAGAGATTGAAATGAAAGTTAAATGACACCTACCATAAAAATTTCAAGTAAAAAGGACTTTTGGATAGGGAGAAATTAATTTTTGGACTTTAGATTATCCATTTTAATAAAATAAATCAAATAAAAATTCATAAATTTACAAAAATCTTTAAAATGGCTTAAATCACTTTAATTGACATCTAGGACTCTTAAGAAAATAATGTGATCTTCCAAATCCTAATGAACCCCAAACAAATACTTAAGAGTAGAGTTTAATCAATTAAAGAGTTAATTAAAACATAATCTAAAAACAATTTAAATATCAAATCAAAAATTAAAAATGAAAAAGCACTTAAGCAATCATTAATCAAACGTCAAATCAAAAAATATCATCCTTAGAGGAAATTAAATTAAATATGATTTGAGCTAATAAAACTCAATTAAATGATTAAATCTTGAATCAAACTTAAAATTAAATAAATCTAGGAAACTTTAATGTGGGTGAAACCGGTAAACTAAACCAAACACTAAGCATGGAATCTTAATCATATGAAACCCCTTAATGAGTATAAAATCAACTGAAACTAATTAATCATTAAATAAACTAAAAAAAATCAAATTGATTAATAATCCAATTCAACATAATCATTTAATACTAATTGAATTAAACCAAATAAAATTAAAGTAAACTTAATGAACATATAATTAAATCACATCCATTTGGAATAAGACAATTAATTAACTATTAAATATTTCAGTCTAATAACTAAATCAAACATGTTAATGAAACCAAACAAACATAATAAATGAATCAAATTAATAAAACTCTAATCATAAATAATCAAATCTAATTGAAATGAAATAAATAATTATTCACTTAATAATAATGATGGTGATAACAATAATCCTTTAATCAAATCAAACTTAAGGAAAACACTTAACTAAACCAAATCACTCATGTGAGAAATTAAGTCTTTAATCTCTAATTAAACAAACCCTTAATTAATCTAATTATTTAAAATTTTAATTATCCTTAATAAAACTTAATTAATCAAACATCTAACTAATGCAAACTTAATGAATTAATCCATCATCTTAATTAACCAAATTAATTTAAATAAGTTACATTAAAGCTAACTATAAAATTAAGCTTAAATAAAACCCCTAATTAAATTTAATAATCACACCCCTCAAGTAAACTAATTAAGTTAATCAAATTAATCATATTAAAACTAAGCTAAATGAAACATAATTAAGATGTAATTAAATACTAATCAAAACCTAATTTAAACCCAAATCATTAAGTCATTAATCTATAATTAAACAAACCATTAATTAATCTAATAATTTAAAATTTTAAATACCCTTAATCAAACTTAATTAATCAAACATTTAATTAATACAAACTTAATGAATTAATCCATCATCTTAATTAATCAAATTAATTTAAATAAGTTACATTAAAGCTAACTCTAAAATTAAGCTTAAATAAAACCCCTAATTAAATTTAATAATTAATCATACCCCTCAAGTAAATTAATTAAGTTAATCAAATTAATCATATTAAACTTAAGCCTAATCAAACAATCAAAATGCAATTAAATACTAACCAAAACCTAAAATAAACCTAAATCATTAAGTCATTAATTACATCATTAAGAATTAAATAAATCTTTATTTAATTTAATAATTAACTTAAACACACTCTTTAATTAAACTAATTACCCTTAAGCTAATCCAATTGAATAAACACCTAATTAATGCAAACTTAATAAATTAATCCATCATCTTAATTAATCAAATTAATTTAAATAAGTTACATTAAAGCTAACTCTAAAATTAAGCTCAAATCAACCTCTAATTAAATTTAATAATCATACCCCTCAAGTAAACTACTTAAGTTAATCAAATTAATCATATTAAACCTAAGCTTAATCAAACATAATTAAAATGCAATTAAATACTAATCAAAACCTAAATTAAACCTAAATCATTGAATCTAATTAAATAAACATAAAACAAACCTTTGGTTGTAATATAATAATTTTAAATTTTAATTACCCTTAATCAAACTTAATTAATTAAACATCTAATTAATGCAAACTTAATAAATTAATCCATCATATAAATAATCCAAATTAATTTTATAAATCAAATTAAAATTAATTTAAATCAAGCACTTAGTTAATCTACTAATTAATTTAATCATACCTTAATTAAGTTAAATTAATCATATTAAACTTAAGCTTAATCAAACATAAAATGCAATTAAACGCTAATGAAATCCTAATTTAAACTTAAATCATTAACTCATTAGTTATATCATTAACCCAAATAAATATGAAATTAAATTAAAAATTAAACAAATCTTTATTTAATTTAATAATTAATTATACCTCTTAAATAAACTAATTAAGTTAATTAAATTAATCATACTAAACCTAAGCTTAATCAAACATAAATGCAATTAAATACTAATCAAAACCTAAATTAAAACTAAATTATTAAGACATTAATTACATCATTAGTCTAAATAAATATGGAACCAAATTTAAAATTAAACAAACTTTATAAATAACATAAATACACTTCTTAATTAAACTAATCACATAATCACATTGAACCTAAGAAAACCCATAGACCAATAAAGCTAATCAAATCAAATTAATTCAAATTAAATTAAATTAAGAAAGACTCTCATCAATTTAACATGTAATTAGATCAAATCTCATTCAACCTACTTAAATAAGATAAACTAATCAACTATCCAATGTATGAAATCAAAATACAAACCAAACTTTGATGAACATGACAAATGGATGTGATTATAAATATAATCTTAATTACAAAGAATCAAACCCAATTAAAATCAAAATAAAATCTCAATTAATATAATTCGATCAAATTACAAATAAATGAACCATAATCAAATTAAATAAACATAAAGTTAAGTCACATAACCATAATCAAAGAAAAGAATTAGATATTAATTTAAAAGGATATTTAATTATCAAGATTTAATTAAATCAAAACATCTAATCTAATATTAATCATCCAAAAACATGAATTTAAAAAAACTTAAAATTCATTAGAGATCAAGGATATTGAATTATCAAGAGTTAATTAAAACAAAACATCTATTCTAAAATTAAGCAACCAAAAACACATGAACTTAAACAAACTTAAACTTCATAAGATATTAAGAATATTGAATTATCAAGATGCAATTAAACTAAAACATATAATCCAAAATTAATCAATCAAATACTTAAACAAACTCAAAATTTAAATTCTAAATCAAATCAAATAAACTAAATCAAATGAATTACACAAATTCAAATGGGCTAATTAAGATACTTAAGGACCTTAGTTAGATTCTTTAGGTGTTAGGATGTAGAATAGGGCGGGTTCTGTCTACAAATGGAATTCATTCTATTCCTCATTCTTGAAAACCTAAACATCATTAACCAAATAAAAGTGAAATAAAAAGAATGAAAGATAAAGCATTAAATCATTTAAATTGAAATCACCCAAAAGTAAAATTTAAACAAATTCAAATTCTAAATTGAAATTTAAACTAAAAAAGCCTAGTAAAGTCATGCCACACAAGCCTTAAGCACATACATTAGAATACTAAGTCACCACTTCTAGTGCTAAGTTAATGCATTGTATGTATGATGTTGTGTTTTGTTTTGTAATGTAATATTTTAGGTTGGATGTCATGGTGTATGTTTCGTAGACTGGATATTAGGCAGTTATTAGCCATATCATGTTTTCTGCATGGGGTTGTGCTTAAGGGGCCTCTGTAATAAAAATATAAATGTGTTTATTATGCAGGTTTCTTAGCCCCTAAGCATAACTCACGTTAGGATAGGCGGGCTTGGTTACCCATGTGTGGGATGCTAAGTCCAAATTATTTATATAACTGCTTAGGTTGTATGGTGTGTTTAGCTGATATTTATTTTGCAAATGTAGCTAGATTTACTTTTCTTATTTTTGATGTTATTTTGCATTAAGAATTAGGATTAGTGTTATGGGGGGATTAGGATGACCAATGGCAAGAAGGCTTAGTCCCTAAGGTGCCCTGTGATGCCTTTGGAGAAAATCAAATTAAAAGAAAGGAAAGGAAGAAATGAATAAAAGAAGACCCCCATAGCATGTATTTTTTTTTTTTTGTAATCCGGGTTATATAAGGGTAGAGCTCGACTACCTATATTTGTTTTCTCTTTTTGGGGTGTACGGAGGAACCCGGCCGCACTGGCCTTTTATTCTTTTAAGGTAGTCTATAAAATTATCTGATGTTGTGTTTAGATCATGCATTAGAACAACATGCTTTTCATAATTTCTTTATGATTGATGCTTGAATATTGGCTTGGATGCGGTAGGATCTTAGGATGAAATTAATTTTTCTACCTTAATTAGAAACTCATAACTAAAATTTTAAAACAACTCATAACCTCACATAAAAGCCTAGAAATTAAATCAAGATAATAAAATGTTTAGCAGCCCCTTAGCTGGATGAATGAATGTATAATATCATGCATGTCATATTATTTCACTCTTGTTAAGAGGGGGCTTCCATCTTTGCCAAAATTCTTAACCTGTGAGAGCCTTTTATGGAAGAACACCCCTTTCTCTCTTAAGTTGACCCATAATCGAATTCTCATGCATTTAGGCATATAAAATCCCATAGTCTCTGTCAAAATAAAGATTCCAAAAGAATCAAATAAATTTGACAAAATTTGCATTAGAATAAGTCATGAATCCATACCACTCATGCTATAGTCTCTTAGGGAGTGAGTTTAAGGACTTAGTCTCCTTTCTAAATGAACAACAACCTAGCCATCTTGCAAAGCATAAGACTTGCCCTACATGGATTTAAAGTGTAGGAGGAGTTAGCTGGCTGCCACCCCAGATGATAATAAGTCTAGCAGTTGGGTAGTTTATTCCCTCTTATGGAGGTAAACCATATACCCATTTTCACCTTAAATTTAGGTCATGCCTTTATTTTATGCCAAGGCTCCTTAGTTTAGGAATCTAAGGTAGCTATTTCCTCCAGGCTATAAGCATAAATCCTCACCACTTAGGTATTTTCACAATCTTATGTTGTGGAATTATAAGCCCTAGCAATTTAATAAAATGTCAACTAAAATAATTAACTCTCTTCAATTTCAAAAATATAAAGCCCAGTTATAGGATAGATTGGATTGCTCACTAGGCTTCCTAGTATCATGAGCATTTCCTACTTTCTCCCTTTCGATTCCAAAATAAGTCTTCTTCTTGATCTATCCCTTTTGATTTTCTAAAATAGCCAATCCTTTGATAGCTTAACCTTGAAATCTTTGGAGACCCTAATTGTCTACTTTAATCGAGAGTATTCTTAAAGAATTCCCATTCATTAGGATGTAATTAATTATGGGGGCTTGCCTCCATAGGGAACTTAACAAACCCTACTTAAAATAAACCCTACTTTACTTTTCCATGTAAAGTACGAGAAAGATCTCTGGTATATTTGAAGACCCATCTTGCCTTTGGAGTCCTTTTTAGGTGATTAGGTCCATTATAGGATGATGATCTCTATCGTTCGAGATAATACATCATTCCTTAATGTCATACCCGATCATGTCAATAAGTACCCCCTAAGATTTGCATGGTGTCCCACATCCTCTAAAATAAACACCACAAATTTTTCTAGTGACTTCACTAGGGATAGTTCCTCTCTTCATCTTTAGTAAACAATTATTATCTCCAAGCATCGATAGTTGACTTATATTTTATTTAGGCCTGAGACTATCATTCTTTCCATTGGCACATAGCTTATTTCATCCTTGAGCAAAGCTCGCCAACATCCTTTAAGTTTTAAGACCTCACTCCGTGTAAGTCCTAAAATCCCTATTGGATTCCCTCAATATGTGAAAATTAAAATTAATCAAACAAAAGAGATGACCAAAATGAAGAATCTCTTCACCATTCTAATGGTGAGGCAAGGTTCATCCCATGAACAATAAGAAAATAAAACCCTTCTACAAAATAACATGTATTTCCAAAAGAATGTGACATAACCAAATTTGTTAAATGGGAGTTCCCCTTCCCTTGGAGAAGGTAGAGCAAATTGAATTCTATTTTTATTTGTTTGATAAAACTCCTTCTTGCCAAAATCTTGGACTTCAAAATACATTGGGAGCTCATTTGACATGTCCAAGTATATCAGATGAGAACCCCCATTTTAAAAATCATAAGAACAAATTGAACTCCATTTAACATACCACAAATTATGGAGGAGGTGACAGCGGGGGATATGTCAAATTGAACTCCATTTAACGGATGGGTTCCAACTGGAGATTTACCATAAATTATGCTCATGTGGAACTCGTCCGTGCCATAGTAAGGCTTTGAACTAGCCGAAATCAGAGATACGGAACCTGCCAAATGCGCCTGCAACACATCTGCGCATCGCGTGCCCTGCAATGATTTTTTCTGGAATGGGGTCATAATGGCAAATCGACGGTCGTGCATGAAGTTATGGCGATTTTCATGAGGCCTATACACAAGATGCGCGGATCAGCCATGTGGGCCTCCATGGCTCATGTTTTTTAGTCCGAGGCATCCCATCGCTGAAGTTTTTGGAGTCGATCTCTAAGTTCTGCGGTGTCAACAGAATGATAAAATAAAAATAAAATGAAACAAAATGGGCGGCATCAACAGATGGTTCAACACGACTTCCTGGGAGGTCACCCATCATAGTACTACTCTCGCCTAAGCATGCTTAATTGAAGAGTTCTCATGGGATCTGATGTGCTGGTGCAATCATGCCCACTAGAGATTTGCCATAAATTGTGCTCATGCGGAACCCATCCGTGCCATGGTAAGGCATCGAAATAGCCGAAATCGGAGATATAGGCCCCGCCAGATGCACCTTTGGCACATCTTGCGCATCGTTTGCCCCGCAGAGATCTTTCCAGATTAGGGTCGTAATGGCGAATCAGATGATCGTGCGGAGTTATGGTGATTTTCATGCGGCCTCCACACAAGATGCGTGGATCAGCGTGAGCCCCAAGGCTCATGTTTTTTTGAGGCATCCTATCAATGACATTTTTGAAGTTGATCTTTGAGTTCTCCAGCGTCAATGATAAAGTAAAATAAAAATAAAAGGAAATAAAATGGGTGGCTTCAACAGATCGTTCAACATGATGACTTCCCAGGAGGACACCCATCATAGTACTACTCTCGCCCAAGCATGCTTAACTGAAGAGTTCTTATAGGTGTGCTGGTGCGGTCACGCCCGTTATTTGCTGCAAATTGTGCCCATGCGGAACCCATCTGTGCAATGGTAAGGCTTCGAGCTAGCTACATTCGAAGATATGGGTCTGCCATATGCGCTTACGACACATCTAAGCATCGTGTGCCCAGTTGAGGTCATAATGGAAAATCAGACGATCATGCATGAAGTTATGGAGATTTTTGTGCGACCTCCACATGAGATAAGCGGATCAGCCGTGTGGGCCCCACGGCTCATATTTTTTAGTCTGAGGCATCCCATCGATGACATTTTCAGAGTCAATCTCCAAGTTCTGAGGCGCCAACGGTAAAATAAAATAAAAATAAAATGAAATAAAATGGTCGACATCAACAAATGGATCAACACGATGACTTCCCAGGAGATCACCCATCGTAGTACTGCTCTCACCCAAGCACGCTTAACTAAAGAGTTATCATGGGATATGGTGTGCTGGTGAGGTCGCGCCCGCTAAAGATTTGTCAAATTACTTTGAATCCGTCGGCTACGGTAAGGCTTCAACATATGAGATCTGACTCCATGCTTCTTGCTCATTTGCAAGTCATGCGCCCCATAGAGAGCTTTTTGGATTAGGGTCATAATGGCAAATCGGACGATCTTGAGTGAAGTTATGGAAATTTTCGTGCGGCCTCCACATGAGATGCGTGAATCAGTCACGTGCACCCCATTTCTCATTTTTTTAGTCTGAGGTGTCTCATCGATGACGTTTTCGAAGTCGATCGTCGAGTTCTTAGGCACCAATGGTAAAATAAAATAAAAATAAAATAAAATAAAATGGGTGGCATCAATAGATGGTTCAACACGATGACTTCCCAGGAGGTCACTCATCATAGTACTACTCTTGCCCAAGCACACTTAATTAATGAGTTCTCATGGGATCTGGAGTGCAAGTGCGGTCGCGCCCACTAAAGATTTGTTGTAAATTTTGTGCCTTGTTAAGGCTTTGAAATAGCCGAAATCGGAGATACGGTCCCCGTCAGATGCGCCTGTGACACATCTGTGTCATCCGCCCCGTGGTGATCTTTCTGGATTGGGGTCATAATAGAGAATCAACGATCGTGCATGAAGTTATGGTGATTTCTCTACAGCCTCCACACGAGTCGCGCGGGTCAACCTCGTGGGCCCCATAATTTGTGTTTTTCAGTCTGGGGCATCCCGTCGATGACATTTTCAGAGTCGATCATTGAGTTCTCCGGCGTCAACGGTAAAATAAAATAGGGGCATCAATAAATAGTTCAACACGATGACTTCCCAAGAGGTCACCCATCATAGTAATGCTCTCCCCTAAGCATGCTTAACTGAAGAGTTCTCATGGGATCTGATGTGCTGGTGCGGTCACGCCCGCTGGAGAATTGCCACAAATTATGCTCATGTGGAACCCGTCTGTGCCGCGGTAAGGCTTCGAACTAGTCAAATCAAAGATATGGGTCCTGTCAGATGCACCTCAGCACATTTGCGCATCGTCTGCCCCACGAAGACCTTTCTGGATTGGGGTCATAATGGCGAATCGGACGATAGTCGGTGAAGTTATGGAAATTTTCGTGCGGCCTCCACACGAGATGCGCGAATCTGTCGCGTGGGCCCCAAGGATCATCTTTTTTAGTCTGAGGCCTCCCATCGAAGATGCTTGTGGTGTCGATCGCCGTTCCGTCAACGTTAATATAAAATAAAAATAAAAGAAAATAAAATGCATGACATCAATAGATGGTTCAACACGACGACTTCCCAGGAGGTCACGCATCATAATACTTCTCTCGCCCAAGAACGCTTAACTGAAGAGTTCTCATGGGATCTGGTGTATTAGTGCGATCGAGCCTGCTGGAGATTTTTTGCAAATTGAGCTCATCCAAAACTTGTCCGTGCTGCGGCAAGGCTTCGAAATAGCCAAAATTGAAGATACGGGTCCCTTGAGATTCTCTGACACATCTGCGTGTCGTGCTCCCCTGGAGAAATTTCTGGATTGGGGTCATAATGTTGAATCAGACGATCATGCGTAAAGTTATGGTGATTTTTTTGCAGCCTCACACGAGATGGACAGATTAGCCGAGTGGGCCCCACGACTCATGTTTCTTAGTCCGAGGCATCCCATCGATGACATTTTGGAGTCCATCACTGAGTTCTCTGGCATTAACTTTAAAATAAAATATAAATAAAAGGAAATACAATATGCGGCATTAATAAATTGTTCAACATGATGACTTCCAGGTCATCATGCTCGCCAAACACGCTTAGAGTTCTCATAGGATTTGGTGTGCTGGTGCGGTCGTGCCCATTCAAGATTTTTTGAAAATTGTGCTCATGGAACGTCATCCGTGGGAAGGCTTGAACTAGCCAGATCGTGTCCGTCTTATGCGCGTGGCTCATCTACATCGTCGCGAGAGATCTTTCTGGATTGGGTTCATAATGGCGAATCGAACGATCATGCATGAAGTTATTGTGATTTCTATGTGGCCTCGGTACTAGATGCATGGATCGATCGCGTGGGCCCCACAGCTCATGTTTTTCAATCCAAGAAATCCGATTGATGACATTTTCAGAGTCGAACGCCAAGTTCTTCGGCATCAATGGTAAAATAAAATAAAATTAAAAGGAAATAAAATGGGCGGGATCAACAGATGGTTCAACACAATGACTTCCTAGGAGGTCACCCATCATAGTACTGCTCTCAGCACGCTTAACTAAATAGTTCTTATGGGATTTGGTGTGCTGGTGCGGTCGCACCCGCTAGAGATTTTTCATAAATTGTGCTCATGCGGAACCCGTTTGTCGCGGTAAGGCATTGAAATAGCCAAAATCAGAGATATGAGCCCCGCTAGATGTGCCTTTGGCACATTTGTACGTCGTTTGCCCCACAGAGATCTTTCCGTATTAGGGTCGTAATGACGAATCGGATGATCGTGTGTGGAATTATGGCGATTTCCACACGAGATGTGTGGATCAGCCGCGTGAACCCCAAGGCTCATATTTTTCAGTTCGAGGCGTCCTATCAATGACGTTTTTGAAGTGGATCTTTAAGTTCTCCAGCGTCAATGGTAAAGTAAAATAAAAATAAAAGGAAATAAAAAGAGTGGCATCAACAGATGGTTTAACGTGATGACTTCCCAGGAGGTCACCCACCATAGTACGACTCTCGCCCAAGCACGCTTAACTGAAGAGTTCTCATGTGATCTGGTGTCTTGTGCGGTCAGCATCTTAAATTATGCTCAGTGAAACCGTGCGTGTCGTGGTAAGGCTTCAAAATGAAATCAGAATCTGAGTCCAGATGCATTTGGCACATCCGCATCATCGTCCCAGATCTTTTTTTTATTGGGGTCATAATGGCGAATCGGACGATCGTGCATGAAGTTATGGTGATTTTCATGGGGCCTCCAAACGAGATGCTCGGATCAGTAGCGTGGGCCCCACGACTCAAATTTTTTTGTCCGAGGCATCCCATCGATGATGGTTTTTGAGTCGATCGTCGAGTTCTCCGGTGTCAACGGTAAAATAAAATAAAAATAAAAGGAAATAAAATGGGCTACATCAACAAATTGTTCAACACTACGACTTCCCAAGAGGTCACCCATCATAAGTCTTGGTCCTGCATATGGCGAAGAGTCTCATGTGATCGGTGTCTTGATGCGGCCATGCCCGATTTGCATAAATTGTGCTCTTCTGAACCCGTCATCTTCGGTAAGACTTTGAAATAGCCAAAATCGGAGAAATGGGTCCCACCAGATGTGCCTTTGGCACATCTATGCGTTGTGTGCCCCAAGAAGATCTTTCTGGATTGGGGTGATAATGGCAAATTGGACAATCGTGCATAAAGTTATGGTAATTTTCGTGCGGCCTTGACATGAGACATGAGGATCTGTCGCGTGGGCTTAACGGCTCATGTTTTTTAGTCTGAGGCATTCCATCTGACATTTTTGGAGTCGATCACCGAGTTCCCCGGCGTCAATGATAAAATAAAATAAAAATGAAAGAAATTAAAATGGGTGGCATCAACAGATGGTTCACCACAACAACTTTTCAGGAGTTCACCCATCATAGTACTGCTCTCGCCCAAGCATGCTTAACTGAGAGTTCTCATAGGATCGGTTGTGCTGGTGTGGTTGGGCCTGCTAGAGATTTGCTGCAAATTATGCTCATGCGAAACCCGTTTGTGCCACGGTAAGGCTTTGAATTAGCCAAACTAGGAGATATAGGTCCCACCAGATGCACCAGGGGCACATCTGCCTATCATGCGCCCCACAGAGATCTTTCCAGATTGGGATCATAATGACGAATCAGATGATCGTGTGTGAAGTTATGGCAATTTTTGTGCTGCCTCCATATAAGATGGGCAGATCAACCGTGGGACCCATGGCTCATATTTTTAAGTTCAAGGCATCTCATCTATGACTTTTTTGAAGTCGATCACCGAGTTCTCCGCAGGTAAAATAAAATAAAATAGAAGGAAATAAAATGGCGATGTCGAGATGGTTCAACACGATGACTTCTAGGAGGCACCCATAATCGCTCGCAAGCATGCTTACGAAGAGTTCTCATAGGATCGGTGTCTTGTGCGGTGCACTCCGGAGATTTGGCACAAATTGTGCTCATCCGGAACCCTTCCATGCTGCAAAATGGATCGAAATAGCCAAAATCAGAAATATGGATCCTGCTAGATGCGCATGCGGCACATCTGCGCATCATGCACCCCGCAGAGATCTTTTTGGATTGGGGTCATAATGGCAAATCAGTCAATCGTGCATGAAGTTATGGTGATTTTTGAGCAACCTCCACGAGATGCGTGGTCCAGTCGTGTGGGCCCCACAACTCATGTTTTTCAATACGAGACATGCTATTGATGACATTTTTGAAGTTGATCTCCGAGTTCTGGGGCATTAATGGTAAAATAAATAAATAATAAATAATAAATTGAGCGGCATCAACAGATGGTTCATCACGATGACTTTCTAGGGGGTCACCCATCAGAGTACTGATCTCACCCAAGCACGCTTAACTGAAGAGTTCTCATGAGATATGGTGTGATGGTGCATTGGCGCCCGCTGGAGATTTGCCGCAAATTATGCTCATGTGGAACCAGTACGAGACGTGGCAAGGTTTTGAGATAGCCAAAATTTGAGATACGTGTCCGACTAGATGCGCCTTTAGCACATCTGCGCGTCATGCTCCCCGTAGAGATCTTTCTGGATTGGGGTCATAATGGTGAATCGGATGATCATGCATGAAGTTATGGCAATTTCTGTGGGGTCTCCATATGAGATGCGTAGATCAGTAGCATGGGCCCCAGAGCTCATATTTTTCTGTCCGAGGCATCCCATTGATGATGGTTTTTGAGTAAATCACTGAGTTCTCCTGCATCAACGAAAAATAAAATAAAAATAAAAGGAAATAAAATTGGCTTCATCAACAGATGGTTTAACGCGATGACTTCCTAGGAGATCACCCATCATAGTACTACTCTGCCCAAGCACGCTTAACTAAAGATCTCTCATGTGATCTGGTGTGCTGGTGCGGTCGCGCCTGCTGGAGATTTGTTATAAATTATGCTCGAGCAGAATCGGTACGTGCCGTTATAAGGCTTCAAAATAGCCAAAATCGAATCAGTCCTTGGCGCATTGCACATATGCGCGTCATCGTCATCTGAAGATCTTTTCAGATTGGGGTCATAATGGCAAATCAGATGATCGTGTGCCAAGTTATGGCGATTTCCATGGGGCCTCCACACGAGATGCGCGAATCAGTCATGTGGGCCCAACAACTCATGTTTTTCAGTTCTAGGCATCCCATCGACGAAGTTTTCGGAGTCAATCGTCGAGTTCTCTAGCATCAACTATAAAATAAAATAAAAATAAAAGGAAATAAAATGGGCGGCATCAACAAATGGTTCAACACGATGACTTCCTAGGAGGTCACATATCATAGTACTTCTCTTTCCTAAGCACGCTTAGGGGTTGTTTGGTTTCCTGCATTTGGAATGCAGTGTAAAAGGAATGCAGTGTAAAAAGAATTAAGTGTAAAAGGATTACTTTATAGTTATTTGGTTGAGAGCTTTACAAATTCATGACTTTGTATTTTTTGTTTGGTTGACAAAATATAATGTAAAGTAAATTGAAGGTTTGACGTCGGCCAGTCGATTACTGGCGGCGGCGGCCAGCGGTGTGAGCGACTGGCGAGGAAGCGGCTAGCGTCGAGAGGCCGGCAGTGACGGCCCGGCGGCCGGAGCAGCGGCGGCGGTTAGCGATGGATGGCGGCCGAGGGGCGATGGCGGGTGCCCAGCAGCGATTAGCTGGGACCGCCGCATCACTAAACTTTGTGTATTTAGAATTAATTTGGGCTAATTCATCTATCTCTTTCGGTGTATTTGAAATGCGAAATTTTACTTTACTTGGAACCAAACGCAGAAATGTTCAAAGCGTGCATTTGAAATGCGATTACATTCAAATGCCTTCAACTTAGTTGAAGAGTTCTCATTGTCGGTGCTGTGCGGTCGCGCCCATTGGATATTTGCGACAAATTGTGCTCTTGCGAAACCCATTCGTGCCACAGCAAAGCTTCGAAATAGCCGAAATCGAAGATAAGGGTCCCACCAGATGCGCCTTTAGCTCATCTATTCATTGTGCGCCAGATCTTTCTGGATTTGGGTCATAATAGTGAATTGGATAATTAAGCGAGAAGTTATATCGATTTCAGTGCGGTCTCCACACAAGATGTGTGATTTAGCCCGCGTGGGCCCCACAGCTCATGTTTTTTAGTCCGAGGCATCCCATCGATGATGTTTTAGAGTTGATCAAGTTCTCTAGCATCAATGATAAAATAAAATAAAAAATAAAAGGAAATAAAATGGGCGACATCAACAGATGGTTCAACACGATGAATTTTCAGGAGATCACTCATCAAAGTACTCCTCTTGCCCAAGCACGCTTAACTGAAGATTTCTCATAGGATCTGGTCTGCTGGTGCGGTCACGCCCGCTAGAGATTCGCGGCAAATTATGCTCATCTGAAACCCTTTTGTCTGTGCTGTAAGGCATCGAAGTAGCCAAAATCGGAGATATGGGTCCCGCCAAATGCACCTGTGGCACATATGTGCTTCATGCGACCCGCAGAGATCTTTTTGGTTTAGGGTCATAATGGTGAATTAGACAATTTTGCGCAAAGTTATGGCGATTTTCGTGCGGCCTCTGCACGAGACGCGCGGACTAGCCGCGTGGGCCCCATAGCTCGTGTTTTTTAGTACGAGACATGCCATCGACATCATTTTTGGAGTTGATTGTTAAGTTCTCCGATGTCAATGGTAAAATAAAATAAAAAAGGAAATAAAATGGGCGACATCCACAAATGGTTCAACACTACTACTTCGAGGTCACCCATCATAATATTGCTCTCGGCCAAGCACGCTTAACTGAAGGGTGATCATGGGATCTAGTGTGTTGGTGCGGTCGCGCCCGCTGGAGATTTGCTGCAAATTATGCTCATACGACCCGTCCGTGCAGTGGTATGGCATCGAAATAGCTAAAATAGGAGATATGGGTCCCTCTAGATGCATCTGCGGCACATCTACGCATCGTGCGCCTTGCAGAGATCTTTCTAGGTTGGGGTCATAATGGCAAATCAGATGATCATGCGCGAAGTTATGGTGATTTCCATGCGGCCTTTGCACGAGACGCACGGATCAGCTGCGTGGGCCCCACGGCTCCTGTTTTTCAGTCCGAGGCATCTCATCAACGACGTTTTCGGAGTCGATTGTTGAGTTCTCCGGTGTCAACGGTAAAATAAAATAAAAATAAAAGGAAATAAAATGGGTGGCATCAACAACTAGTTTAACACGACATCTTCCCAAGAGGTCACCCATCATAGTGATGCTCTCGCCAAATAGGCTTAATTGAAGAGTTCTCATGTGATATGTTGTGCTGGTGCGGTGGTGCTAGTTGGAGATTTGCCACAAATTGTGCTCTTGTGGAACACCTCTGTGCCGCGAAAAGGCTTTGAAATAGCCAAAATCGGAGATACGGATCCCTCTAGATGCGCCTTTGGCCCATCTGCGCGACGTCGTGCGCCCCATCGAAATCTTTCTGAATTGGGGTCATAATAGCGAATTGAACGATCGTGCATAAAGTCATGGCAATTTTTGTGCAGCCTCCACACGAGATGCGTGGATTAGTTGCGTGGGCCACACGGCTCGTGTTTTTCAGTCCGAGACATCCCATCGATGACGTTTCCAGAGTCGATCGCTGAGTTCTCTGGCGTCAACAGTAAAATAAAATAAAAATAAAAGGAAATAAAATGGGCATCAACAAATGGTTCAACACCACGACTTCCTAGGAGGTCACCCATCATAATCGCTCGCCAACGCTTAATTGAAGAGTTCTCATGTGATGGTGTCTTTGGTGCGATCATCAGTTTGCAAATTATGCTCATATGAAACTCGTCCGTACAATGATATGGCATCGAAATAGCTAAAATTGGAGATACGGGTATCTCCAAATGCGTCTACGGCACATCCGCGAGTTGTGGTCCATGCAGAGATCTTTCCAGGTTGGGGTCATAATGGTGAATCAGACGATCGTGCATGAAGTTATAGTGATTTTTGTGTAGCCTCCGCACGAGATGCGTGTATCAGTCGCATGGGCCCCACGACTCGTGTTTCTCTGTCCGAGGCATCTCATCAATGATGTTTTCGGAGTCGATCACTGAGTTCTATGATGTCAATAGTAAAATAAAATAAGAATAAAAGGAAAAAAATGGGTGGCATCGATAGATGGTTTAACACGATGACTTCCCGAGAGGACACGATGACTTCCCAAGAGGTCACCCATCATAGTACTGCTTTCGCCCAAACAAGCTTAACTGAAGAGTTCTTATGGGATCTAGTGTGTTAGTGCGGTTGTACCTGCAGGAGATTGGTGGAAATTATGCTCATGCGAAACCTGTCCATGCAGCGGTAAGGTGTCCATATAGCCGAAATCAGAGATATAGGTCCGGCTAGATGCGCCTTTGGTACATATGCGTATCGTGTGCCCCGCGAAATCTTTCTAGATTGTGGTCATAATGGGGAATCGGACTATCATGCACGAAGTTATGGCGATTTCAATACGGTCTCCACGAGATGCACAGATCAGTCGCGTGGGCCCCATGGCTCATGTTTTCAGTCCGAGGCATACCATCGATGATGTTTTCAGAGGCGATCACCGAGTCCTCCGGTGTCAATGGTAAAATAAAATAAAAAAATGAATAAAATGGGCAGCATCAATAAATGGTTCAACCCGATGATTTTCTAGGAGATCACCCATCATAGTACTGCTCTCGCCTAAGCACGCTTAACTGAAGATTTCTCATAGGATCTGGTGAGCTGGCGTTGTCGTGCCCGCTAGAGATTTTCCATAAATTATGCTTTTATGTAACCCGTCTGTGCAACAGTAAGGCTTCAAAATAGCCAAAATTGGAGATACAGTCCCGCCAAATGCACCTTTGGCACATCTGCGCATCGTGCACCCCAGGGAGCTTTTTTTAGATTTGGGTCATAATGGAGAATTGGACGATCGTGCCCAAAGTTATGGTGATTTCTGTGCGGCCTCCACATGAGATGCGCGGATCAATTGCATGGGCCCAACAACTCATGATTTTTGGTCTGATGAATCCCATCTACAACATTTTCGGAGTCGATCTCTGAGTTCTCCGGCGTCAATGGTAAAATAAAATGATAATAAAAGGAAATAAAATGGGGGCATCAATAGATTGTTCAACATGTGACTTCCCAAGATGTCATCCATCAGTGTACTGGTCTCTCCCAAGCACTCTTAATTGAAAAGTCCTCATGGGATCTGGTGTGCTGGTGCGATCACGCCCGTTGGAGATTTGTCACAAATTGTGCTCATATGGAACCCATCCATGCTGTGATATGTCTGAACAAATGGAGTTACAGTCACGCCGGATGCACTTTCATCTTGCGTCATGCTCGAGATCTTTGGATTTGGATCATAATGGCGAATCGAATGATCATGCACAAATTTATGGATTTTCGTGCGGCCTCCGCACGAGATGCGTGGTTCTACCACGTGGGCCCCATGGCTCATGTTTTTCATTCCAAGGCAACCCATCTATGATGTTTTTGGAGTAGATCACCGAGTTCTCCGGCATCAACGGTAAAATATAATTAAAATAAAAAGAAATAAAATGGGCAAAGGTGCTTCAACGATGACTTCTAGGTCACCCATCATAATGTTCCGTAAACAGCGAAGAGTTCTCATGGGATCGGTGTCTTTGGTTGGTCACCACGGAGATTTGATGCAAATTATGCTCATGCGAAACTCGTCCGTGCAGCAATTAGGTGTCAAAATCGAGATACGGGTCCCACCATATGTGTCTGTGGCACATCTGTGCATCCTGTGCCCAGTAGAGATCTTTCTGGATTGGGGTCATAATGGCGAATCGGATGATCGTGCACGAAGTTATGGAGATTTTCATGCGACCTCCACACTAGATGTGCAGATCAATCATGTGGGCCCAATGACTCATGTTTTTCAAGTCGAGGCATCCCATCCATGACCTTTTCGAAGTCGATCGCCGAGTTCTCTGACGTCATGGTAAAATAAATTAAAAATAAAAGAAATTAAAATGGGTAGCATCAACAGATGGTTCAACACGATGACTTTCCAGGAGGCCACCATCATAATTGCTTTCGCAAACGCTCTTGAAGACTTCTCATGGATATGGTGTCTTTGGGCGGTCATCCACTAGATTTACCATAAATTATGCTCATGTGAAATAAAGCCAATAGCCAAAATAAGAGATATGGGTCCCACCAGATGGGCCTGTGACACATATGCGCATCGTGCGCCCCGCGAAGATCTTTCTAGATTCGGGTCATAATGGCGAATCGGACAATCGTGCACAAACTTTTGGTGATTTCCATGTGGCCTCCGCATGAGATGCGCGGATCAACCGCATGGGCCGCACAGCTCATATTTTTCAGTTCGAGCCATCCCATCTACGACATTTTCAGAGTCGATCACCGACTTTTTAGGCGTCAACGGTAAAACAAATAAAAAAGAAAATAAAATGGGCATCAACAAATGGTTCAACACGACAACTTTTGAGGAGGTCACCCATCATAGTTCTGCTCTCGCCCAAGGACGCTTAACTAAAGAGTTCTCAAGTGATCTGGTGTGCTGATGTGGTCGCGCCCGCTGGAGATTTGCCATAAATTGTGCTCATTTGTAACCCGTCAATGCCGCGGTAAGGTTTCGAAATAGCTAAAATTGGAGATATGGGTCCCGCCAAATACAGCTCATCTGCGTCATGTGCCCCATGAAGATCTTCCCGGATTAGAATGGCAAATCAGACGATCGTTCACAAATTTATGGTGATTTCCATGCAGCCTACACATGAGACATGCGGATCAGTCGTGGGCCCCACGACTCATGTTTTTTAGTCCGAGGCATCCCATCTACGATATTTTTGGAGTCAATCACCGAGTTCTCTGGCATCAATGATAAAATAAATAAAAATAAAAAGAAATAAAATGGGTGGCATTGATAGATGGTTCAACACGATGACTTCCCAAGAGCTCACCCATCAAAGTACTGCTCTCGCCCAAGCACGCTTAACTGAAGAGTTCTCATGAGATCTAGTGTGCTGGTGTGGTCAGAACCAATAGAGATTTACAGCAAATTGTGCTCATCTAGAACCCGTCTGCGGAGATCTTTTGGATTGCAGTCATAATGGAGAATCGGATGTTCGTGTGTAAAGTTATGGTAATTTTTGTGCGGCCTCCTATAAGGTGACCCATCATAGTACTGCTCTTGCCCAAGCATGTTTAACTGAAGAGTTCTCATGTGAACTAGGGTGTTGAGGTCGCTTCCGCTGAAGATTTACCGCAAATTATGCTCATGCTGTACTAATCCATGTAGTGGTAACGAGTCAAAATAGTTGAAATCAGATATAGGGGTCCTGCCAGATGTGCCTGCAATTCATATGCATGTCTAGCCCCGAAGTTATGGTGATTTTCGTGCGGCCTTCGCAGGTGTGCGGATCAACCACGTGGGTCCCACGGCTTGTGTTTTTCAATCCGAGGCATCCCATCGACAACATTTTCGGAGTCAATCACCGAGTTTTTTGGCGTCAATGATAAAATAAAATAAAAATAAAAGAAAATAAATTGTGAGGCATCAACAGATGGTTCAACACAACGACATCACAGGCTATCACCCATCATAGTACTGCTCTCGCCGCCTAAGCACGCTTAATTGAAGAGCTCATGGGATCTGGTGTGCTGGAGAGGTCGCGCCCGCTAAGATTTTTCACAAATTATGCTCATCCAAAACCCGTCCATGACGTGGTAAGGCTTCGAAATATCCAAAATTGAAGATATGGGTCCCGCCAGATGCGCCTTCGGCGCATCTGCGCGTCATGTGCTCCACGGAGATCTTTCGATTGGGGTAATAATGGCGAATAGGATGATCGTGCGTGAAGTTACGCAGATTTTTGTGCGTCCCCCACATGAGACATGCGGATCAGTCGTGTCGACCACACGGCTCATTTTTTTCAGTCCGAGGCATCCCATCTACAACATTTTTAGAGTCGATTGTCGAGTTCTCTAGCGTCAATGATAAAATAAAAATAAAATAAAATGGGCGGCATCAACAAATGGTTCCACACGACAGCTTCCCAGGAGGTCACCCATCATAGTACTGCTCTCATCCAAGCACGCTTAATTGAAGAGTTCATATGTGATTGTATTACAGTGCGGTCATTTCCAAATTGTGCTCATCGCGGAACATTTATGGTAAGGATTTGAAATAGCCAAAATCGAAGATACGGGTCCTGCCAGATGTGCCTTTGGCACATCTACACATCGTGCACCCCGCAGAGATCTTTTCGGATTAGAGTCATAAGAGCGAATCGGACGATCGTGCGTGAAGTTATGTCGATTTGATTTCATCGACCTCCACAAGATCAGATCGTCGGCCGTGTGGGCCCCACGCTCATATTTTTCAGGCATCCCATCATGACATTTTTGGAGTCGATCGAGTTCTTCGATGTCAACGATAAAATAAAATAAAAATTAAAGAAAATAAAATGGGAGGCATCAATAGATGGTTCAACATGCCGACTTCCCAAGATGTCACTCATCATAGTTCGGCTCTCCCCCATGCATGCTTAACTGAAGAGTTCTCATGTTATCTGGTGCGCTATTGCGGTCGTGTTTATTGGAGATTTGTTGTAAAATGTGCTCATGCGGAACCACGTGCCACTTGAAATAGAATCGATATAATGTCTCGCGATGGCGCTTTATGCTCATTTGCGTACTCCAGACATCTTTCTGGATTAGGGTCATAATGGCGAATTGGACGATCTTGTGCGAAGTTAGGGAAATTTTTGTGCGGCCCCCATAAAAGATGCATGGATCAGTCGTGTGGGCCCCACGTCTCATGTTTTTCAATCTGAGGCATCCCATCTACAATGTTTTTGGAGTCGATTGATGAGTTCTCCGACATTAACGATAAAATAAAAGAAAAATAAAAGGAAATAAAATGGCAGACAACTTCCACGGCAATTCGAGGTCAACCATCATACTCGGCATGCGAAGAGTTCACATGCGATCTAGTGTGCTGGTGCGGTCACACTCGCTAGAGATTTGCCATAAATTGTGTTGATCCAGAACCCATACGTGCCGTGGTAAGGCTTCTAAATAGCCAAAATCGGAGATACGGGTCCCGCTAGATGCGCCTTTAGCACATCTGCACGTCATGCGCCCTGTGGAGATCTTTTTGGATTAGGGTCATAGTGGCAAATCGGACGATCATGCATGAAGTTATGGAGATTTGCATACAACCTCCACGCGAGACGCGCGGATCAGCCATGTGGGCCCCACGGCTCATGTTTTTCATTCTGAGGCATCCCATCGATGACATTTTTAGAGTCGATCACCGAGTTCTCTAGCATCAACGAACATATAAAATAAAAATAAAAGGAAATAAAATGGGCAGCATCAACAAATGGTTCAACACGATGACTTCCCAGGAGGTCACCCATCAGTAATGCTCTCGTCGAAGCTCGCTTAACTAAAGAGTTCACGTGAGATCTGGTGTGCTAGTGCGGTCGCGCCTCTTTGAGATTTTAATTGTGTTTATCCGACGCATATCTTGCGGTAAGGCTTTGAATAATCTGGAATGAGACACCAAATGCTGCTCATCAGCATCATCGCCCCGAAGATATTTTTGGATTGGGATCATAATGGAGAATCAGATGATCGTGTGTGAAGTTATGGTGATTTTTGTGCAGCCCCCACATGAGATGCGTAGATCAGCCGTGTTGGCCCCACGACTCATGTTTTTCAGTCCGAGACATCCCATCTACAACATTTTTAGAGTCGATTGTCGAGTTCTCCGACGTCAATGATTAAATAAAATAAAAATAAAAGGAAGTAAAATGGGCAACATCAACATATGGTTCCACACGGTGGCTTCCTAGGAGGTCACCCATCATAGTACTACTCTCGCCAAACACGCTAACTGCAAAGTTCACATGTGATCTGGTGTACTCGTGCGGTCGTGCCCGCTAGAGATTTTTCACAAATTGTGCTCATGCAGGATCCTTACGTGCCATGGTAAGGCTTTGAAATAGCCAAAATTGGAGATACGGGTCCCGCAAGATGTGCTTTTGGCATGTCTATGCGTCATGCGCCCTGCAGAGATCTTTCCGGATTGGGATCATAATGGCAAACTGGGCAATCGTGTGCAAAGTTATGGCGATTTGCATGCGGCATCCACACGAGACGCTGCGTATCAGCCATGTGGGTGACACGGCTCATATTTTTCAGTCCGAGGCATCCCATTAATGACATTTTTGGAGTCGATCGCCGAGTTCTCTGGCGTCAACGGTAAAATAAAATAAAAATTAAAGAAAATAAAATGGGCGGCGTCAAGAGATGGTTCAAATGACTTCCAGATGTCGATCAAAATCGGCTCTCCCTAACCGCTTAAGAGTTCTCATGTTATCAGGGTCTTTGTGCGTCACTTTGTAGAGATTTGTAGTAAATTATGCTAAAGGAGAACCCGTATGTACCACGGTAAGGCTTCAAAATAGCTGAAATTGGAGATACTTGTCCTGCTAGATGCGCCTGTAGCTCATCTGCGCATCAAGTGCCCCATGGATATCTTTTCGGATTGGGGTCATAATGAGGAATCAAATGATCGTGCGTGAAGTTTTATTGATTTTCGTGCGGCCCCAACACGAGACATGCGGATCGCCGCGTATTCGTCGTTTTTCATTAGCATCCCATCCAATATTTTTAGTCGATTCAGTTCTCCGGTCGATGATAAAATAAAATAAAAAAAGGAAATAAAATGGGCGGCATCAACAGATGGTTCAACACGACAACTTCCCAAGAGGTAACCCATCACAATACGGCTCTCTCCCTAGCACGCTTAACTAAAGAGTTCTCATTGGATATGGTGTCTTTGTCGCCCATTGTAGATTTGCGCAAATTACGCTATGGAACCCATTCGATAAGGCTTCAAAATAGTTTAAAATGAAGATATGGGTCCTACAAGATGCGATTGCGGCACATCTGTGCGTCGTGCACCTCGTGGAGATCTTTTTGGATTAAGGTCATAATAGAGAATCGGATGATCATGCGCAAAGTTATGGAGATCGTCGTGTGGCCTCCACACGATAAGGGCAAATCAGCGGTGGGCCCCACGGCTCATGTTTTTTAGTCTGAGGAATCCCATCGATGACATTTTTGAAGTCGATCTCCGAGTTTTGTGGCATCAATGGTAAAATAAAATAAAATTAAAAAGAAATAAAATGGGTGACATAAATGGTTCAACATGATGACTTCTTAGGAGGTCACCCATCGATCTTCTCTCGCCAAGCATGCATACTAAGAGTTCTCATGGTGTCCGGTATGCGGAGATTTGGAAATTTGTATATTATGCTCATCCAAAACCCATCCGTGCTGCGATAAGGCTTCGTAATAGCAGAAATTGGAGATACGGGTCTCGCTAGATGCGCCTGTGGCTCATCTACGCGTCGATCTCCAAGTTCTGTGGCATCAACAATAAAATGAAATAAAAATAAAAGGAAATAAAATGGGCAGCATCAATAGATCGTTCAACAAGTCAATTTCCCAGGAGGTTACCCATCATAGTACTACTCTCGCCCAAGCACGTATAACTGAAGAGTTCTCATGGGATCTGGTGTGCTGGTGTGGTCGCACCTGTTGGAGATTTGTCATAAATTGAGCTCATCTGGAACCCTTCTGTGCCGCGATAAGGCTTCAAAATAGCTGAAATCGGAGATATTCAACATGACTTTGAGCACATCGTACATCACCTCACGAGATCTTTCTGAATTGGGGTCATAATTGCGAATGGGATGATTGTGAGTGAAGTTATGGAGATTTTCGTGTGTCCTCCACACGATAATGCGGATCAGCTGAGTGGGTCCCATGGCTAGTGTTTTTCAGTCTGATGCATCCCATCAATAAAATTTTTGGAGTTGATCATCAAGTTCTCCGATGTCAATAAAATAAAATACAAATATAAGGAAATAAAATGCGTGACATCAACAGATGGCTCAACATGATGACTTCCGATGGTCACCCATCATAGTACTGCTCTCGCCTAAGCACGCTTAATTGAAGAGTTCTCATGAGATCTTGTGTGCTGGTATGATTACGCCCGTTGGAGATTTTTTACAAATTGTGCTCAAAGGAACTTCGTTTGTATGTATAAGGCTTCATACAAAATCGGAATCGTGTCCACAGATACCCGGCTCATGTGCGCATCATGCTCCCCGTGGAGAACTTTCTGGATTAGGGTCATAATGACAAATCGAATGATCGTGCATGATGTTATGATGATTTTCGTGCGGCCTCTGCACGAGATGCGTGGATCAACCGCGTGGGCCCCATGGCTCATGTTTTTCAGTCCAAGGAATTCCATCAGTGGTAGTTTTGGAGTCGATCACTGAGTTCTTTGGCGCTAATAGTAAAATAAAAAATAAAAGGAAATAAAATGGGCGGCATCAACAGACGGTTCAACACGATAACTTCCCAAGAGGTCACCCATCATAGTACCGTTCTCTCCCAAGCACGCTTAATTGAAGAGTTCTTATGTGATCTGGTGTGCTGGTACAGTGCCCTGGAGATTCATCGTAAAATGTGCTCATGAGGAACCTGTCTGTGTCACGGTAAGGCTTCGAAATAGCTAAAATCGGAGAAACGGGTCCCACCATATGTGCCTTTGGCCCATCTGCGCATCATGCACCCTGCGGAGATCTTCCTAGATTGGAGTCATAACGGCCAATCGAATGATCATTCGCAAAGTTATGGCAATCTTCATGTGGCCTCCAAACGAGATGCGCGGATCAGTCTTGTGGGCCCCATGACTCATGTTTTTCTGCCTGAGGCATCACATCGATGATATTTTCAGAGTCGATCGCCAAGTTCACCAGCGTCAATGTTAAAATAAAATGAAATAAAATGCGGCAATAGATGGTTCTTCATGACATCCCGACATCTCCCATCATGCCTCTCGCCAAGCTTAATTGAAGAGTTCATGATATCGGTGTATTGCGGTCCACGCCTAGAGATTTGCCTCAAATTGTGCTAATGCGGAACCCGTCCGAGCCTCGGTAAGACTTCGAACTCGCCAAAATCAAAGATACGGGTCCCGTAGGATGCGCTTGTGGCACATCTGGGCGTCTTGTGCCCGGCTAAGATCTTTTCTAAATGGTTTCACAATGGCAAATCAGATGATCATGCGAGAAGTTTTGGCGAGCGGACTCCACACGAGACGCGTGGATCAGCCATGTGGGCCCCATCATCTGTCTTTCATTATGAGGCATCCCATCGATGACATTTTCAGAGTTGATCTCCGAGTTTTGCGACATCACGATAAAATAAAATGGGCGGCATCAACAGATGGTTCAATGCTATGACTTCCCATTTGGTCACTCGTCATAATCGCTCTCGAAGCACGCTTGCGAAGAGTCTCATGGGATCTTGTGTGGTAGGCGGTCACTCCGGGATTTACCACCATGCGAACGTCCATTCTGCGGTAAGGCTTGAACTTCGAAATCAGAGATCTGGTCTGCGCGTTTGAAATCTGCAAATGTGCGGTGGAGATCTTTTTGGGTCATAATAGTGAATCAGGCGATCGTGCGCGAAGTTAAGGCAAGCGGCCTACACATGAGATGCGCGAATCAACCGCGCAAGTCCCACGACTCATGTTTACCATTACGAGGCATCCCATCGTTGATGTTTTCGGAGTCGATCTCCGAGTTTTATAACGTTAACGATAAAATAAAATAAAAATAAAAGGAAATAAAATGGGTTGCATCAACAGATGGTTCAACGCTACAACTTCCCAATAGGTCACCCATCATATTGCCCAAAAAATGCTTAACTAAAAGTTCTCGGGATCGGTGTGTGCGGTCACTAGAGATTTGCCGCAAATTGAGCTCATCGGTCTGCGGCTAAATTTTAGCATAAATTGGAGATATGAGTCCCGCCAGATGTGCATGTGGCTCATCTACATGTCGTGTGACCCGTGAAGATCTTTTCAGATTGGCGTTATAATGGCGAATTGGATGATCGTGCATGAAGTTATGATTTACATGCGGTCTACGCGAGGCGTGTATTAAATAGGCCCCTTCATGTTTTACGTCAAGGCATCCCATCGATGAAGTTTTTGGAGTCGATCGTCAAGTTATCTACCATCAACAATAAAATAAAATAAAAATAAAAAAAATAAAATGAGTGGCATCAACAGATCGTTCAACACGATGACTTCCAGGAGGTCACCCATCATATTACTGCTCTCGCCCAAGTAAGCTTAACTGAAGAGTTCTTATTAGATCTGGTGTGTTGGTGCGGTCGTGCATGCTAGGATTTGCCACAAATTGTGCTCATCTGGAACACATATGTGTCTCGATAAGGCTTTGAAATAGATGAAATCAAAGAAACGGGTCCCGCTAGATGTGGCGGTGGCACATCTACGCATCCTGTGCCCCATGGAGATCCTTTTGGACTTGGGTCATAATGATAATCGGTCGATCGTGAGCAAAGTTATGGTGATCTCCATGCGGCCTCCACACGAGAAGCATGGATTAGCAGCATGGGCCCCATGACTCATGTTTCTCAATCCGAGGCATCCCTTCGATGATGTTTTCAGAGTCGATATGCTAGTTTTGTAGCGTCAATGGTAAAATAAAATAAAAATAAAAGGAAATAGAATGGGTGGCATCAATAGACGGTTCAACATGATGACTCTCTAGGAGTTCACCCATCACATTGCTCAAAGCTTAACTTAGCGAAGAGCTCTCATGGGATCTGGTGTCTTATGCGGTCCGCGCAGATTTCATATTGTGCTCTTATCGAACCCATTGGCATGATAATGCTTCAAAATAGCAGAAATCAGAGATATAGGTCCCACCAGATGTGCCTGTGGCTCATCTGCACATCATGTGCCTCGCGGAGATCTTTTCGAATTAGGGTCATAAGGGCAAATCGGATGATCGTGCATGAAGTTATGACGATTTCTGTGCGGACTCCACACAAGATGCGCAGATCAGCTGAGTTGGCCTCACAACTCGTGTTTTTCAGTCCGAGGCATCCCAATGACAATGTTTTTGGAGTCAATCGCCAAGTTCTGTGGCATGATAAAATAAAATTAAAATAAAAGGAAATAAAATGGGCAGAATCAATAGATGGTTCAACAAGATGACTTCCCAGGAGGTCACCCATCATAGTACTACTCTCGCCCAAACACGCTTAATTGAAGAGTTCTCATGTGATTTGGTGTGCTATTGCGATCGCGCCCGCTGGAGATTTGCCGCAAATTGTGCTCATGCGAAACCCGTATGTCACGGTAAGGCTTCAAAATAGATGAAATCAAAGATACAGGTCTCTCCAAATGCTCTTTTGGCAATCTGGGCGTCATGCGCCCCACGGAGATCTTTCTAGATTGGGGTCATAATGGCGAATTGGACGATCGTTTGTAAAATTATGGTGATTTCTGTGCATCCCCACACGAGAAGCGCGGATTAGCCGCGTATGCCCCATTGCTCATAGTTTTCAGTCTGAGGCATCCCATTGATGACATTTTCGGAGTCGATCCCCGAGTTCTCAGTATCAACGATAAAATAAAATAAAAATTAAAGAAAATAAAATGTGTGGCATGATGACTCAACACGATGACTTTCAAGGAGGTCATATATCATTTCCAACGCTTAAATGAAGAGTTCTCATGTTATCTTGTGTGCTGTTGTAGTTGCACCGTTGGAGATTTTCCATAAATTGTGCTCATGTGGAACCCGTACGTGCCGCGGTATGGCTTCAAAATAGCTGAAATCAAAAATACATGTCCCACCAAATGCACCTGTGGCTCATCTGCGTCTGGGCCCTACGAAGATCTTTCCGGATTGGGGTCATAATGGCGAATCAGATGATCATGCTCGAAGCTATGTCAATTTTCATGCGACCCCAACATGAGATGCGCAGATCAACCGAGTAAGCCTCATGGCTCATGTTTTTCAGTCCGAGGCATCCCATCTACAACTTTTTTGGAGCTGATTGTCGAGTTCTCCAGCGTCAATGATAAAATAAATAAAAAATAAAAGGTAATAAAATGGGTGGCATCAACAGATGGTTCAACACGATAACTTCCCAAGAAGTAACCCATCATTGTACAGCTCTCGCCCAAGCATGCTTAACTGAAGAGTTCTCATGGGATTTGGCGTGCTGGTGCAGTCCCACCCGCTGAAGATTTGTCACAATTGTGCTCATACGAAACCCATCCATGCCATGGTACAGCTTCGAAATAGCCAAAATCAAAGATATGGGTCCCACCAGATGCGCCTGCGACTCATCTGCCTATCGTGTGCCCCACAAAGATCTTCTGGATTGGGGTCATAATAGCGAATCAGACGATCATGCATGAAGTTATGGCGATTTTCATGCGGCCTCAACATGAGATGCGCAGATCAGTCGAGTGGGCCCCATGGCTCATATTTTTCAGTCTAAGGCATCCCATCGATGATGTTTTCGGAGTTGATCATCGAGTTCTCCCGCGTCAACGGTAAAATTAAATAAAAATAAAAGGAAATAAAATGAGCGGCATCAAGAGATGGTTCAACACAATGACTTCCTAGTAGATCACCCATCATAGTACTACTCTCGCCCAAGCACGCTCAACTAAAGAGTTCTCATGGGATGCTGGTGTACTGGTGCGGTCACGCCCACTGGAGATTTGTCATAAATTGAGCTCTTCCAGAACCCATCTGTGCTACGATAAGGCTTTGAAATAGCTGAAATTAGAGATACGGGTCCCGCCAGATGCACCTGCGACACATTTACGCGTCGTGCGCCCCATGGAGATCTTTTTGGATTGGGGTCATAATGGCGAATTGGATGATCATGCATGATGGCAATTTTAGTGCGGTGTCCACACGAGATGCATGGATCAGCCCTATGGGCTTTGCACTCGTGTTTTTTAGTCTAAGGCATCTCATCGATGACATTTTCAGAGTTGATCACCGAGTTCTCTAGCATCTACATTAAAATAAAATACAAATAAAAGGAAATAAAATGCGACATCAAGAGATGGTTTAACACAATGACTTCCCAGAAGATCACCCATCATAGTACTGCTCTCACCCAAGCACGCTTAACTGAAGAGTTCTCATGGGAACTAGTGTGCTAGTGCGGTCGCTCCCGTTGGAGATTTTTTTGCAAATTGTGCTCATATAGAACCCGTTAGATGCGGTAAGGTTTGAACTAGCTAAAATGGATATCGTGCCCGCCATATGCTTGCGGCTCATCATGTGTCCCTAGATCTCTCTGGGTGGGGTCATAACGGAGAATCGGATGATCGTGCTCGAAGTTATGGCGATCTTCGTGCAGCATCTCATCTTTTTCATTACGAGTCATCCCATCGATGACATTTTTGGAGTCGATCTCCGAGTTACGTAATTTAGCGATGCGATATCAGATGGTTCAAGCGATGACTTCCGAGGTCACCCATCATATCTACTCGCCCGCACACTTAAGCGAAGAGTTCTCATGGGATGCGGGTATGCGTCGCGGTTTCCCACTAGAGATTTGCTGTAAATTGAGCTCATCAACCCGTTATGTC
Organism: Cymbidium sinense; assembly: GCA_021442155.1. NCBI lineage: Eukaryota > Viridiplantae > Streptophyta > Magnoliopsida > Asparagales > Orchidaceae > Cymbidium > Cymbidium sinense. The sequence continues at coordinate 125,190,075 of CM038214.1, forward strand.
GCGGTATGGATTCAAAGCCAAAATCGAGATTCCCCCATATCGCTTGTGGCATCGCGTGTGCAACCGCATAGATCTTTCTTGATTTGGATCATAATGTCGCCGGACGTGTGCAGTTATGGCAATTTTCATGCGGCCTCACACGGCGGATCAAGCTGTGGGCCCCATGACTTGTGTGTTTCAATCCGAGGCATCACATCTATGACATTTATAGAGTTGATCATTGAGTTCTAGCGTCAATGATAAAATAAAATAAAAAGAAAAGGAAATATAATAGGCAGCATCAACAGATGGTTCAACATGATGACTTCCCAAGAGGTCACCCATCATAGTACTGCTCTCACCTAAGCACACTTAACTAAAGAGTTCTCATGCGATCTGGTGTGTTGGAGCGGTCATACCCGCTAGAGATTTACCACAAATTGTGCTCATGCATAACCCGTACATGTCGTGGTAAGGCTTTGAAATAGCCAAAATTGGATATATCCCACGGATGCGCTGGCCATCACTTCGTCTACGAAGATCTTTCCAGATTGGCATCATAATGGCGAATCGGACTATCGTGCATGAAGTTATGGCGATTTCCGTGCGGCCTCCACACGAGATGCACAAATCAACCAAGTGGTCCCCATGACTTGTGATTTTCAATACGAGACATCCCATCTATGACAATTTCAGAGTTGATCTCTGAGTTGTGCGTCAACGGTAAAATAAAATAAAAGAAGATAAAATAAATTGGGCAGCACCAACAGATGGTTCAACATGATGACTTCCAAGGAGATCACCCATCATAATACTGCTCTCGCCCAAGCACTCTTAACTAAAGTGTTATCATGGAATCTGGTGTTTGGTGCGATCACTCAAGCTAGAGATTTGCTACAAATTGTGCTCATCTAGAACCCATCTGTGCCACGGTAAGGCTTCGAAATAGCCAAAATCAGAGATATGAGTCCCACTAGATGCTTCGACAAATTTATCGAGATCTTTCATTGGGTTCATAAAAGGCGAATTGGACGATCGTCTTGAAGTTAATTTCGTGGGCCTCCACGAACACTCACCAAGTGGGTCCCATTACTCGTGTTTCTCAGTCTGAGGCATCTCCGAGTTCACTAGCATCAATGTTAAAATATAATACAAAAAAGGGAAATAAAATACGCGGCATCAACGGATGGTTCAACACAATGACTTCCCAGGAGGTCACCCATCATAGTATTGCTCTCATCTAAGCACGCTTAACTGAAGAGTTCTCATGGGATCTAGTGTGCTGGTGCTATCACGCCCGATAGAGCTTTTCCACAATTTGAGCTCATCTAGAAACCATCCATGTTGTAGTAAGGCTTTGCAAAATGGAGATGAGCCATGATATGACTCATCTGCATGTCATGTGCCCGAATATCTTTCCAGATTGGGGTAATAAAGGTGAATCGAGGATCGTGCGTGATGTTATGGTGATTTATGTGCGGCTCCACGAAATGTCGGATCAGGGTACACTCGTGTTTTTAGTCAAGGAATCCCATCGACGACATTTTGGAGTTCACTCGACATCAATGGTAAAATAAAATAAAAATAAAAGGAAATAAAATGGGCGGCATCAACAGATCGTTCAACATGATGAATTCCAGAAGGTCACCTATCATAGTACTGTTCTTGCCTAATCACGCTTAACTGAAGAGTTCTCATGGGATCTGGTGTGCAGGTGAGGTCGCACCTGCTGGAGATTTGCAGCAAATTGAGCTCATCCAGAACCCATCCACGCCGTAGTAAGGCTTCAAAGTAGCCAGAATCGGAGATACGGGTCCCCCGATATGCATTTATGACACATCTGTGCATTGTGCCCCTCGCGGAGATCTTTCCGGATTGGGGTCATAATGGCGAATTACAATCATGCGTGAAGTTATGGCGCTTTTTGTGCGGCCTCCGTACAAGACAAGCGGACCAACTGAGTGAGCCCTACGGTTCATGTTTTTTAGTCTGAAGCATCCCATTGATGACATTTTCATAGTCGATCTTCAAGTTCTCCGACATCAACATTAAAATAAAAGGAAATAAAATGGGCGGCATCAATAGATGGTTCAACACGATGACTTCCCAGGAGGTTACCCATCATAATACTGCTCTCACCTAAGCAAGTCTAACTTAAGAGTTCTCATGGGATCTGGCGTGCTGGTGCGGTCGCGCCCGTTGGAGATTTTTTGCAAATTATGCTCATGTGAAACTCGTCCGTGCCACAGAAACGCCTCAAAATAGCCGAAATCAGAGATATGTGTCCTGCAAGATGCGCCTGCGGCTCATCTGCTCGTCCTGCGCCCCATGGAGAACTTTCCAAATTGGTGTCCTAATGGAGAATCGGATGATCGTGCAGAAAGTTAAGGTGATCTCCATGTGGCCTCCACACGGAACGCGTGTATCAGCCGCGTAAGCCCCACGACTCATGTTTTTCATTCAGGGGCATCCCATTGATGACGTTTTCAGAGTCGATCTTCGAGTTCTACGACGTCAAAGGTAAAATTAAATAAAAATAAAAGGAAATAAAATTGGTGGCATTAATAGATGGTTCAATGCGATGAGTTCCAAGAGGTCACCCATCATAGTACTGCTCTTGCCCAAGCACGCTTAACTCAAGAGTTTTCATGGGATCTGGTGTACTAGTGTGGTCACACTCGCAGGAGATTTTTCATAAATTGAGCTCATCATAAATGCGTTTGTGTCGCGATAAGGCCTTAAAATAGCTGAAATCAGAGATACTGTTCCTGCCAAATGCGCCTGGGGCACCTCTGCACGTCGTGCGACCTACGAAGATCTTTCTGAATTGGGGTCATAATGGTGAATTGGATGATCATACGCAAAGTTATTGCGATTTACATGTGGCCTCCACACTAGGCGCGCGAATCAGCCGCGTGGGTCCCATAGCTCATGTTTTTCAACCCGAGGCATCCCATTGATGACATTTTTGCAGTCGATCGTCGAGTTTTATGACATCAATGGTAAAATAAAATAAAAATAAAAGGAAATAAAATGAGCATCAACAAATAGTTCAACACGACAACTTTCTAGAAGGTCACTCATTATAGTACTCCTCTTGCCCAAGCACGCTTAACTGAAGAGTTCTCATGTGATATGGTGTGCTGGTGCGGTCACGCCTACTGAAGATTTGTAGCAAATTGTGCTTATACGGAACCCATCCATGCCACGGTAAGGCTTTGAAATAGCCGAAATTGGAGATACGGGTCCCACCATATGCGCCTTTGGCACATCTACGCGTTGTGGGCCCCACAAAGATCTTTTTGGATTTTGGTCATAATGCCAAATCAGACGATCGTGCATGAAGTTATAGTGATTTCCGTGCGGCCTCCACACAAGTTGCGTGGATCAGCCGAATGGGCCCCACGGCTCGTGCTTTTCAATTCGAGGCATCCCATCGATGATATTTTCGAAGTCGATTGCCGAGATCTCCGACGTTAATGGTAAAATAAAATAAAAATAAATGGAAATAAAATGGGCGGCATCAACACATCATTAAACATGATGACTTCCAGGAGGTCACCCATCATAGTACTACTCTCACCCAAGCATGCTTAACTGAAGAGTTCTCATGGGATCTGGTGTGCTGGTGCGGTCACGCCCGCTAGAGATTCGCCATAAATTAAGCTCATCTGGAACCCGTACATGCCATAATAAGGCTTCGAAACAGCCAAAATCAGAGATACGGGTCCCGTCATATGCACCTGTGACACGCCTACGCATCGTGCTCCCCATGGAGATCTTTCCGGATTAGTTTCATAATAGAGAATCAAATGATCATGTGCGAAGTAATGGCAATTTTTGGGCCCCACTGCTCTTATTTTTCAACCCGAGACATCCCATCAATGACATTTTCAGAGTCAATCTCTGAGTTCTCTGACGTCAATATTAAAATAAAATTAAAATAAAAGAAAATAAAATGAGCATCATCAACAGATGGTTCAACATAATGACTTCATAAGAGGACACCCTTTATAATACTGCTCTCTTCCAAGCACGCTTAACTGAAGAGTTCTCATGGGATCTGGTGTGCTGATGTGGGCATGCCCGTTGGAGATTTTCTACAAATTGTGCTCATAAACCCGTCCATGCCGCAGTAAGGCTTCAAAATAGCCGCAATCGAAGATACATGTCCCGCTAAATGTGCTTGCGGCTCATCTATGCATCCTACGCCATGCTGAGAACTTTCTGGATTGGGATCATAATGGCGAATCGTATGATCATGAAGTTATGGCGATCTTTATGTGGCCTCCACATGGGATGCACGGATCAGCCGAATAGGCCCCATGGCTCATGTTTTTTTATGAGGCATCCCATCAATGATGTTTTCAGAGTCGATCTCCTAGTTCTGCAACGTCAACTGTAAAATTAAATGAAAATAAAAGGAAATAAAATGGGCATCATCAACAGATGGTTCAACATGACGACTTCATAGGAGGTCACCCTTCAAAATGTTGCTCTCGCCCAAGCACGCTTAACTGAAGAGTTCTCATGGGATCTAGTGTGTTGGTGTGGTCATTCCCTGCTGGAGGTTTGTCGTAAATTGAGCTCATATGAAACCAGACTGTGCCATAGTAAGGCTTTGAAATAGCTAAAATCGGAGAAACAGGTCCCACCAGATGCGCTTGCATCTTATCTGTGTGTCATGCGCCCCACAGAGATCTTTTCGGATTGGGGTCATAATGGAAAATCAGATGATCATGCGTGAATTTTGGCAATTTTTGTGCGACCTCGACGCAGCAGCTGGATCGACATGTATTTAGCTCATAAGTCGAGCATCCCATCTATGACATTTTTGAAGTCGATCGTCAAGTTCTCTAGTGTAAAAGGTAAAATAAAAGAAAATTAAAAGGAATTAAAATGGGTGGCATCAACTGATGGTTCAACACGACGACTTCCCAGGAGGTCACCCATCATAGTACTGCTCTTGCCCAAGCACACAAAACTGAAGAGTTCTCATGGGATCTAGTGTGCTGGTGCGGTCGCGCCCATTGGAGATTTGCTGCAAATTGTGCTCATGCCAAACCCGTACGTGCAGCGATATGTCTTCGAACTAGCCAAAATTGGAGATACCTGACCTACCAGATGTGCCTTTAGCACATTAGAGTGACGTACGCCCCGCGGAGATCTTTCTAGATTGGGGTCATAATGGCAAATCGGGCAGTCGTATGCAAAGTTATGGCAATTTCTGTGTGGCTTTTGCACTTGACGCGCGTGGATCCCATGGCTCATATTTTTCAGTCCAAGGCATCCCATTGATGACAGTTTCGGAGTCGATCATCGAGTTCTTCGGCGTCAACGATAAAATATAATAAAAATAAAATAAAATGGGCCGCCTTAACCATCTACAACTTCCCAGGAGGTCACCCATCATTGTACTACTCTCTCCCAAGCTCGCTTAGGTGAAGAGTTCTCATGGGATTTGGTGTGCTAGTGTGATTGCGACTGCTGGAGATTTGCTACAAATTATGCTCATGCGAAACCCGTATGTGTCGCGATAAGGCTTTGAAATAACCGAAATTGGAGATATGAGTCCCGCTAGATGCACTTGCAGCTCATCTGCTGGTCATGCGCCCCACGGAAATCTTTCCAGATTGGGATCATAATGGCGAATCGGATGATCGTGCATGAAGTATTTGCAATTTTTGTGCGGCCTCTGCACGAGATGTGCGGATCAGCTGCATGGGCCACACGGATCATGTTTTTCAGTCCGAGGCATCCCATCAACAACATTTTTGGAGTCGATCACCAAGTTCTCCGACATCAATGGTAAAATAAAATAAAAATAAAATAAAATAAAATGGGCGGCATCAACAGATGGTTCAACACGATGATATCCCATGAGGTCACCCATCATAGTACTGTCGTCGCCCAAGCATGCTTAACTCAAGAATTCTCATGGGATCTGGTGTGCTGGTATGGTCGGGCCCGTTGAAGATTTTCTGCAAATTGTGCTCATGCAAAACCCGTCTGTGTCACCGTAAGGCTTCAAACCAGCCAAAATTAGTGATATGTGTCCCACTAGATGCGCTTGCGTCTCATTTGTGCGTCGTGCACCCCACGATGATCTTTCCGGATTGGGGTCATTTAGGCGAATGTGATGATCGTGTGCGAAATTATGGAGATTTCCATGCGGCCTTTGCATAAGATGCGCAAATCAGCCAAATGGGCCCCACAGCTCGTGTTTTTCAATCCGAGGCATCCCAACGATGACATTTTCAGAGTTGATCGCTGAGTTCTCCAACATCAACAATAAAGTAAAATAAAAATTAAAGAAAATAAAATGGGCAGTATCAATAGATGGGTCGACATGATGACTTCTCAAGAGGTCACCCATCATAGTACTGCTCTCGCCCAAGCACGCTTAACTGAAGAGTTCTCATGGGATATGGTGTGCTGATGTTGTCGCGCCTGCTGGAGATTTGCCATAAATTATGCTCATGTGGAACCCATCCATGTCGCGGTAAGGCTTCAAAATAGCCAAAATCGGAGATACGTGTCCCGTTAGATGGGCAGGCCCAACTGCGCGTCATGTGCCCCATAGAAATCTTTTTGAATTGGGGTCATAATGGCGAATCAGATGATCATGCGTGAAGTTATGGTGATTTCGGTGTGGCCTCCACATGAGACACGTAGATCAGTCGAGTGGGTCCAATGACGTGTTTTTTAATCCAAGACATCCCATCGATGATGTTTTGAATCGATCTCCGAGTTCTTCGACGTCAACGGTAAAATAAAATAAAAATAAAAGGAAATAAAATGGGCAACATTAAGAGATGGTTCAACACGAAGACTTCTCAGGAGGTCACCCATCATAGTACTGCTCTCACCCAAGCACGCTTAACTGAAGAGTTCTCATGGGATTTGGTGTGTTGGTGCGGTCACTGGAGATTTGTCGCAAATTATGCTCATGCGGAACCCGTCTATGCTGCGGTAAGGCTTCAAAATAGAAAAAATTGGAGATTGAGTCGCTAGATGCGCTTGTGGATAATCGAAGCATTGTGCCCGCAGAGATCTTTCTGGATTGGGTAAATGATCGAGGCGGTATTTTGGATTTGGCATCCCAACAAGTTGTGGGGATCCCACCATTACAACGTGTTTTGGAACAATTCCGGATGGCATCACCGATGGCGACATCTTCCTAGGAGGTCACCGATCATAGTACTGCTCTCGGCCAAGCACACTTAACCAAAGAGTTCTCATGGGATCTGGTGTGCTGGTGCGATCACGTCCGCTGGAGATTTGCCATAAATTGTGCTCATGTGGAACCTATATGTGTCGTGTTAACACTTTGAAATTGTTGAAATAGGAGAACAGGTCTCTCATGCGGCTCATCTGCTCGTCGTTCGCCTTGTAGAGATATTTCAGATTTGGGTCATAATGATGAATTGGATGATCTTGCGTAAAGTTATGGTGATTTTCATGCGGCCTCTGCACGAGACGTGCGGATCAGTAGCGTGGGCCCCACGGATCATACTTTTCAGTCCGAGGCATCCCATCAACAACATTTTGAGTCGATGAGTTCTTCGACATCAACGTTAAGTAAAATTAAAATAAAAGGAAATAAAATGGGTGGCATCAATAGATGGTTCAACACGGTGACTTCCTAGGAGGTCACTCATCATAGTACTGCTCTTGCATAAGCACGCTTAAATAAAGAGTTTTCATGTGATCTGGTGTGCTGGTGTGGACGTGCCCGCTAGAGATTTGCCACAAATTATGCTCATGCGAAACCTATATGTGCTGTGGTAAGGCTTTGAAATAGCCGAAATCGGAGATATGGGTTCGGTGTATCTGTGCGTTGTGCCCCCGCAGAGATATTTCCAGATTGGGGTCATAATGGAGAATCGAACGATCGTGCCTGAAATTATGGTGATTTCCATGCGGCCTCCACACGCGGTTCAACTGCGTGGGCCCCTTGGCTCGTATTTTTCTATTCTAGGCATCCCATCTACAATGTTTTCAGAGCTGATTGCCAAGTTCTCCGGCATTAATGAAAAAATAAAATAAAAATAAATGGAAATAAACTGGGTGGCATCAACATATGGTTCAACACGATGACTTCCCAGGAGGTCACCCATCATAGTACTGCTCTCGTCCAAGCTCACTTAATTGAGGAGTTCTCATGGGATCTAGTGTACTGGTGCGGTCGCACCCTCTGGAGATTTGCTGCAAATTATGCTCATGCCAAACCAGTACGTGTCACGGCAAGGCTTTGAAATAGCCAAAATCAGAGATATGGGTCATGCCAGATGCGCCTACGGCTCATCTACTCATCATGCGCCTTGCAAAAATCTTTCCAAATTGGGGTCGTAATATCGATTCGGATGATCGTGTGCAAAGTTATGATGATTTCCATGTGGCCTCACCATGAGATGTGCAAATCAATCGCGTGGGCCCCATGGGTCATGCTTTTCAATCAGAGGCATCCCATCAACGACATTTTTGGAGCCAATCACCGAGTTCTCTGACGTCAATGGTAAAATAAAATAAAAATAAAAGGAAATAAAATGGGTGGCATCAACAGATGGTTCAACACGACGACTTCCGAGGAGGTCACCCATCATAGTACTGTTCTCGCCCAAGCACACTTAACGGAAGAGTTCTCTTGGGATCTTGTGTGCTGGTGCGGTCGCGCCTGTTGGAGATTTTCTATAAATTGTGGTCATTGGGAACCTATCTGTTGCACGGTAAGGCTTTGAACTAGCCAAAATCGATGATATGTGTCCCTCCATATGTGCCTGCGACTCATTTGTGCGTCGTGCGCCCCGCGGAGATCTTTCTGGATTGGGGTCATAATGGCAAATCAAATGATCGTGCATGAAGTTTTGGCAATTTCAGTGCGTCCTCCGCACGAGACATGTGGATAAGCCACGTGGGCCCACAACTCGTGTTTTCCAATCCGAGGCATCCCATCGATGACATTTTTAGAGTCGATCACCGAGTTCTCTAGTATCAATGGTAAAATACAATAAAAATAAAAGGAAATAAAATGGGTGGCATCAATAGATGGGTCAATACGATGACTTCTTAGGTGGTCACCCACCATAGTATTGCTCTCAGCTTGCAACTAAATAGTTCTTATGTGATGCGGTGTCTTGCGTTTCGTGCTCTTGTAAATTTGCTCATGCGAACTTCGTATACGCCCAGGCATCAAAATATGGAGTATGAGTCCCCAGATGTTCCTTTGGCCATCGTGTATGCGTAGAGATCTTTTTGTATTGAGGTCATAATGGTGAATCAAATGATCATGCGTGAAGTCATGGTAATTTTCATGCGGCCTCCGCACGTGATGCATGGATCAGCAGCGTGGGCCCCCGGGCTCATGTTTTTCAGTCCGAGGAATCCCATCTATGATGTTTTCAGAGTCGATCACCGAGTTCTCCGGCGTCAACGATAAAATAAAATAGAAATAAAAGGAAATAAAATGGGTGGCATCAACAGATGGTTAAACATGATGACTTCCCAGGATGACACCCATCATAGTATTGCTCTCGCCTAAGCACGCTTAAATGATGAGTTCTCATGGGATCTGGTGTGCTGGTGCGGTCGCGCCCGTAGGAGATTTGCCGCAAATTATGCTTATGTGGAACCCGTCCGTGCAGCGGTAAGGAGTCGAAATAGGAGAAACGGCTCCCGCTAGATGCGCTTGCATCACATCTACGCGTCGTGCACCCCACGAATATCTTCTGAATTGGGATCATAATGGCGAATCGGATGATCGTACGTGAATTTATTGTGATTTCCGTGCGGCCTCCGCACGAGATGCGTTGATCAGCAACGTGGGCCCCACGACTCATGTTTTTCTGTCTAAGGCATCCCATCAATGGCATTTTGAGTTATTTGGCATTAACGGTAAAATAAAATAAAAATAAAAGGAAATAAAATGAGCGGCATCATTAAATTGTTCAACACAATGACTTTCTAAGAGGTCACCCATCATAGTACTGCTCTCGCCCAAGCACACGTAATTGAAGAGTTTTCATGTGATCTGGTGTGTTGTTGCGGTCGAGCCTGCTAGGGATTTACCATAAATTGTGCTCATGTGAGGTAAGGCTTCAACATAGCCACAATCAGAGTTACGGGTCCTGCCAGTTGCCCCTGCAACTCATTTGGGCATCGGGCGCCCCGCAGAGATCTTTCGGTTTGGGGTCATAATGGCGAATCGGACGATCGTGCATAAATTTATGGCGATTTCTGTGTGGCCTCCACATGAGATGCATGGATCAGCCGCATAGGCCCCATAACTCATGTTTTTTAGTCCGAGGCATCCCATCGATGACATTATCAGTGTCGATCATCGAATTCTCCGGCGTCAATGGTAAAATAAAATAAAAATAAAAGGAAATAAAATGGGCAGCATCAACAGATCATTCTTACTTTAAAGGTCACCCATTGTAGTGCTCTCACCCAACAGCTCAAGAGTTCTCTGAGATCTGGTGTGCCTTTGTGTTATCAACAGTTAGAAGATTGTAAAATTGAGCTCATCACGAACCCGTCCGTGCCACGGTAAGGCTCTGAAATAGCAATTAGAATCTGAGTCCCACAATGCACTTGTGGGACATCATGCTCGAAGGTCATAGAGATCTTTCCGGATTAGGGTGCTTAATGGCAAATGGGACGATGGTGCAGTTATGTTTTTAGTGTGGCCTCCACGAGATCACGTGTTTCAGTGGGTGTGCCCCGACTCCAGGTTTTAGGTCGAGGATCCCGTTGGAGATTTGCGATAGAAATTGCTCATACGAAACCGTCCGTCTGCGATAAGGTTTCAATTCAAAATGCGAGATATTTGTATTATGACATAAGAATCGCTTTGGCTCATGTTATGCACCCCATGTACTTGGAGTCTTTCGAATGGTCATAATGGTGAATCGGACAATCATGCACAAAGTTGTGGCGATTTCCTTGCAGCCTTCACATGAGATGCACGGATCAGTCGCATTGGTCCCACAGCTTATCTTTTTCAGTCCGAAGCATCCCATCGATGATGTTTTAGGAGTCGATCGTCGAGTTCTCCGGCGTCAATGGTAAAATAAAATAAAAATAAAAGAAAATAAAATGGGCGGTAGCAACATATGGTTTAGCACAATGACTTCCCAAGAGGTCACCCATCATTGTACTGCTCTCGCCCAAGCACGCTTAACAGAAGAGTTCTCATTTGATTTGGGGTGTTGTTGCGGTCACGCCCGCTAGAGATTTGTCGCAAATTATGCTCATGCGGAACTGGTACATTCTGTAGTAAGCCTTTGAAATAGCCAAAATCGGAGATACGGGCCCTGCCAGATGCGCGATTGGCACATCTGTGCGTCGTGCGCCCTGTAGAGATCTTTCTGAATTGGAGTCATAATGGAAAATCGGATGACCATGTGTGAAGTTATGGAGATTTCCATGCGGCCTCCACATGAGATGCGTGGATCAGTCGCGTGATCTCCACGTCTCATATTTTTAAGTCCAAGGCATCCCATCGACAATGTTTTCAAACTCGATCATCGAGTTCTCTGGCATCAATGGTAAAATAAAATAAAAATTAAAGGGAATAAAATGGGCGGCATCAATAGATGGTTCAACACGATGAATTCCGAGGTCACCATCATAAGTCTCGCCCATTATTGAAGATTTCTCATGATCGGTGTCTTGTGCGGTCGCATTGGAGATTTGCTGCAAATTGTGCTCATGCGAACCCGTCTGCGCCATGGTAAGGCTTTGAACTAGCCAAAATTGGATTTACGGGTCCCGACAGATGCATCAGCATCTCATCTATGTGTCGTGCGTCCCCCACGAAAATCTTTTTGGATTGGGGTCATAATGGCGATTCTGACGATCGTGGGCAAATTTATGGTGATTTTTGTGCAGCCTCTGCATGAGATGTGAATCAATTGTGTGGGCCCCATGACTCATGTTTTCAATCCGAACCATCCCATCTACAACATTTTTGGAGTCGATCACCAAGTTCTTCGGCATCAATGGTAAAATAAAATAAAAATAAAAGGAAATAAAATGGGCAACATCGACAGATGGTTCAACACGATGACTTCTTAGGTGGTCACCCATCATATACTGCTCTCACCCAAGCACGCTTAACTAAAGAGTTCTCATGAGATCAAGTGTGCTAGTCTGGTGCAAGAGATTTGCTATAAATTGTGCTCATTCGGAACACGCCCGTGCTATGGTACGGCTTCGAAATAGTCGAAATTGAGATACGTGTCCCGCCAGATGTGCCTGTGGCACATCTCGTGTCATGCATCCCACAGAGATCTTTTCAGATTGGTGTCATCATGATGAATCGGAGACGATTATGCGCGAAGTTATGGCAATTTTCATGCGGCCTCCGCACGAGACATGCGGACCAGCGTGGGCCCCACAACTCATATTTTTTAATCCAACGCATACCATCGACGACGTTTTCAGAGTCGATCTTCGAGTTCTGTGATGTCAACGATAAAATAAAATAAAAATAAAAGAAAATTAAATGGGCGGCATCAATAGATGGTTCAACACAATGACTTCTCAGGAAGTCACCCATCATAGTATTGCTCTCGCCTAAGTACGCTTAATGATGAATTCTCATGGGATCTGGTGTGCTGGTATGGTCACTCGTGTAGGAGATTTGCTGCAAATTATGTTTATGCAGAACCCGTCAATGCAGCGGTAAGGAGTCGAAATAGCCAAAATCAGAGATACGGGTCCCGCCAGATGTTCCTGCGGCACATCTACACGTCGTGCACCCCATGGAGATCCTCCGGATTGATAATGGCTAATCGGATGATCGTGCGTGAATTTATGGTGATTTTCGATGCGCCTCTCCGCACGAGTGCGGATCAACCGCGTGGGCCCCATGACTCATGTTTTTTAGTCTGAGGCATCCCATCAATGACATTTTTGTAGTTGATCGCCGAGTTCTTTGGCATTAATGGTAAAATAAAATAAAAAAAAAAATGAAATAAAATGGGCGGCATCAACAGATTGTTCAACACAACGACTTCCCAAGAGATCACCCATCATAGTACTGCTCTCACCCAAGCATGTGTAATTGAAGAGTTTTCATGTGATCTGGTGTGTTGTTGCGGTCACGCCCGCTAGGAATTTGCCACAAATTATGGTCATGAAGAACCCGTACGTGCCGCGGTAAGGCTTCAACATAGCCACAATCGGAGTTATGGGTCCCGCCAGATGCGCCTGCAACTTATCTAGGCATTGTGCACCCCACGAAGATCATTCTAGATTGGGGTAATAATGGTGAATCGGATGATTGTGCGCAAATTTATGGTGATTTCATGCGGCCACCGAGCATGAGATCAACCGTGGGCCCCGACTTATGTTTTTTGATCGAGGCATCCGATCGATGACATTTTCAAGTTAATCGTCAAGTTCTCCGGCATCAATAAAATAAAAACAACAAAATGGAATAAAATAGGCGGCATCAATAGATGGTTCAACACGATGACTTCCTAGGAGGTCTCCCATCATAGTACTGCTCTTGCCCAAGCACTCTTAATTGAAGAGTTCTCATAGGATATAGTGTGCTGTTGCGGTCACGCCATTTGGAGATTTGCCATAAATTGTGCTCATCCAAAACACGTCCGTGCTATGGTACGACTTGGAATAGCCAAAATCAGAGATACAAGTCTCGCCAGATGCGCCTGCGACACATCTGCGTGTCGTGCATCTCACGGAGATCTTTCTGGATTGGGGACATAATGGCAAATCGGATGATCGTGCGTGAATTTATGATGATTCCCGTGTGGCCTCCAAACGAGATGCGTGGATCATCCACGTGGGCCCCACGGCTCATGTTTTTTCGTACGAGGCATCCCATCATCAATATTTTCGGAGTTGATCGTCGAGTTCTCCAGCGACATCGGTAAAATAAAATAAAAATAAAAGAAAATAAATTGTGCAACATCAATAGATGGTTCAACACGATGACTTCCCAAGAGGTTACCCATCATAGTACTGCTCTCGCCCAAGCACCCTTAACTGAAGAGTTTTCATGGGATTTGGTGTCTTTGGTGCGGTCGCTAGAGATTTGCAAATTATGCTTATCGAACCGTCTAGCTAGGTGTCGAACTAGCCAAAATTGAGAGATCTGGTCCGCCAGAGTGGCACATCTGCGTCGTGCGTGGAGATCTTTTCGGATTGGGGTCATAATGGCGAATCAGATGCTCGTGCATAAATTTATGGTGATTTTTTACGGCCTCCACACGAGATGCGCGGATCAGCCGTGTGGGCCCTATGACTCATTTTTTTCAGTTTGTTACATCCTATCGACAATGTTTTGAATTGATTGAGTTCTCCGGCGTCAATGGTAAAATAAAATAAAAAAAGGAAATAAAATGGGCGGCATCAACAGATGGTTTAACACGATGACTTCTCAGAAGGTCAGCCATCATAGTACTGCTCTCGCCCAAGCACGCTTAACTAAAGAGTTCTCATGTGATTTGGTGTGCCATTGCGGTCACACCCGTTAGAAATTTGCCGTAAATTATGCTCATGCGGAACCCGTACATACCACGGTAAGGCTTCAACATAGCCAAAATCAGAGTTACAGGTCCCGCCAGATACACTTGCAGCTCATCTACACATCGTGCGCCCGCAGAGATCTTTTCAGATTCGGATCATAATGGCGAATTGGAGGATCATGCGTGAAGTTATGATGATTTTCATGCGGCCTCCGCACGAGACACGTAGATCACCCGTGTATGCATAATGACTTGTATTTTTTGGTCTGAGGTATCCCATCGACAACATTTTTGGAGTCGATCTCTGAGTTATCTGGCATCAACGGTAAAATAAAATAAAATTAAAAGAAAATAAATTGTGTGGCATCAACAGATGTTCAACACGACAACTTTCCAGAAGGTCACCCATCATAGTACTGCTCTTGCCCAAGCACACTTAACTGAAGAGTTCTCATGGGATCTGGTGTGTTGGTGCGGTCGCGTCCATTAGAGATTTGTCACAAATTATGCTCATGTGGAACCTGTCCATGTAATAGTAAGGTGTCGAACTAGCCAAATTCGGAGATACGGGTCACGCCAGATGCACTTGCGACACATCTGCGTGTCGTATGCCCCACAGAGATCTTTCTTGATTGGAGTCATAATGGTGAATTGGATGATCGTGCGCAAATTTATGATGATTTTTGTGCGGCCTCCACACATGATGCCCGGATCAGTTGCATGGGCCCCACGGCTCATGTTTTTCAGTCTGAGGCATCCCATCATCGACATTTTTAGAGTCGATTACTGAGTTCTCCAGCGTTAACGGTAAAATAAAATAAAATTAAAAGGAAATAAAATGGGCAGCATCAACAGATGGTTCAACACGATGACTTCCCATGAGATCATCCATCATAGTATTGTTCTCGCCCGAGCGCTTAACTGAAGAGTTCTTATGTGATCTGGTGTGATGGTGCGGTGGCGTCCGCTAGAGATTTACCATAAATTGTGCTTTTGCGGAACCCATCCGTGTCACGGTAAGGCTTTGAAATAGGCAAAATTGGAGAAATGGGTCCCGCGAGATGAGCCTTTGGCACATATGCGTGTCGTGCTCCCCGCGGAGATCTTTTTGGATTGGGGTCATAATGGCGAATTGGATGATCGTGCATGAAGTTATTGCAATTTTCGTGCAGCCTCCACACAAGACGTGCGGATCAATTGCGTGGGCCCCACGACTCATGTTTTTCAGTCTAAGGCATCCCATCGACGATGTTTTAGTCGATCACTCAGTTCTCCGGCATCAACCATAAAATAAAATAAAAATAAAATAGAATAAAATAGGCGGCATCAACAGATGCTTCAACGCGATGACTTTCGAGGAGGTCACCCATCATAGTACTGCTTCAATGCTTAATTGAAGATTTCTCATAGGATCTGGTGTGCTAGTGAGGCCACACCCATTGGAGATTTGCCACCAATTATGCTCATGCGGAACCTGTCCATGCCATGGTAAGGCTTCGAACTAGCCAAAATCGGAGATACGGGTCCCACCAGATGTGCTTACGGCACATCTGCGTGTCATACGCCCCGCGGAGATCTTTTGGAATTTGGGTCATAATAGCGAATCAGATGATCGTGCATGAAGTTATGGAAATTTTCGTGCGGCCTCCACACGAAATGCGCGGACCAGCGGCGTGGGCCCCATAGCTCTTATTTTTTAGTACGAGGCATGCCATCGACGACATTTTCAGAGTCGATATCGAGTTAAGCTACGTCAACGGTAGAATAAAATAAAAATAAGAGAAAATATATTAGGCAGCATCAACAGATGATTCAACATGACGACTTCTTAGGAGCTTCGCTACCCATCATAATCTTTACTTTCTGGCCAAAAGCACGTTTAGTGAAGAGTTGGTGCAGTGCGTCGCCCGAGATTTACCACAAATAGTGCTCATCCGGAACCAGTCCATGCTGCAGTAAAGCTTCGAAATAGCCAAAATCGGAGATACGGTTCCTGCCAGATGCACCTACGGCACATCTACGTGTCGTACGCCCTGCAGAGATCTTTTTGGATTGGGGTCATAATGGCGAATCGGACAATCGTGAATGAAGTTATGGGGATTTTCTTGCGGCCTCCACACGAGACATGCAGACTAGATGCGTGGACCCCACGACTTGAGTTTTTCATTCCGAGGCATCCCATTGACAATGTTTTTGGAGTCGATCATCGAATTTTTTGGCATTAACGGTAAAATAAAATAAAAATAAAAATAAATAAATTAGTCGGCATCAACAGATGGTTCAACACGACGACTTCCTAGGAGGTCACCCATCATAATACTGCTCTCGCCCAAGCAAACTTAACTGAAGAGTTCTCATGGGATCTGGTGTGATTGTGCGATCGCACCCGCTGGAGATTTGCCACAAATTATACTCATATAGAACCCGTCTGTGCCGCGGTAAGGCTTCAAAATAGTCAAAATGCGAGATACGGGTCCCGCTAGATGCCCTTGCGACTCCTCTGTGCGTCATTCATCCCGCAGAGATCTTTCCGGATTGGGATCATAATGGCGACTCGAACGATCCGAAGTTATTGAGATTTTTACATCCACATGGATCATCCGTGGGTCCCACGGTGTCGAGGCATCCCATCTACAATGTTTTTAGAGTCGATTGCTGAGTTCTCAGTCATCAATGATAAAATAAAATAAAAATAATAAGAAATAAAATGGGCAGAATCAATAGATGGTTCCACACGATGGCTTCCCAGGAGGTCACCCATCATAGTACTGCTCTCGCCCAAGCATGCTTAACTGAAGAGTTCACATGTGATCTGGTGTGTTAATGCGGTCGTACCCGTTGGAGATTTGCTCCAAATTGTGCTTATGTGGAACCCGTCCGTGCCACAGTAAGGCTTTGAAATAGCCGAAATAGGAGATTTGGGTCCCACAAGATGCTTACATCTCATCGTGCGCCCCACGGAGATCTTTTCGTATCCGGGTCATAATGGCGAATCGGACGATCGTGCGTGAAGTGGCATACTGACACTTTGCACGACGACGCCAATTGCGGATCCCACGGTTGTTTCGAGGCATCCCATCGATGACGCTTTCGGAGTCGATCTCCGAGTTTTGCAGCTTCAATGCTAAAATAAAATAAAAATAAAAGAAAATAAAATGTGCGGCATCAACAGATGGTTCAACATGACGACTTCGCTGGAGGTCACCCATCATAATACTACTCTCGCTTAACTAAAGAGTTCTCATGGATCGGTGTCGCGGCTACCAGATTTGCTGCAAATTGTGCTCATCCGGAACCCGCCGCAATAACGCTTTGAAATACTCAAATGGAAGATACGGGTCCCGCCAGATGCTCTTGCTAGTCTGAATCGTGCGCCCCACAGAGATCTTTCTGCATTGGGGTCATAATGGAAAATCGGACAATCGTGCGTGAACTTATGGCAATTTTCGTGCCTCGTACAAGATGCGCGGATCAATCGTGTGGGCCCCACGGCTTGTGTTTTTCAATCAGAGGCATCCCATCAATGACATTTTCGGAGTCAATCACCGAGTTCTCCGGCATCAATGGTAAAATAAAATAGGCGGTATCAACAGATGGTTCAACACGACTTCCTGAGGTCACAGATCGCTTCACCAATTATGCTTAATCAAGAGTTCTCGGATCTGTGCCGGTGCGGCGCTAAAAATTGCCACAAATTATGCTCATGCAGAACCCGTAGTGGTAACTTCAAAATAGTAAAAAAAATTGAGATAGAGTCCCGCCAGATGCCTTTGGCATCTCACGCGCCCTGTGGATATCTTTCTGGATTGGGGACATAATGGAGAATCGGACGATCATGCATGAAGTTATGGTGATTTTTATGCGGCCTCCACACGAGACGCACGGATCAGCTGTGTGGGCCCCACTGCTCATGTTTTTCAGTTCGAAGCATCCCATCAATAATGTTTTCAGATTCGATCGACAAGTTCTCTAGCATCAATGATAAAATAAAATTGAAATAAAAGAAAATAAATTAGGCTGCATTAACAGATGGTTCAACACGACCCGTGAGGTCACCTATCATATTTTCGCCCTCAAGCCGCTTAACCAAAAGTTCTCATGGGATCCGGTGTGTGCGGCCGCTCACTGAGATTTGACAAATTATGCTCATGCGAAACCCGTACGTGCTCTGGTAAGGCTTAGAAATTGCCAAAATCAGAGATACGGGTCCTGCCAGATGGGCTTGCGGCACATCTGCTCGTCGTGCACCCCGTGAATATCTCTATGGATTGGGGTCATAAGGGCGAATCAGACGATCGTGCATGAAGTTATGGTGATTTTTCACACGAGATGCGCGGATCGTCACGGCTGCGTGCTTTTTTTCATCGGAGGCATCCCATCAATGATGTTTTCTGAGTCGATCATTGAGTTCTCTGGCGTCAACGATAAAATAAAGTAAAAATAAAAGAAAATAAAATGGGCAATATCAACAGATGGTTCAACATGACGACTTCCCAGGAGGTCCCCCATTATAGTATTACTCTCGCCCAAGCACGTTTAACTAAAGAGCTCTCATGTGATATGGTGTCGGCCAGACCACTGGAGATTTGCCACAAATTATGCTCATGCGGAACCCTTACATACCGCGGTAAGGCTTTGAAATAGCCAAAAATGGAGATATGGGTCCCACGAGATGCGCCTTTGCTGCATCTATGTGTCGTGCGCCCTGCGGATATCTTTCCAAATTCAGATCATAATGGCGAATTAGACGCTCGTGTGAAGTTATGGCAATTTTCATGCGCCCTCCACACGAGACGCGTGGATCAATTGCATGGGCCCCACGGCTCGTGTTTCTCAGTCCGAGGTATCCCATCTACAAAATTTTTGGAGTTGATCAGAGTTCTCTAGCATCAACGATAAAATAAAATAAAATAAATATAAAAGAAAATAAAATGGGTGGTATCAACAGATGATTCAACACAATGACTTCCTAGGAGGTCACGCATCATAAGATCGCTTCCTCCAAGTTCGTAAATGAATAGTTCTCATGGGATCCGCGCCGGTGTGGTCACGCCAGAGATTTAGCAAATGCTCATGCGAACTGACGCCGCAGTAAGGGATTGAATAGCCAAAATCAAAGATATGCATTCCGCGAAATGCCTGGCTCATCTGGTCACGCGCGCCTCTACGGAGATCTTTCCGATTGGTCATAATGGTGAATCGATGATCGCGAAGTTATGGCGATTTGCGGCCTCCGCGATGATGCGCGCGTGGCGTGGCAACACGGGTCATGTTTTTCAATCCGAGGCTTCCCATAAATGATGTTGTCAGAGTCAATCGCCGAGTTCTCCAGCATCAGCGGTAAAATAAAATAAAAATAAATGGAAATAAAATGGTCGGGACCAACAGAAGGTTCAACACGATGACTTCTCAAGAGGTCACCCATCATAGTACTACACTCGCCCAAGCACGCTTTACTGAAAGAGTTCTCATGGGATCTGGTGTGTTGGTGCAGTCGCACCCGTTGGAGATTTTTTGTAAATTGTGCTCATGTGAAACCCGTCCGTGCCGCGGTAAAGCTTCAAACTAGCCAAAATCGGTGATATGCATCCCATTAGATGCACATGTGGCTCATCTGCGCGTTGTGCGCCCCACGGAGATCTTTTCGGATTGGTGTCATAATGGCGAATCAGATGATCTTGCACGAAGTTATGACGATTTTCGTGCGGCCTCCGCACGAGATGCGCAGATGCTGGGCACCATAGGTTGTGTTTTTTAGTTCGAGGCATCCCATCAATGACGTTGTCGGAGTCGATCGCCGATTTTTCCAACGTCAGCGGTAAAATAAAATAAAAATAAATGGAAATAAAAAGAATGGCATCAATAGAAGGTTTAACACGATGACTTCCCAGGAGGTCACCCATCATAGTACTACTCTCACCCAAGCACGCTTAACTGAAGAGTACTCATATGATCTGTTGTGCTTGTGCGTTCGTGACCACTGGTGATTTGCCGTAAATTGTGTTGATGTGAAACTCATCCGTGCAGCGATAAGGCTTCAAAATAATCAAAATCGGAGATATGAGTCCCGCTAGATGCACCTTTGGCACATCAGTGGGTCGTGCGTCTCACGGAGATCTTTCTAGATTAGGGCCATATTGGAAAATCGGACGATCGTGCACGAAGTTATGGTGATTTACGTGTGGCCTCGACACGAGACGTGCGGATCAGCCACGTGGGCCCCATGACTTTTGTTTTTCACATCGAAGCATCTCATCTATAACATTTTTGGAGTCGATCGCCGAGTTCTCCGGCGTCAACGATAAAATAAAATATAAATAAAAGGAAATAAAATGGGCGACATCAATAGATGGTTCAATCCAGGAGGTCACCCATCATAGTTCTGCTCTCACCGAAGCACACTTAATTGAAGAGTTTTCATAGGATCTGGTGTCCTGGTGCGGTCGCTCCCGCTGGAGACTTTCCACAAATTGTGCTCATGCGAAACCCGTCCGTGCCACAGTAAGGTATCGAGCTAGCCGAAATCAGAGATACGTGTCCCACCAAGCGCTCTTACAGCTCATTTGCGTGTCATGTGCCCGATCTTTCCAGATTGGGGTCATAATAGCGAATAAAATGATCGTGCATGAAGTTATGATGATTTCCGTGTGACCTCCACACGAGACGCGGGGATCAATCGAGTGGGCCCCACGACTCTATTTTCTCAGTCTGAGGCATCCCATCGATGATGTTTTTAAAGTCGATCTCTATGTTCTCCGGAGTGAACGACAAAATAAAATAAAAATAAAAGAAAATAAAATGTGCGGCATCAATAGATGGTTCAACACAACAACTTCCCAAGAGGTCACCCATTTTAAGATTGCCGCAAGCACGCTTAATCAAGAGTTCTCATGGGATTTGTGGCGTCGTGCGCCGAGATTTGAACAAATTGTGCTTTTTTGAAACCCGTCCAAGCCGCGGTAAGGATTCAAAATAGCCAAAATTAGAGATACGAGTCCCGCCAGATGCACTGGCGGCTCATCTACGCGTCGTGTGCCTCGCAGAGATTTTTCTGGATTGGGGTCATAATAGAGAATCAAAAGATCGTGCGTGAAATTATGGCATTTTGTTCAGCCTCCACAGATGCGATCGCTACGGGCCCCATAATGTTTTCGCCTGCATCCCATCTACAACGTATTCGAGTCGACCGAAGTTCTAACAAAAACAAAATAAATAAAATAAAGGAAATAAAATGGCATCACAATGGTTTAACACGACGACCGGAGGTCAAATATCATAGTACTTCTCATGCCCAAGCTCGCTTAACTAAATAGATCTCATGAGGTATCTCCGGCATCGCTGTCAAGATTTGTCGATATTGCATATATGAATAAAATAAGATATCATAGTCGCCATCAACAAATGGTTCAACACAAGGACTTTAGAGGAGGTCACCCATCATAGTACTGCTCTCGCCCAAGCACGCTTAACTAAAGTCTTCTCATGTGATCTCGTGCGGTCGCCCATTGATATTTGCCAAATTATGCACGATAAACCCTTCTATGCCGCGTAAGGTTTCAACTAGCCAAAATCGAAGATATGGTTCCGCAGATGCACTCACACATCTACACGCCGTGCACCCACTAAGATCTTTCCGATAATAATAACAAATCGACAATCATTTCAAAGGTAATGCACGCTTCGAAGACGTGATCAGCCTCAGAGGCCCACGCTCATGTTTTCGCAGGTGTCCCATTAACAATATTTTCGGAGTCGATCTACAAGTTCTGCGGTGTCGACAATAAAATAAAATAAAAAAGGAATAAATGGGAGGCATCAATAGATGGTTCAACAAGACGAATTCCCAAGAGGTCAACCATCATAGTAGTGCTCTCGCCCAAGCACGCTTAACTGAAGAGTTCTCAAAGGATCTAGTGTGCCAGTACGGTCGCGCCTGCTAGAGATTTATCATAAATTATGCTCATGCGGAACCTGTCGTGCCGCAGTAAGGCTTCAAACTAGCCAAAATCGAGATAAGTGTCTCGCCAGATGCATCTATGTGTCTTACGCCCCGCAGAGATCTATCTGGATTGGGGTCATAATGGTGAATCAGATGATCGTGTATGAAGTTTCTCACCACACACAGATGATGGATCGCACTGGCCCCACTACCATGTTTTCATTCCAGGCATCCCATCGATGATGTTTCGAAGTTGATCTTCGAGTTCTCCGTTGTCAACAGTAAAATAAAATAAAAATAATAGGAAAAAAAATGGGCGACAACAACAGATGGTTCGACACGACAACTACCAAGAGGTCACCCATCATAAGATCGGTCTCTCGCAAGCATGTCAAGAGTTCTCATGTGTCTGCTGCCACCGGAGATTTGCTATAAATTATGCTCATGCGGTACCCGTCTATTCCATAGTAAAGCTTCAAACTAAATTGAGATGTGTCCCGCTAGATGCGCAATTTCCTGCCGGCATGCCGGAGATCTTTCCGGATTGGGGTCATAATGGTGAATTGAATGATCGTGCATGAAGTTATGGCAATTTTGGTGCAGCCTCCGCACAACACGCGCGGATTAGCCGTGTTGGCCACACAACTCATATTTTTTATTCCGAGGCATCCCATCGATGACGTTTTCATTATCGATTGTCGAGTTTTATGGCATTAATGGTAAAATAAAATAAAAATAAAAGAAAATAAATGAGTTGCATCAATAGATGGTTCAACACGATGATTTCTTAGGAGGTCACCCATCATAGTACTGCTCTTGTCCAAGCACACTTAACTGAAAAGTTGTTATAAGATCTGGTCGCGCCCACTAAAGATTAGCTGTAATTTGTGCTCATGGGGAATGCATATGCTCTGCTGTAAGGCTTTGAATTAAAATCGAGAGATACCTTCGCCATCGCGACATTTACAACTCATGGGCCCCGCGAAGATCTTTCGATCATGGCATCAATCGATGATCGCGAAGTTATGGCATTTGCGCGCGGATCACGCCGTGGGCCCCACGGCTTGTTTTTCACCGAGGCATCCCATCGATGATTTTGAGTTGATCATCGTTCTCCGTCAAATTAAAATAAAATAAAATAAAATAAATGGGCGGCATCAATGGTTCAACACGACTTCAGAGGTCACCAACATCAAGATTGCTCTCGCCAGCACGCTTAACTCAAGAGTTCTCATAGGATTGCGAGTGTGGTCGCTGGATTTGCCATAAGGCTTTTTTTGGAACCATGTCCGCGCTACGAAGGCTTCAAAATAGCCAAAATTGGAGATACATGTTCCTCGAGATGCGCCTTTGGCACATCTGCGCATTGTGTGCCCCGTGGAGATCTTTTCAGATTGGGGTCATAATGGTGAAGGATAAATGTGCGCAAAGTTATGGCAATCTTGGCCCACACATACGCGGATCGCCGCGGGGCCCCATCGTTTTTTCAATCCGAGGCATTCCATCGACGACGTTTTTGAAGTCGATCGCCGAGTTCTGTGGTGTCAATGGTAAAATAAAATAAAATTAAAAAAATAAAATGAGTGGCATCAATAGATAGTTCAACATGATGACTTTTCAAGAGGTCACCCATCATAGTACTGCTCTCGCCTAAGCACGCTTAATTGAAAAGTTCTCATGGATCTGTGTGCTGGTGCGGTTGCGCCCGCTAGAGATTTGTCTCAAATTATGCTCATTCGAAACCCGTCCGTGTCACAGTAAGGCTTCGACATAGCCAAAATCAGAGATATGGGTCCCACTAGATGCACCTGCGGCTCATCTATGCATCAGAGATCTTTCCAGATTGGGGTCACATTGGTGAATCGGACGATCATGTGCGAAGTTATGATGATTTTCGTGCGGCCTCTGCACGAGATATGCAGATCAATCGAGTGGGCCCCATGGCTCGGGTATTTTCGTTAGAGGCATCCATTGATGATGTTTTCGAAGTCAATCGCCGAGTTCTCCAATATCAATGATAAAATAAAATAAAAATAAAAGGAAATAAAATGGACGGTATCAACAGATGGTTCAACATGACGACTACCTAGGAGGCCACATCATAGTGCTCTCGACCAACCACGCTTAACTGGAGAGCTCTCAAAAGATCTGGTGTGCTGGTGTGGTCGCGCCCATTAGATATTTGTTGCAAATTGTGCTAGAGGAACTCATGCCGCGTAAGGTTTTCGAGATACAGTCGCCGATGCTGCAAAGACTTCATGTTGCGCCCGCAGAGATCTGATTTGGGTCATAATGGTAATCAAGATCGATCGCGAAGTTATGGTGATTTTCATGCCTACACAGATGTACGGACGCCACCATGGCTCATCTTTTCTGATGAGGCATCCCATCGATGACATTTTTGAAGTCGATCGCCGAGTTCTCTAACATTAATGATAAAATAAAATAAAAATAAAATGAGCGGCATCAACAAATGGTTCAATGCGATAAGTTCCCAGGAGGTCACCTATCATAGTACTATTTTTGCCCAAGCACACTTAAATGAAGAGTTCTCAAGTGATCTGGTGTGCTGGTGCGGCAGAGCCCGTTGGAGATTAGCTGCAAATTGTGCTCATTCTGAACATGTTCATGCCGCAGTAAGGCTTCGAACTAGCTAAAATCGGAGAAATGGGTCCCGCAAATGTGCAGACATTTGCGGTCGCGCCGGGAGATCCTATAGGGGTCATCTTGAGAATCAACGATCGCACGGTTATGGCGATTTCGTGTTCTACACGAGATCGATCACCCAGTGGTCCCCACAGCTCATGTTTTTCAGTCTGAGGCATCCTATCGACGATGTTGTCGGGGTCGATCGTCGAGTTCTCTGACGTCAATGGTGAAATAAAATAAAAATAAATGAAAATAAAATGGGTGGCATCAGTAGATGGTTCAACAAGATGACTTCCCAAGAGGTCACCCATCATAATACTCATCCCAAGCACACACAATCAAGAGTTCTGTGATCTGCCGGTGCGGGTATCGAGATTTGCCACAAATTGTGCTAATTTAGAACTCATCCGTGCCGAGGTAAGGCTTCGAAATAGCCGAAATCGGAGATATGATTCCCGCCAGATTCACCTTTGGCACATCATCGCGTTCTCGAGATTTTTTCGACATAACAATGGCCAATCGTGTGCGAAGTTATGATGATTCCATGCGCCTCCTCCACGAGATGCGCGATCTGGGCCCCACTGTTTTCACCAGGCATCCCAACATAACGTTGGAGTCGATCGCCAAGTTCTCCGATGTCAATGGTAAAATAAAATAAATATAAAAGGAAATAAAATGGGTGGCATCAACAGATGGTTCAACACAATGACTTCCCAAAAGGTCACCCATCATAGTACTGCTCTCACCCAAGCACACTTAATCAAGAGTTCTCGATGGGTTGCGGTCGTCCATTAGATATGCAAATTGTGCTCATGCGGAACCCATCTATGCCGCAGCAAGTCTTCAAAATAGCCGAAATCGGAGATACGGCTCTCACTAGATCTTTCCAAATTTGGGTCATAATGGCGAACCGACGATCATGCGTGAAGTTATGATGATTTTTGTGCAGCCTCCACACGAGATGCTCGGATCAGCCGCATAGGCCCCATAGCTCATGTTTTCAGTTTGAGGCATCCCATCTACGACATTTTCGGAGTTGATCACTGAGTTCTCCGACTTCAACGATAAAATAAAATAAAAATAAAAATAAACAAAATGGGCGGCATCAATAGATAGTTCAACACGATGACTTCTGTGAGGTCACCCATCATATCGCTTCTCCCAAGCATGCTTAATCAAGAGTTCTCATGGATCTGTGGTGCGCGCGCCACCGTAGATTTATCGCAAATTTTGATCATTCTGCAGCCCATGCCGCAATAAGGATTCAAAATAAAACGGAGATACGGTCCCGCCAGAGCGCGCCAGTGATGCATCATCGACGCCCAATGAGATCTTTCTGATTGTGAGTGATAATGGAATTAGACGACGCGGAAGTTATGTCGATTTTCATGCGGCCTCCAAACGAGATGCGCGGATCAACCGTGTGGGACCCACGGCTCATATTTTTCAGTCCGAGGCATCCCATCGATGACGTTTTCAGAGTCGATCGCCGAGTTCATGACTTCCCAGGAGGTCACCCATCATAGTACTACTCTCGCCCTAGCACACTTAACTGAGGAGTTCTCATGGATCTAGTGTGGTCACGCCCGCTGAAGATTTACTGCAAATTATGCTCATGCAGAACCTATTCGTGCCGCAGTAAGGCTTCAAAATAGCTGAAATCATAGATACGGGTCCCTCCAGATGTTCCTGCAGCTCATATGTGTCTCGTGTGCCCGAGGGAGATCTTTTCGGATTAGGGTCGTAATGGCGAATTAGACGATCGTACATGAAGTTATGGTGATTTTTGTGCGACCTCCGCACGAGATGTGCGGATCAGCCGTGTGGGCCCCATGGCTCATGTTTTTCAGTGTGAGGCATCCCATCGATGACATTTTTGGAGTCGATCTCCGAGTTCTGCAACGTTGATGGTAAAATAAAACAAAAAGGAAATAAAATGGGTGGCATCAATAGATTGTTCAACACGATGACTTCTGAGGTCACCCATCATCATCGCTACTCTCCCAAGCATGCTTAATCAAGAGTTCTCATGGATCCGTGTGCGGCGATCACTCCGCTATAGATTTGCCACAAATTGTGCTCATGCAAAATACGTCTATGCCATAGTAAGGCTTCAAAATAGCAAAAATAAGAGATATGACCTCCGTGATGCAGACATCGTCATGACCCCACCAAGTTCTTTCGCATCATAATGCGATGATCGTATGAAGTTATGGTGATTTTAGTGCGGTCTCCACACGAGACGCGCAGATTAGCCGGGTGGGCCCCATGGCTCATGTTTTTTAGTCTAGGGCATCCCATCGATGACATTTTCAGAGTTGATCACCGAGTTCTCCGGCGTCAATGATAAAATAAAATAAAAATAAAAGGAACAAAATAGGCGGCATCAATAGATGGTTCAACTCGGCGACTTCCTAAGAGGTTACCCATCATAGTACTGCTCTCGCCCAAGCATGCTTAATTGAAGAGTTCTCATGGGATCTCGTGTACTGGTGCAGTCACCCCTGCTTGAGATTTGTCATAAATTGTGCTCACGTGGAACCCGTCCGTACTGCTGTAAGGCTTCGAAATAGCCTAAATCGGAGATATGTGTCCCGCCAGATGTGCATGACGCTCATCAACATGTCGCCCCGGGGAGATCTTTCCAGATTGGGGTCATAATGGCGAATCGCACGATCATGCGTGAAGTTATGTTGATTTTTGTGCGGCCTCCACACGAAACACGCAGATCAGCAGTGTGGGCCCCACGGCTCATGTTTTTTAATTTGAGGCAACCATTAATGATGTTTTCGGAGTCGATCACCGTGTTCTCCGGCATCAATGATAAAATAAAATAAAAATAAAAGGAAATTAAATGGGCGGCATCAATAGATGGTTCAACATGACAACTTTCCAAGAGGTCTCCATCATAAGATCGCTTCGCCCAACCACTTAAAGGAAGGGTTCTCATGTGATCCGTGTGTTGGTACGTCATGGAGATTTGTCGCAAAATTTGCTCAGAACCCATTCGTGCCGCGATAAGGCTTCAAAATAGCCAAAATAGGAGATACGAGTCCTTCCAGATGTGCCTTGCGCATCGTGCGCCCCATGAAGATCTTTCTGGATTGGGATCATAATGGCGACCACAATCGCATAAAATTATGCGCGTCTTCCACACGAGATGCATATATTAGCCGTGTGCTCCCAATGGCTTATGTTTTTCAGTCCAAGGTATCTCATCTATGACATTTTCGAAGCCGATTGCCGAGTTCTCCAGCTTTAATGATAAAATAAAATAAAAATAAAAGGAAATAAAATGGGTGGCATCAACAGATGGTTCAACGCGATGACTTTCCAGGAGGTCACCCATCATAGTACTGTTCTCGCCCAAGCATGCTTAACTGAAGAGTTCTCAAAGGAACTGGTGTGCTGGTGTGATCGGGCTCGCTGGAGATTTTCCGCAAATTATGCTCATTTGGAATTCGCCGCTCGGCTTTCTCAACTAGTCAAAATCGAGATAATGGGGCACATCTACACCTCATGGGTCCCATTAGATTTGGCTTTGTCACATCTACGCATCGTGCGCCCCACAGAGATCTTTCCGGATTTAGGTCATAATGGTGAAACAGAAGATCGTGTGTGAAGTTATGGTGATTTTCATCCGACGAGACACACACGCTGAGCCAGGGCCCCACAAGGTCTAATGCATCCCAACAATGATATTTTGAGTCGACACCGAAGTTCTCCAAAGATCAATAATAAAAAATAAAATAAAATAATAGGAAATAAAATGGGCATATCAGATGGTTCAACACGATGACTTCACAGGAGGTCACCCATCATAGTACTGCTCTCGCCAAAGCACGCTTAATTGAAAAGTTCTCATGTGATCTGGTGTGCTGATGCGGTCGAGCCGGTTATAGATTTGCCACAAATTATGCTCATCCGGAACCCGTCCGTGGCATGATAAGGATTCAAAATAGCCATAATCGTGATACGGTCCCGCGATGCGCGACTCATCATGCGGTTCTCTGAGATCTTTTCGATTGGGGTCATATCGACGCCGCGGCGCGTTATGGCGATTTTTGTGCAGCCTCCACATGAGATGCGCGGATCAACCTAGTGGGCCCCACGGATCATGTATTTCAGTTTAATGCATCCCATCGATGACGCTTTGAGTCAGAAGTTCTAGCCAAGAAAATAAAATAAAAATAAAAGAATATAAATTGGGCAAAGATCAGATTTCAACACGATGACTTCCCAAGAGGTCACCCATCATAGTACTCCTCTCGCCCAAGCACGCTTAACTGAAGAGTTCTTACGGGATCTTGTGTGCTAGTGCGGTCGCCTCCGCTGGAGATTTGCTACAAATTGTGCTCATGTGGAATCCGTCTGTGCCATGGTAAGGCTTCAAAATAGCCAAAATTGAAGATACGTGTCTCTCCAGATGCGCCTGCGGCTCAACTACATGTCATGCGCCGTGCGGAGATCTCTTTGGATTGGGGTTATAATGGTGAATTGAATCAGCCTCCACACGAGATGCGCGGATCATCCGCATGAGCCCCATGGCTCGTGTTTTTCAGTCTGAGGAATCCCATCGATATTTTCAGAGTCGATCACCGAGTTCTCCGGCATCAACGATAAAATAAAATAGAAATAAAATAAAATAAAATGGGCGACATCAACAAATGGTTCACATAATAAATTCCCAAGAGGTCAACCATCATAGTACTGCTCTCGCCCAAGCATGCTTAACTGAAGAGTTCTTATGGGATTTGGTGTACTGGTGCGGTCGCGCCCGCTGTAGATTTGCCACAAATTGTGCTCATTCAAAGCCCATCTGTGCCACGATAAGGATTCGAAATAGACAAAATTGGAGATACAGATCCCACTAGATGCGTCTGTGGCTCATTTGCATGTCATGCGCCCCACAAAGATCTTTCCGGATTAGGGTCATAATGGTGAATCGAAGGCGCAGAGGTTATGGCGATTTTTTTCCACATTGCGGACGCCTAGTGGGCCCCACGGCTCATTTTTTTAGTTCAAGGCATCCCATCGATGATGTTTTCAGAGTCGATCTCCTAGTTCTCTGACATCAATGGTATAATAAAATAAAAATAAAAGAAAATAAATTTGGCGGCATCAACAGATGGTTCAACACGATGACTTTCCAAGAGGTCATCATAAGCATTCTCCTCACCCAAGCATGCTTAAGAGTTCTCATGAGATCCGGTGTGTCAAATAACCCTAGAGATTTATCACAAATTATGCTCATGTGGAATCCATCCGTGCCACGGTAAGGCTTCAAAATAGCTGAAATCATAGATACATGTCCTTCTAAATTTGCCTGCAGCTCAACTGCACGTCATGCACCGCGCGGAGATATCTTTAGATTGGGGTCATAATGACAAATCAGATCAACCTCCACTCGAGATGAGGATCAGCCTAATGGGCACCACGGCTCATGTTTTTTACTGGGCGACATCCCATCGATGACTTTTTTGGAGTCGATTGTGAAGTTCTCCAGTGTCAATATTAAAATAAAATAAAAATAAAAGAAAATAAAATGGGCAGCATCGACAGATGGTTCAACACCACAACTTTCCATGAGGTCACCATAGTATTGACCTCAAGCATGCTTAACTGAAGAGTTCTCATGTGATCTTGGTGCTGGTGTCGTGCCCACTCGAGATTTTCCGCAAATTATGCTCATGTGGAACTCATCCGTACCAGAAGACTTCAAAATAGCTGAAATCAAAGATACGGGTCCTTCCATATGCGTCTGCGGCACATCTGCGTGTCGTGCTCCCCATGGAGATCTTTCTGGATTGGTGTCATAATGGTGAATCAGACGATCGTGCACAAATTTATGGCGATTTTCATGCTAACTCCACACGAGATGCACGGATTAGCCTATTAGGCCCCACGGCTCATGTTTTTTAGTCAGAGGCATCCCATCGATGTCATTTTCAGAGTTGATCACCGAAGTTCACATAAAATGGTAAAATAAAATAAAAATAAAAGGAAATAAAGAGGGTGGCATCAATAGATCGTTCAACATGATGACTCCAGGTCACCGCATAAGATCGCTCACCTATGCTTAATCAAGAGTTCTATGGGATGGTGCTAGTGCGGTCACGCCCGCTGGAGATTTGTCACAAATTTAGCTCACCCAAAACCCATCTTTGCCAGTAAGGCTTCAAAATAACTAAATCGAGATGGTCGCTAGATGAGCCTACTACATCAAGGCCATGCACCCCACGAGATCTTTCTAAATTCATAATAGAATCTGATTGGTGCAATGTTATGGCGATTTTTCTCCATACGAGACGTGTGGATTAGCCGAGTGGTCCCCACGGCCCATGTTTTTGAGTTCGAGGCATCCCATCGAAGATGTTTTTGGAGTTGATTATCGAGTTCTCCAGCATCAATAATAAAATAAAATAAAAATAAAAGGAAATAAAATGGACAGCATCAACATATCGTTCAACATGATGACTTCCAGGAGGTCACCCTCATAAGATCGCTTCAAGCACACTTAATCAAGAGTTCTCATGGAATCGTGCCGTGCGCACTAGAGATTTGCTGCAAATTGTGCTCATGTGGAACCTGCCCGTGCAATGGTAAGGCTTTGAACTATCTAAAATCAATATATCGGTCCACAGACGCTCGAGCTCATTTGTGCATGCCTCGCGATCTTTCCATTAAATAATGTCAAATCGACGATCGCAAGAAGTTATGGTGATTTCTGTGTGGCCTCCACACGAGATGCGCAGATCAGTCGAGTGGGACCCACGGCTCATGTTTTTTGGTCCGAGGCATCCCATCAATGACATTCTCGGAGTCAATATTTGAGTTCTCCGACGTCAATGGTAAAATAAAATAAAAATAAAAGGAAATAAAATTATGCATCAAGAGATACCAACAACAACTTTGAGGTCACCCATCATAGTAATGCTCTTGCCCAAGCACGCTTAACTAAAAAGTTCTTATAAGATCTGGTGTGATGGTGAGGTCACACTCGCTAGAGATTTACCACAAATTTTGCTCATCCAGAACTCGTCTGTGTCGCGGTAATGATTCAAAATAGCCAAAATCGGAGATAGGGGACACACCAGATGCTCCTGTGACTCATATGTGCATCGTGCTCCCCGAAGAGATCGTTCCGGATTTGTGTCATAATGGCAAATCGAATGATCGTGCGTGAAGTTATGACAATTTTTGTGTAGCCTCCACACGAGATGCGTGAATCAGTCTAATGGGCCCCATAACTCATGTTTTACAGTTCGAGGTATCCCATCGACATCATTTTTAGAGTTGATCACTGAGTTCTCTCACATCAATGGTATAATAAATTTAAAATAAAAGGAATTAAAATAGACAGCATCAACAGATGGTTCAATACGATGACTTCTGAAGAGATCACCCATCATAGTACTGCTCTCGCCCAAGCATGCTTAATTAAAGAGTTCTCATGGGATCTGGTGTGCTAGTGTGGTTGCCCCCACTGGAGATTTGCTGCAAATTATGCTCATGTGGAACTCGTCTGTGCCACAATAAAGCTTTGAAATAGCCAAAATTGGAGATATGTGTCCCGCCAGATGCGACTGCGGCTCATCTATGCGTCGTACGCCCCGCTGAGATCTTTCTAGATTGGGGTCATAATGACGAA
The DNA here is from genome assembly GCA_021442155.1 of Cymbidium sinense. Classification (NCBI taxonomy): domain Eukaryota; kingdom Viridiplantae; phylum Streptophyta; class Magnoliopsida; order Asparagales; family Orchidaceae; genus Cymbidium; species Cymbidium sinense. The sequence continues at coordinate 125,222,791 of CM038214.1, forward strand.
TCGGATGATCGTGCATGAAGTTATGGTGAATATCATGCAGCCTCCATATGAGACGCGCGGATCAGCCATGTGGGCCTCACGACTCATGTTTTTCAAACCGAGTTCTCCTATCTGCGATATTTTCAGAGTCGATTGTCGAGTTCTCCGAAGTCAACGGTAAAATAAAATAAAAATAAAAGGAAATAAAATGGGTGACATCAACAGATGGTTTAATATGATGACTTCCCAAGCCATCATAGTATTTCCCTCGCCCAAGCATGCTTAACGAAAGAGTTCTCATGGGTTCTAGTGTGTCGGCGCGACACCAAAGATTTTCCGAAATGCTCATTGAATCCATCTATCAGTAAGGCTTCGTAATAGCCTAAATCAGAGATACGGGTCTTGCTAGATGCGCCTGCGGGTCATCTACGGATCATGCGCCCACAGAGATCTTTCTGGATTGGGATCATAATGGTGAATCGAACGATCGTGTGCGAAGTTATGGCAATTTTTGTGCGGCCTAAACATGAGACATGTGGATCAACCACGTTGGCCCGACAGCATGTGTTTTTCAGTCTAAGGCATCCCGATAACATTTACAGAGTCGATCGCCGAGTTCTTCAGCATCAATGTGCCGCCTCGCTGGAGTTTTGACGCAAATTATGCTCATGCGGAACCCGACTGCACTGCAATAAGGCTTCGAACAAGCCAAAATTGGAGATACATGTCCCGCTAGATGCGTCTGTGGCACATCTGCGTGTTGTGCACCCTGCGGAGATCTTTCTGGATTGGGATCATAATAGCAAATCAGACGATCGTGCATGAAGTTATGGTGATTTTCGTGCAACCTCTGCACGAGATGCATGAATCAGCCGAGTGGGCCCCATGGCTCATATTTTTCAGTCTAAGGCATCCCATCGATGACATTTTTGAAGTCGATCTCCAAGTTCTACATCAATGATAAAATAAAATAAAATGAGCAGCATCAACAGATGGTTCAACACGATGACTTCCCAAGAGGTCACCCATCATAATACTACTCTCCAAGCACGCATAACTAAAGAGTTTTCATGGGATTTGGTGTGCTAGTGCGGTCACCCCCGCTGGAGATTTGCTGCAAATTATTCTCAGGCGAAACCCGTTCGTGCCATGGTAAGGCTTCGAAATAACCAAAATCAGAAATACGGTCCCACCATATGCGCTCATTCTGAAGGCTGGGAGATCTTTCCGATTGGTCATAATGGCAAATCAACGATCATGCATGAAGTTATGGCAATTTTTGTGTATCCTCCACACGAGATGCGCAGATCATCTGAGTGGGCCCCACGGCTCATGTTTTTCAGTGTGAGGAAACCCATCGATGACATTTTTTAAGTCGATCGTCGAGTTCTCCAACGCCAACAATAAAATAAAATAAAAAGGGTGGCATCAACAGATCGTTAAACTTGACGACTTCCAGGAGGTTACCAATCATAGTACTGCTCTCTCCTAAGCAAGCTTAATTAAAGAGTTCTCATGGGATCTGGTGTGCTGGTGCGGTCGTCGCTGAAGATTTACTACAAATTGTGCTCATGCGAAACCCATATGTGCCACGACAAGGCTTTGAACTAGCAGAAATCGGAGACACAAGTCCCGCCAGATGCACCTGCAGCTCATCTCCGCGTCGTGCACCCCGCGGAGATCTTTCCGGATTGGAATCATAATGGCGAATCGGACTATTGTGAGCGAAGTTATGGCAATTTTTGTGCGGCTTCTACACGAGATGCGCAGATCAACCTCGTGAGCCCCACTGGTCATTTTTTCAGTCTTAGGCATCCCATCTATGACATTTTCAGAGTCGATCACCAAGTTTTCCCGCATCAATGATAAAATAAAATAAAAATAAAAATAAATAAAATGGGAGATGGTTCAATATGATGACTACTCAAGAGGTCACCCATCATAGTATTTCTCTCGCCCAAGGACGTTTAACTGAAGAGTTCTCATGGGATCTGGTGTACTGGTGCGGTCATCCCCACTTGAGATATGCCATAAATTGTGTCCATGTGGAACCCGTCCATGTCACAGTAAGGCTTTGTAATAGCCAAAATCATAGATACAGGTCCCACAAAATGCGCCTTTGGCACATCTACGCTGCGCCCTGTGGAGATCTTTCCGGATTAGGGTCATAATGGTGAATCGGATGATCGTGCATGAAGTTATGGGGATTTTCATGCGGTCTCCACATGAGACGCACAGTTTAGCCTTGTGGGCTCAACGGCTCTTATTTTTCAGTCCGAGGCATCCCATCTATAACATTTTTGGAGTCAATAACTGAGTTCTCTGACGTCAATAATAAAATAAAATAAAAATAAAAGGAAATAAAATGGGCGGCATCAACAGATGGTTCAACATGACTTCTAGAGGTCACCCAACATAAGATCGCTTCCCAAGCATTTAATCAAGAGTTCTCATAGAAATTGGTGTGTACGGCCACACGAGCTTTGTCAAATTTTGCTCATAAACCCATCCGCTGTAAGGCTTCAAAATAGCTAAAATGGAGATACGGTCCCCTGATGCACCGCGACATATGTTGTGTGCCCCTCAAAGATCTTTTCGGATTGGAGTCATAATGGCAAATCTGACGATCATGCGGAAAGTTATGGCGACTTTCATGCAGCCTCCATATGAGACACGCGGACCAGCCGTGTGGGCCCCATGGCTCATATTTTTCAGTCTGAGGCATCCCATCGATGATGTTTTCGGAGTCGATCGTGAATTTCTCTAGCATCAACGGTAAAATAAAATAAAAATAAAATGAAATAAAATAGGCAGCATCAACAGATTGTTCAACACAACGACTTCCAAGAGGTCTCCATCATAAGATCGCTTCACCCAAGCACGCTTAATCAAGAGTTCTCATGGGATCCGGTGTGGTGAGGCGCACGGAGAGTTGCCACAAATTGCTCATGCGAACCCGCTGTGCGGCCAGAAAGCTTCAACCAGTAAATTGAGATATGGGTCCCACCATGCTTCATATATCTACGTGTCGATGTCTACCTAATCCTTAAGATTGGGGTCATAATGGCGAATCAGACAATTATTTGAGAAGTTATGGTGATTTAGACGGCCCACGATGCACCTGGATCGCGAGTGCCCTTTGTTTTTTAGACCGACGCATCCCATCAATGACGTTTTTGAAGTCGATCGCCGAGTTCTCTGGCATCAATGATAAAATAAAATAAAAGAAAATAAAATGGGTGGCATCAACAGATGGTTCAACACGACGACTTCCCAAGAGGTCACCCATCATAATACTGCTCTCGCACAAGCACGCATAATTGAAGAGTTCTCATGGGATTTGGTGTGCTGGTGCGGTCGACCCCGCTGGAGATTTGTCATAAATTATGCTCATGTGGAACCCGTTCATGCCATCGTAAGGCTTTGAAATAGCCAAAATTAAAAATACAGGTCTCGCCATATGCATCTGTGGCTCATCTGCCCGACGTGTGCTCCCCGGAGATCTTTCTGGATTGGGGTCATAATGGTGAATCGAACCATCATGTGCGAAATTATGGAGATTTCCGTGCGACCTCTACATGAGATGCGTGGATCAGCCAAGTGGGCCACATGGCTCATGTTTTTTAGTCCAAGGCATCCCATCGATGATGTTTTTGGAGTTGATCGCTGAGTTCTCCGGCATCAAAGATAAAATAAAATAAAAATAAAAGGAAATAAAGTGTGCTGCATTAACAGATGGTTCAATGAGAAGACTTCCCAAGAGGTCACCCATCATAGTACTGCTCTCACCCAAACATGCTTAACTGAAGAGTTCTCATAGGATCTAGTGTGTTGGTGCGCGCCACTAGAGATTTTTCATAAATTGTGCTCATCCGGATTTCATCCATGTCATGGTAATGATTCAAAATACCTAAAATCAGAGATACTGTTCATGCTAGATGCGCTTGTAGCTCATCTCAAGTCAGGCACCAAGATCTTTCAGATTGGGGCAATGAATCTGGACGATCGCGCCAAGTTATGGCGATTTTGTACCCACGATGTGTGAATCACGGGACCCCACGGATTGTGTTTTCACCGAGGCATCCCATCGATATTTTGAGTCGATCGCCGAAGTTCTCACGCCAACAATAAAATAAAGGAAATAAAATGGGCGACATCAATAGATGGTTCAACATGATGACTTCCAACATCATAAGATCGCTCTCGCCAAGCACGCTTAAGAGCTCTCATGAGATCTGGTGTGCTGGTGTGGTAGCCCCCACTAGAGATTTGTCACAAATTATGCTCATTGGGAACCCATCCGTGCTACGATAAGGCTTCAAAATAATGAAGATATGGTCGATGCGCCACGGCCATCTACGCGCGCGCCACAAGATCTTTCGATTAGGGTCATAATGGTGAATCGACGATCGCGTGGTTATATGATCGTCACACGAGACATGCGAATCGCGGGCCCCACGGCCATGTTTTAGTCCGAGGCATCCCATCGATGACATTTTTGGAGTCGATCACCGAGTTCTCCTACGTCAATGGTAAAATAAAATAAAAATAGAAGGAAATAAAATGGGCGGCATCAATAGATGGTTCAACACGATGACTTCCCAAGAGGTCACCCATCATAGTACTTGTCTCGCACAAGCACACTTAATTGAAGAGTTCTCATGAGATTTAGTGTGCTGGTGCGGTTGCACCCGCTGGAGATTTACCGTAAATTGTGCTCATGTGGAACCCATCTCCACCGTGGTAAGGCTTCGAAATAGTCAAAATCAGAGATATGGTCCTGCATGGCTCATCTACGCATCGCGCGCCCGTGAAAGCTTTTCGATTGGGGTCATAATGGCGACGGACAGGCGGAAGTTATGCCAATTTCCATGTGGTCTCCGCACGAGATGTGCAGATCTGCTGTGTGGGTCCCATGGCTCATGTTTTTTAGTCTGAGGCATCCCATCGATGAAATTTTTGGAGTTGATCGCTGAGTTCTCCAGCATTAACTATAAAATAAAATAAAATTAAAAGGAAATATAATGGGCGGCATCAATAGATGGTTCAACACAATGACTTCCCAGGTGGTCACCCATCACAGTATTGTTCTCACCCAAGCACGCTTAATTGAGGAGTTCTCACGGGATCTGGTGTACTGGTACGGTCGCGCTCGCTAGAGATTTGTCGCAAATAATGCTCATGCGGAACCCGTCTATATCACGGTAAGGCTTCGAACTAGCCAAAATCGGAGATATGAGTCAAGTTAAGTGCGTCTGCGGCACATCTGTGCATCGTGCTCCCTGCAGAGATCATTCTAGATTGGGGTCATAATGGCGAATGAGATGATCGTGTGCGAAGTTATGGTGATTTTCATTTGGCCTCTGCACGAGATGTGTGGATCAGTCGTGTGGGTCCCACGGCTCATGTTTTTCAGTACAAGTCATCCCATCGATGATGTTTTTAAAGTTGATCACTGAGTTCTCCAGCATCAATGATAAGATAAAATAAAAATAAAATGAAATAAAATGGGAGGAATCAACAGATCGTTCAACACAACAACTTTCAAGAGGTCACCCATCATAGTACTATGCTCACGTAAGCATGCTTAAATGAAGAGTTCTCATGGGATCTGGTGTGCTGGTGCACGCCCACTGGAGATTTGCTGCAAATTGTGCTCATGCGGAACCCGTTCATGCTGCGATAAGGCTTTGAACTAATTGAAATCGGAGAAAGGGGTCCCGCCAGATGCCAGATTCATTTGGCGTATGCACGAAGAGATCTTTGATTGGGGTCATAATGGCGATGATCGCATCATGAAGTTATGGGATTTCGGCGGCCTCCACACGAGACGCGATCAACCACGCATTCCATATTTTTCAGTCCGAGGCATCCCATCTATGACATTTTTGGAGTCGATCAAAGTTCTCCCGCATCAATGATAAAATAAAATAGAAATAAAAGGAAACAAAATGGCACCATCAACAGATGGTTCAACACGACGACTTCTGAGGAGGTCACCCATCATAGTACTGCTCTCGCCCAAGCTCACTTAACGTAATATTGCGAGATCAGTGTGTCAAAAGCGGTTGTGCTCCTGGATATTTTGATTATGCACATGTGAAACCCATACATGCCATAGTAAAGTTTCAAAATAGCTGAAATCGGAGATACGGATCCCGCTAGATGCGCCTATAGTTCATATGCTCGTCGTCCATCCCATTGATGACATTTTCGGAGTCGATCGCCAAGTTCTCTGGCATCAACAGAAAAATAAAATAAAAATAAAAGGAAATAAAATGGGTGGCATCAATAGATGGTTCAACATGATGACTTCCCAAAAGGTCACCCATCATAAGATACCTCGCCAAGCACGCTTAATCAAGAGTTCTCATGTGTGTATGCAATCACCTCTAGAGATTTGTCATAAAGCTCATCCGAACCCGTCGTGCGAAGGCTTCAAATAGTTGAAATCAGACAAGATCACCGACGCGACACATCTACACAACGTGCGCACCGCGGAGATATTTTCGGATTAGGGTTATAATGGCGAATCGGATGAATGTATGTGATGTTATAGTGATTTTCATGCGGCCTCCACACGAGATGCGGATCAGCCAAGTGGGCCCCACAGCTCATGTTTTTCAGTCCAAGGTATCCCATCGATGATGTTTTTGGAGTCGATCACCGAGTTCTCTAGTGTCAAGGATAAAATAAAATGAATATAAAAGGAAATAAAATGGGCGACATCAACAGATCGTTCAACACAATGACTTCCATAGGAGGTCACCCATCATAGTAATGCTATCGCCCAAGGTCGCTTAATTAAAGAGTTCTCATGTGATCTAGTGTGTTGGTGCGATCGTGCCGTAAATTGTGCTCGTGCAGATCCCGTCCATGCCAAGGTAAGGCTTCAAACAGCAAATAGATACGGTCAGATGTGCTCGGCTCATCACATCGGTGTTGGCAAAGATCTTTCCAGATTAGGGTCATAATGGAAAATTGGATGATAGCATATGAAGTTATGGTGATTTCCGTGTGGCCTCCACACGAGATGCACGGATTAGTCGAGTGGGCCCCATGACTCATATTTTTCAGTCAGAGATATCCCATCGATGATTTTTTTAGAGTCAATTTTTGAGTTCTCCAGCATCAACGGTAAAATAAAATAAAAATAAAATAGAAATAAAATGGGCGGCATCAACAGATGGTTCAACACGACGACTTCCTAGGAGGTCAACCATCATAGTACTACTCTCGCCCAAGCATGCTTAATTGAAGAGTTCTCATAGGATCTGGTGTGCTGGTGCGGTCGGGCCCGTCAGAGATTTACCACAAATTATGCTCATTTGGAACCCGTATGTGCCATGGTATTTTAAAATAAAAAATCGAGAGACACGGTCTGAGATGTGCTCGCATTTCAACCGCATTATGCCCCGAAAAGATCTTTTCTGATTAAATGGTGAATCGATGATCATGCACGGTTATGGTGATTTTGTGTACCCGTGAGATGCATGGACGACCATGTGGCCCCACGACTTGTATTTTTCAGTCTGAGGCATCAACAGATGGTTCAACACAATAAATTCCCAAGAGGTCACCCATCATAGTACTACTCTCGCCCAAGCATGCTTAACCGAAGAGTTCTTATGGGATCTGGTATGCTAGTGAGGTCGTGCCCACTGGAGATTTTCGCAAATTGTGCTCATGTCGAACCCGTCCGTGCTACAATAAGGTTTCGAAATAGCTGAAATCAGAGAAATGGATCTCTCCAGATGCGTCTGCGGCTCATCTACGCATCATGCGCCCCCCGGAGATCTTTTTAAATTGTGATGATAATGGTGAATCGATATCATGCACGTTACGATTTTGTGCACTCCAAACCAGATGCGCGGAATCGCTGGGCCCACAAACATGTTTTTTCATTCGAGGTATCCCATCTACTGTTTTGGAGTCGACGCCGAAGTTCCCAACGTCAATGATAAAATAAAATTAAAAAAGGAAATAAAATGGGTGGCATCAACAGATGGTTCAACATGACGACTTCTCAAGAGGTCACCCATCATAGTACTGCTCTCACCCAAACACGCTAATCAAGAGTTCTCATAGGACCTGGTGTGCTAGTTTGGCCACGCTTGCTGGAGATTTCTCGCAAATTATGCTCATGTGAAACCCTTCTGTGCCGCGGTAAGGCTTCAAACTAGCTGAAATCGGAGATACGAGTTCCACTAGATGTGCTTGTGGCACATCTGTGAGTCGTGCGCCCCACGAAGATCTTTCTGAATTGGGGTCATAATGGTGAATCAGACGATCATGCGCAAAGTTATGATGATTCCGTGCGGCCTCCGCACAAGACTCAGATCAACCACGTGGGTCCCACGACTCATGTTTTTTAGTTTAAGGCATCCCATCTATGATATTTCTGGAGTCGATCGCCGAGTTCTCTAGCGTTAACGGTAAAATAAAATAAAAATTAAAGAGAAAAAAAGGCAACATCAACAGATGGTTCAACATGACGATTTCCCAGGAGGTCACCCATTATAGTACTGCTCTCACCTAAGCATGCTTAACGAAAGAGTTCTCATGGGATGTGTGCTGGTGCGGTCATGCCCGCTAGAGATTTGACGCAAATTGTGCTCATCCGGAACCCGTATGTGTTATGATAAAGCTTTGAAATAGCCAAAATCAGAGATACGAGTCCCGCCAAATGCTCTTGTGGCACATTTGCGCGTCATGCGCCCTCAGAGATCTTTCTGGATTGGGGTCATAATGGTGAATCAGACAATCGTGTGCGAAGTTCTGCTGATTTCTGTGCGACCTCCACATGAGATACGGGGACAACCTCGTGGGCCCCACAGCTCATGTTTTTCAATCCGATGCATCCTATCGATGATGTTGTTGGAGTCGATCACCAAGTTCTCTGACGTCAATGGTAAAATAAAATAAATATAAAGGAAAATAAAATGGGTGGCATCAATAGATGGTTCAACACAATGACTTCCTAGGAGGTCACCCGTCATAGTATTGCTCTCGCCCAAGCATACTTAATTGAAGAGTTCTCTTAGTATCTAGTGTCCTGGTGCAGTCACACTCACTGGAGATTTGCTATAAATTATGCTCATGTGGAACCCGTCATCTAGCAAGGTTTCAAAATAATGAAATCGAGATCTTGGATCGCTGCGGCTCATTTCATGCGTCGTCGTCGCAGAGATCTTTCATTGGGTTCATAGATGATTTTGCATGAAGCTATGATAATTTTCGTGCATCCTCCACACGAGACGTGCGGATCATCCACGTGTGCAACTGTTTTGATTCGAGGCATCCCATCTCATGGCGTTTTGAATCGATCACCGAATTCTCGGCATGTTAAAAATAAAAAGAAATAAAATGGCGGCATCAATAGATGGTTCAACATCTTAGTATCTTGCTCGTCAAGCATGCTTAGTGAAGAGTTTTCATGATGTCTGGCGCCCATTGTAGATTTTCGCAAATTGTGCTCATCCCATCCATGCCGCGGTATTCAAATAGCGAAATCGAGATAGATACGGATCGTCATGGCTTATCTGCGCATCATGTTCCATGTGGAGATCTTTTTAGATTGGGGTCATAACGGCGAATTAGACGATCGTGCGTGAAGTTATGGCGATTTTCGTGTGGCCTCCACATGACACGCACAGATCATCCTAATGGGCCCCATGACTCATGGTTTTCAGTTTGGGGCATCCTATTGATGACATTTTCGGAGTCGATTCGAGTTCTCCAGCGTCTACGGTAAAATAAAATAAAAATAAAAATAAATAAAATGGGTGGCATCAACAATTGGTTCAATATGATAACTTTTCAGGAGGTCACCCATCATAGTACTGCTCTCGCTCAAGCATGCTTAACTGAAACAGTTCTCATGGGATTTGGTGTACTGGTGCGGTTTCCCCTACTGGAGATTTGTCACAAATTGTGCTCATGCAGAACCCATTCGTGTCATGGTAAAGCTTCAAAATAGCTGAAATCGGAGATACATGTCTCGCCAAATGCGCCTGTGGCTCATCTACGCGCCTTGCGCTCCACGGAGTTCTTTCCCGATTGGGTCATAATGGCGAATCGAACAATCATGCATGAAGTTATGGCTATTCCTATGTAGCCTCTACACGAGACGTGCGGATCACCATAGTGGGCCCCATCGCTCGTGTTTTTCAGTCTAAGGCATCCCTTTCACGTTCAGAGTCGATCGCCAAGTTCTCCGACGTCAATAGTAAAATAAAATTAAAATAAAAGGAAAGAAAATGGGCGGCATCAATAGATGGTTCAACACGATGACTTCCTAGGAGGTCACCCCATCGATCTTGCTCAAGCACACTTAGCGAAGAGTTCTCATGTCTTTGGTGCAATCGTGCCCTTTTGCCATAAATTAAGCTCATCAGAACGCGTATGTCGTTAAGGCTTCAAAATAGTTGAAATGGAGAATCAAGTCATCAGTGCACTGACACATCTGCGTCGTCGCCTCCAAGATATTTTGGATTAGGTTATATTATTGACGGACGTATGCGAGATATTATACAATTTTCGTGTGGCCTCCACATGAGATGCGTGGATCAGCCGAGTGGGACCCATGAATCATGTTTTTTCAACCATCCCATCAATGGCATTTTCGGAGTCGATCTCAGTGTTCTCTAACGTCAATGGCGAAATAAAATAAAAATAAAAGGAAATAAAAGTGGGCGGAATCCACAGATGGTTCAACTTGATGACTTCCTATGAGGTCACATATCATAGTACTGCTCTCGCCCAAGCACGCTTAACTAAAGAGTTCTCATGGGATCTGGTGTGTTGGTTCGGTCATCCCCGCTGGAGATTTGTCGCAAATTATGCTTATGTGGAACCCATCCGTGCCACGGTAGGGCTTCAAAATAGCTAAAATCAGAGATACATGTCCCACCATATGCACCTACGGCTCATCAACGTGTCATGCGCCCCGCAGAGATCTTTCCGGATTGGGGTCATAATGGCGAATCGGACGATCATGCACAAAGTTATGGAGATTTTACTGGCCTCCACACGAGATCTTGCGGTCAGATGGAACTCATCGGTCAGAGGTATCCCATCTACGATGTGTTCGAAGTCGATCACCGAGTTCTCCGGTGTCAATGGTAAAATAAAAAAAATAAAAGGAAATAAAATGGGTGGCATCAACAGATTGTTCAATAAGACGACTTCCCAAGAGGTCACCCATTATAGTACTTCTCTCGTCCAAGCACACTTAACTGAAGAGTTCTCATGGGATTTGGTGTGCTAGTGCGGTCGCCCCAACTGGAGATTCATCACAAATTATGCTTATGTGGAACCCGTCAGTGCCGAGGTAAAGCTTCAAAATAGCTAAATTCAGAGGTATGTGTGCCACTAGATGCGCCTGCAGCTCATCTACGCATCGTCCACCCCGCATAGATCTTTCCGGATTGAGGTCATAATGGTAAATCAGATGATCATGTGCGAAGTTATGGAAATTCCAGTGCAGCCTCCACATGAGATGCGCAGATCAGCCGCATGGGCCCCACGACTCATGTTTTTCAGTCTAAGGTATCCCATCTACTACGTGTTAAGAGTCGATCGCTGAGTTTTTGGTATCAATGGTAAAATAAAATAAAAATAAAAGGAAATAAAATGGGCGATATCAACAGACGGTTCAACAAGACGACTTCCCAGAGGTCTCCCATCATAGTAATCCTCTCGCCCAAGCATGCTTAACTGAAGAGTTCTCATGGGATCTGGTGTGCTTGTGTGTCATATCTTAGAGATTTGCATCTAGCATCATGCGCCGCAGAGATCTTTCACGATTGGGGTCATAATAGCGAATGAGACGTCGTGAAGTTATGGTAATTTTCGTGCCTCCACAGATGTGTGGATCGGCAGCCAAACGACTCATATTTTTAGTCCGAGCCATCCCATCTATGACATTTTTGGAGTCGATCGCTGAGTTCTCCAGTATCAATAATAAAATAAAATAAAAATAAAAGGAAATAAAATGGGTGACATCAACAGATGGTTCAACGTGATGACTTTCTAGGAGGTCACCCATCATAGTACTGCTCTCGCCCAAGCATGCTTAACTGAAGAGTTCTCATAGGAACTGGTGTGCAGGTGCGTTCACTCATTGAAGCTTTGCCGCAAATTATGCTCATGTGGAACCCGTGTGTGCCGCGGTAAGGCTTCGAACTAGCCGAAATTGGAGATACGGATCCCACAAGATGCACCTGCAGCACATCTACCTATCGTACGCCCCCGCAGAGATCTTTCCAGATTGCGGTCATAATGGCAAATCAGATGATCGTGCGAGAAGTTATGGTGATTTCTATGTGACCTCTGCACGAGACACGCGGATCAACCGAGTGGGCTGCATAGCTTGTGTTTTTCAGACTGAGGCATCCCATCGATGACCTTTTCAGAGTCGATCTCAGAGTTCTTTGACGTCAACGGTAAAATAAAATAAAAAAATGAAATAAAATGATCGTGTGAGAAGTTATGGTGATTTCTATGTGACCTTTACACGAGACCGCATCGAGTGACTGTCTAGGCATCCCATCAACAACATTTTCATAGTCGATCTCAGAGTTCTCTGACCTCAACGGTAAAATAAAATAAAAATAAAATGAAATAAAATGGCCGGCATCGACAGATGGTTCAACACGATGACTTCACAAGAGGAAACCCATGTATATGCCCAAACGCTTAACTGAAGAGTTCTCATATGATCTGGTGTGCTGGTGCAGTGGCCCTCATTGGAGATTTGCCACAAATTGCTCTTGCAAAACCCATCTGTGCCGCGGTAATGCTTTGAAATTACTGAAATCAGAGATATGGTTTCCACCAGATGGTTCTGCGACTTATCTGCGCATCGTGCGTCCTGCAGAGATCTTTTTGGGTGGGGGTCATAATGGCAAATTGAACGATCGTGTAAGAAGTTCTGGAAATTTCCATGCAGCCTCCGCACGAGATGCACGGATAGCCTAATGGGCCCCATGACTCATGTTTTTCAGTCTGAGGCATCCCATCGATGACATTTTTGAAGTCAATCATTGAGTTCTCCGGTGTCAATGGTAAAATAAAATAAAAATAAAAGGAAATAAAATGGGCGACATCAACAGACGGTTCAACGCGACGACTTGCTAGGAGGTCACCTATTATAGTACTGCTCTCGCCAAAGAATGCTTAACTGAAGAGTTCTCATGTGATGTGGTGTGCCGGTGTGATCACACATGTTAGAGATTTAGTGCAAATTATGCTAATGTGAAACCCGTTCGTGCCGCGGTAAGGCTTCAAAATAGCGAAATCAGATATGGGTCCCCTAGATCCGCTTATTTGCATGTCTTGTGGAGATCTTTGGATTGGGGTCATAATGGCGAATCGGATGATGCGTGAAGTTATGGTGATTTCCTTGTTGTCTCCACACGAGATGCGCGGATTAGCCTAGTGGGCCCCATGGCTCATGTTTTTCTGTCCAATGCATCCCATCGATGATGTTTTCGGAGTCGAGCACCGAGTTCTCCGGCATCAATGATAAAGTAAAATAGAAATAAAATAAAATAAAATGGGTTGCATCAACAGACGGTTAAACATGATGACTTTCCAGGTGGTCACCCATCATAGTATTAGTCTGGACCAAGCACGCTTAGTTGAAGAGTTCTCATGGGATCTAGTGTGCTGGTGCGGCCGCGACCATTAGAGATTTTCCACAAAATTATTCTCATGCGGAACCCATTCGTGCCACGGTAAGCTTCAAACTACCCAAAATCGGAGACATAGGTCCCATAAGATGCGCCTGCAGCACATCCATGTGTACAAAGTTATGGTGATTTTTGTGCATCCTCCACCGCGAGATGCGGAGCAGTGGGCCACATGGCTCATGTGCGAGGCATCCTTCGATGATGTTTTCGGAGTCAATCTCTGAGTTCTCTAGCATCAATAGCAAAATCAAATAAAAATAAAAGGAAATAAAATTGGCGGCATCGACAGATGGTTCAACACGATGACTTCTCAAGAGGACACCCATCATAGTACTGCTCTCGCCCAAGCACATTTAACTGAAGAGTTCTCATATGATATAGTGTGCTAGTGTGGTGGCGCCGGCTAGAGATTTGTCACAAATTTTGTTCTTATGGAACCCGTCCGTACTGCGGTAAGACTTCAAAATAGTTAAAATCGGAGATACGGATCCTGCCAGATGCACTTGCGGCTCATCTGCGTGTCGTGCACCCGCGAGATCTTTTCATTAAATCATAATGGCGAATCACGATCATGGCAGTTATGGTGATTTTGCGCGGCCTCCGCGCGAGATAATGATCATCTAGTGGGCCCCACGACTTGTGTTTTTAAGTCTGAGGCATCTCATCGGTGATGTTTTCGAAGTCGATCATTGAGTTCTCCGATGTCAATGGTAAAATAAAATAAAAATAAAAGAAAATAAAGTGGTCAGCATCAACAGACGGTTCAACACGATGACTTCCTATGAAGTCACCCATCATAGACTGCTCTCGCCCAAGCATGCTTAATTGAAAAGTTCTCATGTGGTATGGAGTGCTAGTGCAGCCACGCTTGCTAGAGATTTACTGTAATTTGTGCTCATGTGGAACCCGTCTGTGCCATGGTAAGGCTTCGAAATAGCCTAAATCAGAGATACAGGTCCCATCAGATGCACCTGTGGCTCATCTGCGCATTGTGCGCCCCACAAAGATCTTTCCAGATTAGGGTCATAATGGAGAATCAGACGATCATACGTGAAGTTATGGTGATTTTCGTGCGGCCTCTAGACGAGATGTGCGGATCAGCCTAGTGGGCCCCATAACTCATATTTTTCAATCTGAAGCATCCCATCGATGACATTTTTGGAGTCGATCACCAACTTTTCCAGCATCAATGATAAAATAAAATAGAAATATAAGAAAATAAAATGGGCGGCATCAAGAGATGGTTCAACATGAGAACTTTAGTCTGAAGCATCCCATCTTAGTACTAGTCTAACTTAAAGAGTTCTCATAAGATCGGTGTCTTTGTGCTCACCGAGATTTGCAAATTATGCTCATGAACCCGTTGTAGTGAGCATCGAACAAGCCAAAATCAAAGATATAGGTCCCACCAGATGCTCTGGCACATCTGTCCCTCCGGAGATCTTTTGATTGAGGTCATAATGGCGAATCGGGATGCGTGCATGAAGTTATAGTGATTTATGTGGCCTCCACGAGATCGTGATCGGAGTGTGAGCGGCTTGTGTTTTTTGGTTTGAGGCATCCCTTTGATGATGTTTTCGAAGTCAATCTTCAAGTTCTCTGGCATCAATGGTAAAATAAAATAAAAATAAAAGGAAATAAAATGGGCGGTATCGATAGATGGTTCAACACAATGACTTCCCAAGAGGTCACCCATCATAGTATTGCTCTCACCTAAGCACACTTAACTAAAGAGTTTTCATAAGATATGGTGTGCTAGTGTGGTGGCACCCGCTGGAGATTTGCACAAATTATGCTCTTGTGAAACTCATCCATTCCTCGATAAGACTTTGAAATAGCTAAAATCAGATATATGGATCCTTCCAGATGTGCTTGCGGCTCATTTGTCGTACGCCCCACAGAGATCTTTATGGATTGGGGTCATAATGGAGAATCAGGCGATTGTGCGTGATGTTATTGCGATTTCCATGCGGCCTTCGTACGAGATGCGAATTAGCCTAGTGGGCTCCATAGCTTATGTTATTCAGTCCGAGGTATCAGATCGATGACATTTTTGGAGTCGATCATTGAGTTCTCTAGCGTCAATAGTAAAATAAAATAAAAATAAAAGTAAGTAAAATGGACGCCATTAATAGATGGTCACGATGACTTCCATGAGTTCACCCATCATAGTAATGCTCTGGCCCAAGTATGCTTAACTAAAGAGTTCTCCTGTGAGCTAGTGTGCTGCTGCGGTCACGCCCACTTGTAGATTTGCCAAAAATTGTACTCATGTGGAACCCATCCGTGCCACAAGGCTTCAAAATAGCCAAAATTGGAGAAAAAGGACCTGCAAGATAAGCATAGGCTCATCGGCGCGTCATGCGCCCACGGAGATCTTTCCGGATTGGGATCATAATGGTGAATCGGATGATCGTGCACAAAGTTATGGCGATTTTCGTGTGGCCTCCACATGAGACATGCGGATCAGCTGCATAGGCCCCACGACTCGTGTTTTTCTGTCTGAGGCATCCCATCCATGACATTTTTGAAGTCGATCACTGAGTTCTCCGACGTCAACGATAAAATAAAATATAAATAAAAGGAAATAAAATGGGCGGCATCAACAGATGGTTTAATACGACGACTTCTCAAGAGGTCACCCATCATATACTTTATTATCCGAAGCGGATTGAAGAGTTCTCATGGATCGATGTCTTGTGGTCGCGCTGGAGATTTGCCATAAATTATGCTCATGCAGAACCCGTACGTGCGCAGTAAGGCTTTGAAGTAGCAAAAATCAGAGATACGAGTCCTGCTAGAAGCACCTTTGGCTATCTGCGCGTCATGCCATCGAGATCTTTCTAGATGGGGTCATAATGGCGAATCGAACAATCATGTGCGAAGTTATGGCAATTTTCATGGCATCCGTACGAGATGCGCGGATTAGTCACGTCAGCCCAACAACTCATGTTTTTTTTCAGAGGCATGACATTTCATGAGTATCGAGTTCTCGTGTCGTGATAAAAAAATAAAAATAAAAGGAAATAAAATGGGTGGCATAAATAGATGGTTCAACATGACGAGTTCCGAAGAGGCCACCCATCATAGTACTGCTCACCCAAGCACGGTTAATTGAAGAGTTCTCATGGGATCTGGTGTGTAGGTTTGGTCGCGCCGACTGGAGATTTGCCATAAATTGTGCTCTTGCGGAACCCATCTGTGCCATGATAAGGCTTCAAAATAGAAATCGAGATCTGGTCCAGATGCTCACCTGGCTCATCTACGCGCATGCTTTCGAGATCATTCTAAATTGGGGCCATAATGGCGAATCAGATGATCATGTGCGAAGTTATGATTTTCGTGCAGCCTCCACATGAGATGCACTGATCAGTCGCATGGGCCCCACAACTCATGTTTTTCAATTCGAGGCATCCCATCGATGACATTTTTGGAGTCAATCGTCGAGTACTCTGGTGTCAACGGTAAAATAAAATAAAAATAAAATGGAATAAAATGGGTGGCATCAACAGATGGTTCACCACGATGACTTCCCAAAAGGACCACCTATCATAGTGTTGCTCTCGTCCAAGCACGCTTAACTGAAGGGTTCTCATGGGATCTGGTGTGCTGGTGTGTTCACGCTCGCTGGAGAAATACCACAAATTACACTCATGCAGAATCCGTCTGTGCCACGGTAAGGCTTCAAACTAGCCGAAATCGGAGATATGGGTCCCGCCAAATGCGCTTGCAGGTCAACTGCACATTGTGCACTCTGCAGAGATATTTCGGTTAGGGTCACAATGGTGAATCAGACGATTGTGCGTGAAGTTATGGCGATTTACATGTAGCCTCCACACGAGATGTGTGGATCAACCATGTGGTCCCCACGACTTGTGTTTTTTTGATCGAGGCATCCCATAATATTTTTGAGTCGATCAGTTCTCCAGCGTCAATGATAAAATAAAATAAAAAAAGGAAATAAAATGGGTGGCATCAACATATGGTTTAACACGATGACATTCCAGGAGGTCCCCCATCATAGTATTACTCTCTCCCAAGCACGCTTAACTGAAGAGTTCTCATGTGATCTGGTGCGGTCGCGCCCGTTGAAGATTTGTCACAAATTATGCTCATGCAGAACCCATACGTGCCGTGGTAAGGCCTCGAAGTAGTTGAAATCGGAGATATAGGTTCCGCTAGATACGTCAGCAGCTCATGTACTCGTCGTGTGCCCCGAGATCTTTCCGGATTTAGCTCATAATGACAAATCAAACGATCATGCGTCAAGTTATGATGATTTTCGTTCGGCCTCCACACTAGACGTGCGGATCAATCGAGTGGGCCCCACAGCTTAACAGATGGTTCAACACGATGACTTCCCAGAAGGTCTCGCCCAAGCACGCTTAACTGAATAGTTCTCATGGGATATGGTGTGCTGGTGCGGTCACGCCGGTTGGAGATTTTTCAAATTGCTCATCGGAACGTTGCCGATAAGGCTTAAAGCAAATTGGATCGTGTCTCACTAGATGTGCCATAGCTCATCTATGTGCCCAGCGAGATCTTTCGGATTGGGGTCATAATGGCGTGAGCAATCGGCGAAGTTATGGTGATTTTTTGGCCTCGCGAGTTGTCGATCGGTAGAGTGGGTTGCGCTTGTGTTTTTTGACGAGGCATCCATCGATGTTTTCAGAGTAGATCTTAGAGTTATCTGACATCAATGACAAAATAAAATAAAAATAAAAGGAAATAAAATGGGCAGTATCGACAAATGGTGCAACGACAACTTCCCAAGAGCTCACATATCAAAGTACTGCTCTCGCCCAAGCCGCGGTAAGGCTTCTAAATAGCAAAAATCAGAGATACAAGTCCTGCTGGATGCGTGGCTAATCTTTGCATCGTACGCCCCGCTAAGATCTTTCTGGATTGGGGTCATAATGGCGAATCGGACGATCGTGCGTGAAGTTGTGGCGATCGTGCATCCTCCACACTAGAAGCGTTGATCAGCCACGTTGGCCCCATGGTTCGTGTTTTTCAGTCTAACGCATCCCATCCATGATGTTTTCAGAGTCGATCGTTGAGTCCTCCAGCGGTAAAATAAGATAAAAATAAAAAGAAATAAAATGGGTGGCATCAATAGATGGTTCAACACGATGACTTCCTAGGAGGTCACCCATCATAGTATTGCTCTTGCCCAAGCACGCTTAACTGAAGAGTTCTCATGAGATCTGGTATGTTGGCATGGTCGGGCTTGCTGGAGATTTGCCATAAATTGTGCTCATGCAAAACCGTGTGCCGATAAGACTTCAGCCAAAATCGAATGAGTCCACCGGATCGCCTTTGGCACATCTGCGTCGTGCGCCCTGCGAAGATATTTTAGGATTGGGGTCATAATGTTGAATCAGACGATCATGTGCGAAGTTATGACGATTTCAATGCGGCCTCCGACGACACCGGACCGCGTGTGACCCTCATGTTTTTTAGTTGAGGCATCCATCATGATTTGAGTCGATCGTGTTCTCCCGTCGGTAAAATAAAGTAAAAAAGGAAATAAAATGGGCGGCATCTAGATGGTTTAACATGATGACTTGAGGAGGTCACCCATCAGTCTTGCTCTCGCTCAACTTCGCTAAGAAGAGTTCTCATGGGATGCATTCAGAGAAATTTGTCGCAAATTGTGCTCATCCAGAAACCATGTGTGCCATATTAAGGCTTCAAAATAGCCGAAATCAGAGATACGGTCTCACGCAGATCATGGCGACTCATCTACGTCGTGAGCCCTGCGATCTTTTGGTCATAATGGGTATGGATTATGGTGTGCAAAGTTATGGCGATTTTCATGCTGCCTACACACCAGAAGCGCGGATTAGCTGCGTAGACCCCACGAGTCATATTTTTTAGTCTGAGGCATCCCATCAATGACATTTTTAGAGTCGATCATCGAGTTCTCTAGCGTCAATGGTAAAATAAAATAATAATATAAAAGAAATAAAATATGTGGCATCAACAATGGTTCAACACGATGACTTTCCGGAGGTCATCCTTTGCCCAAACACACATAATTGAAGAGTTCTCATAGGATCCGGTGCGTTGGTGCGGTCGAGCTTGCTAGAATTTGCATAGATGAAAGATCAGTCTGAGTCTGTTAGATGAAACGGTTGATCTGCGCATCATGCGACCAAGAGATCTTTCCAGTTAAATAAATGGCGAATAGGATGATATCGGAAGTTATGGAGATTTTTGTGTGGCTTCTACACGAGATGCGCGGATCAATCGAGTGGGCCCCACGACTCATATTTTTCAGTTTGAGGCATCCCATCGATGATATTTTTGGAGTCAATTGCCTAGTTCTCCACTATCAATGGCAAAATAAAACAAAAATAAAAGGAAATAAAATGGGCGACATCAATAGATGGTTCAACACGACGACTTCCCAGGAGGTCACCCATCATAATACTTCTCTCGCCCAAGCATGCTTAATTGAAGAGTTCTCATGGGATCTGTGGTGCTAGTGCGGTCGCGCCCGTTGGAGATTTTTCGTAAATTATGCTCATGCAGAATCTGTCTGTGCCGCAGTAAGGCTTCAAACTAGCCAAAATCGGAGATAAATGTCCCGCTAAATGCGCCTGCGACTCATCTGCGCATCATGCACCCCACGGAGATCTTTTTGGATTGGGGTCATAATGGCAAATCAAACGATCATGTGCAAAGTTCTGGCAATTTTCGTGTTGCCTCCACATGCTGAATACGCGTGGGCCCCACGAATCATGTTTTTCAGTCCGAGGAATCACATCGACGACATTTTTGGAGTTGATCACTGAGTTTTTTGGCATCAACGGAAGAATAAAAGGAAATAAAATAGGCATCGTCAGTAGAAGGTTCAACACGATGACTTCCCAGGTGGTCACCCATCATTCTTACTCTCACCCAAGCTAACTCGAAAAGTTCTCATGGGATCACGGTGTCTTTGTGCGTCCGTGAGATTTTTGTGCATGTAACCTGCGTAAGGCTTCAAATAGTCAAAATCGGAGATGGTCCACGATGCTTCTGCTCATCTCGTGTGTGCACTCCAAGATCTTTCGGGGTAATGGTGAAACATCGATGGGAGAAGTAATGGCAATTTTTGTGTGGCCTTTGCACGAGAAGTGTTGATCAGTCACGTGGGCCCCACTGGTCATGTTTTTCATTTAGGCAACCCATCGATGACGTTTTGAGTCGAGTTCTCTAGCATCAACGTCAAAATAAAATACAAATAAAAGGAAATAAAATGTGTGGCATCAATAGATGGTTCAACACGACGACTTTCCAAGAGGTCACCCGTCATAGTACTTCTCTCGCCCAAGCACGCTTAACTAAAGAATTCTCAAGGGATTTGGTGTGCTGGTGCGGTTACGCCCGTTGGAGATTTTTTGCAAATTGTGCTCATGCGGAATCTTTCCATGCAATAAGGCTTGTAGCAAAAGCGGAGATACTTGTCGCGGATCGAGACTCATCTACGCGACGTGCGCCCCGCGGAAATCTTTTCGGATTGGGGTCATAATGGCAAATCAAACGATCATGCGCAAAGTTTTGGCAATTTCCATGTGGCCTCCGCATGAGACTTGCGGTTCATCACAGGCCCCAACTCATGTTTTTAGTCAAGGCATCCCATGATGACATTTTGGAGTTGATCGTTGAGTTCTCTGGCATCAACCAAAAAGTAAAATAAAAATAAAAGGAAAAAAAATGGGTGGCATCGACAGATGGTTCAACATGACGACTTCCTAGGAGGTCACCCATCATAGTACTCTTAAGCTCAATGCGATGAGTTCTCATGAGATCTGTCTTTGGCGTCACGGAGATTTATCGTGTGTTCATCGGAACCCGTGCGTAAGGCTTCAAAATAGTCAAAATCAGAATCGTGTCCCGGATGTGTGCACGCTACTCTCATCGCCATCGTGCTCCACGGAGATCTTTTCGAATTGGGGTCATAATGGAGAATCATGATGGCGTGAGAGATTTTTTATGCGGAACTACGAGAGATGCAGCGGTGGGCCCGGTCATGTTTTTATTAGAGGCAACCATTCAACAATATTTGCGGAGTTGATTGCTAAGTTCTCCGGTGACAATGTTAAAATAAAATACAAATAAAAGGAAATAAAATGCACGACATCAATAGATGATTCAACACGATGACTTCCCAGGAGGTCCCATCATATTACTTCTCTCTCCCAAGCATGCTTAACTGAAGAATTCTCATGGGATTTGGTGTGCTGGTGCGGTTGCGCCCGTTGAAGATTTTCTGCAAATTGTGCCCATGTGGAATCAGTCTATGCCACGGTAAGGCTTCGAACTAGCCAAAATCAGAGATACGTATCCCGACAGATGCACCTACAACTTATCTGCGTGTCATGCTCCCCGCAGAGATCTTTCTTGATTGGTGTCATAATGGCAAATCAAACGATCGTGCGCAAAGTTCTGGCAATTTTCGTGTGGCCTCCGCACGAGATGCGCAAATCAACCACGTGGGCCCCATGGTTCATGTTTTTTAATCTGAGGCATCCCATCGATGACATTTTCGAAGTTGATTGTTGAGTTCTCCGGCGTTAATGGAAAAATAAAATGAAAATAAAAGGAAATAAAATGAGTGGCATCAATAGATGGTTCAACACTTGACTTCAGGTCACCCATCATAGTAATGCTCGCTTAACGAAGAGTTCTCATGGGATCTGTTACAGTGCGGTCACGCTAGATTTTCCACAAAGTGTGCTTATGCGAACCGATGTACGTAAGGCTTTGAAATAGCATCGAGAAACGGACCATGCCAGATGTGCCTACGACTCATCTGAGTGTCGTGCGCTCCCCGGAGATCTTTCCGGATTGGGGTCATAATGACGAATTAGACCATTGTACATGAAGTTATGGCGATTTATGCGACTTCCGAGGCGATCGCTCGATCGTGGGCCCAACGGCTCATATTTTTTGTCAAGGCATCCCATTTCGACGTTTGTGGATTGATCAGTTCTCGCATCAACGATAAAATAAAATAAAATAAAATGAAATAAAATGGGTGGCATAAACATATGGTTCAACGATGACTTCTTATAAGATCACCCATCATATCCGCCACGCTTAAGCGAAGTGTTCTCATAAGATATAGTGTGCTAGTGTGGTCATGCCCGCTGGAGATTTGTCATAAATTGTGCTCATGTGGAACTCGTCTGTGCCATGGTAAGGCTTCGAACTAGCCGAAATCGAGATCAGTCCGCGATGTCTTGTAAATCATCTGCGTCGTCGCCCCATGGAGATCTTTCCGGTTGGGGTCATATGGTGAATCGGATGATTGGCGTGAAGTTATGGCAATTTTGTGCGGCCTCCACGAGACACATGATTAGCAGTGGGTCCCACGGCTCGTTTTGGTCGAGATATCCCATCAATGACATTTTCAGAGTAGATCACCGAGTTCTCCAGCGTCAATGATAAAATAAAATAAAAATAAAAGGAAATAAAATGTGCGGCATCAACAGATGGTTCAACACGACGACTTTCCAAGAGGTCACCCATCATAGTACTTCTCTCGCCCAAGCATGCTTAACTGAAGAATTCTAATGTGATATGGTGTGCTGGTGCGGTCACGCCCGTTGGAGATTTTTTATAAATTATGCTCATGTGGAATCTATCCGTGCCACGGTAAGGCTTCGAAATAGCCAAAATCGAGATCGTCTCGACAAATCGCATTATCACGGCTCATCGCATCATGCACCCATAGAGATCTTTCAGTTGGGGTTATAATGATGAATCGATGCGTGCAAAGTTATGGCAATTTTGTGCGACTACCGCGAGATGTGGGATCACCGCGGGCCCCATGACTGTTTTTTCAGCGAGGCATCTCATCGATGATGTTTTGCGAAGTCAATCGTCGAGTTGTCTGGCATAAATGGTAAAATAAAAAAATTGACATAAAATGGGCGGCATCAACAGATTGTTCAACATGATGACTTCCAGTGGTCACCCATCATAATCTTGCTCTTGCCCGCAGCTTGAAGAGTTCTCATGTGATCTGGTGTGCTAGTGCGGTAGCCCCCGCCAGAGATTTACCTCAAATTGTGCTCATGCGGAACTTGTCCGTGTCGCGGTAAGGCTTCAAAATAATTGAAAAGAATCGGGTCCGCAAGATCGCATGCGGCTCATCACATGTCATCGCTCCGCAGATCTTCCGGTTGGGGTCATAATGGAGAATCGGATGTTGTGCGAGTTATAGTGGTGCTTCCCCGAGGCGTCGGATCGGCGCATGGACCCGACTCATGTTTTTTAGTCGAGGCATCCCATCGATGACATATTTTCGATCTCGAGTTCAAGCATCCGGTAAAATAAGATAAAAATAAAATGGCGGCATTCATTCATTCAATACGACAACTTCCCGGGTCACCCATAGTACTCTCACCCAAACGTTTAATTGAAGAGTTCTCGGGATATTATGTTGTGGTTGCACCGTTGGAGATTTGTAAATTAAGCTCATTTGGAACATGCAGTCCGTAAGGCTTGAACTAGCAAAATGAATCATCCCGGATGCCCTCTCATCTCACGGCGTCGCCTCACAAAAATCTTTTTAGATTTGGGTCATAATGGTGAATCGGATGATCGTACGCAAAGTTATGGTGATTTACGTGCGACCTCCACATGACACGTGAGGATCAGTCATGTGGGCCCAACGGCACGTGTTTTTCAATATGAGGCATCCCATCAATGACGTTTTCGGAGTCGAACACTGAGTTCTTTGACGTTAACGATAAAATAAAATAAAAAAATAAAAGGAAATGAAATGGGTGGCATCAACAGATGGTTCAACACGGACTTTCCGGTCACCCATCATGCTTTCTCTCACTGAATAGTTCTCATGGGATGCTGTCTTGGTGCGGTGCGTCAGAGATTTGCCGCAAATTGTGCTCATGCGGAACTCATACCCGGTAAGACTTGAAATAGCCAAATGGGATATCTGGTATCAGGTCGTCATGCTCATCTACTCGTCATGAGACCTGCAAAGATCTTTCCAGATTTGGGTCATAATGGTAAATCAGACGATCGTGCGCTATGTTATGGTAATTTTCATGCGGGCTCTACATGATATCAGGGATCAACGCATGATAACTCATGTTTTTGTGTGGTAAAATAAAATACAAATAAAAAAGAAAAATAATGGCGGCATCAAGATGGTTCAACACGATGACTTCCCGAGGTCACCCATCATATCTTGCTCTCGCGCATGCTTAGCGAGAGTTCTCATGGATCTCAGTGTCTGTGCGGTCCGCTTGGAGATTTTCTACAAATGTGCTCATAACCCGTCTGTGGTAAGGCAAGGTCAAATAGAAATATGTGTCTAGATGCGCAATTTATATGCGTGTCGTGCTCCTGAGATCTTTCTAGATTAGGATCATATTGACAAATTGGATGATTATGCACGAAGTTATGATGATTTCCGTGCGTCCTCTCCACGAGATGCACGGATGAACCTCTTGGGCCCCATGTTTTTTTCAAGGCATCCCATTGACAACATTTTGAGTCAATCTTTGAGTTCTCTGTCAGCGTAAAATAAAATAAAATAAAAGAAATACAATGGGCACATCAATGGTTCAACCATGACTTCAAGAGTCACCCATCATAATCTTGCTCACCAAGCACACTTAACTGAAGAGTTCTCATAGGATCTGGTGTGTTGGTACGATCGCTCCCGTTGGAGATTTTCTGCAAATTGTACTCCTGTGGAACCCGTCCATGCCTCGATAAGGCTTTGAACTTGGCAGGTATGTGTCCTGGATCTGCACATAGTCGTGCATCGAAGATCTTTTCAGATTAGGGTCATAATGGAGAATCAAATGATGATGCGAAGTTATGGTGATTTTATGCTCGCATTGGCCTCGGATGAATCGTGGGCCCCACGTGTTTTAGTCCGGCATCCATGGCGACATTTTGTTGATCTCAGTTCTCCATTATCGTAAAATAAAATAAAAATAAAATAAATAAAATGGGTGGCATCAGATGGTTCAACCGACGACTTCAGAAGTCACCCATCATATCTTGCTCGCCTTAACAGCGAAGAGTTCTCATGAGATTTGGTGTGCTGGTGCGGTCACACCCGTTGGAGATTTGCCGCAAATTGTGCTCATCCAAAAATCGTTCGTGCCTCGTTAAGGCTTCAAAATAGATACGCATCCGGCACATCTGCGCGTCGTGCACCCCGAAGAGATCTTTCCGGATTAGTGTCACTGCTAATGGAAGACCATGCACAAAATGGCAATTTTTCGTGCGACTCTCGCGAATCGCGGACCAATCGTGAGCCCCGACTCATATTTTCAATCAGAAGAATCCCATCGATGACATTTTTGGAGTCGATCTCTTAGTTCTGTGGCATCAATGATAAAATAAAATAAAATAAGATAAATAAAATGGCGGCATCAATATGGTTCAACGACAACTTCCTAAGGCTCACAACATATATGCTCTCACCAAAAGCTTAGCGAAGAGTTCTCATGAGATTTGGTGTGCGATCCACGATTGGAGATTTGCAAATTATGCTCATTGAAACCGTCCATGCGTTGAGGCTTAATGAAATTAGTGATCACCTCTAGATCGCCTTTATCATCTGCGCGTGAGATCTTTCTGGATTAGGGTCATAATGGCGAATCAGAAGATCGTGCATGAAATTATGACGATTCTATGCGGCCTCCACATGAGATGCATAGATAAGCCTCGTGGGCCCTATGGCTCATGTTTTTCAGTCCGAGGCATCCCATCGATGATGATTTCGAAGTTGATCGTCGAGTACTCGGCGTCATGATAAAATAAAATAAAATAAAGGAAATAAAATAAAAACATCAATATGGTTCAACATGATGACTTCCCAGAATCATTATTATTTCACGCAGCACATTTCAGTGTTTGAAAGATCAGTGTCTTTGGTGATGTGCCAAATTATTCAAATTGTGCTCGGAACATGTGTCGCGGTAAGGCTTGGCAAAATGGAGATATGAATCCGTAAACTGTCTTTGGCTCATTTGCGTGTTGCACATCCCGTGAAGATCTTTCTGGATTGTGGTCATAATATCAAATTGAATGATTGTGCGGTTGAATGCGGCCTCTGCGTGACGTTGATCAAGAGTAAACCTCGCCATCATGTTTTCCAATTTGAGGCATCATTGATGTTTTGAGAGTCGATCATCAGTTCTCCTGTCACATTAAAATAAAATAAAATAAAAGGAATAAAATAGGCGGCATCAATAGATGGTTCAACATGACTTCCCAAGGTCACCATCATATCTTGCTCTGTGAAGCATCTTAGTGAATAATTCTCATAAGATGTATCTTTGATGCGGTTGCACCCGCTGGAGATTTGTCATAAATTGTGCTCATGCGGAACCCGTCCGTGCCGTGGTAAGCTTTTCAAATAGCCAAAATCAGAGATATAGGTCCATTAGATGCACACGACTCATTTTCATCGTCGCGTGGAGATCTTTCTGGATTGGGTCATAATGGTGAATCGGATGATCGTGCAGAAGTATATTTTTCCATCGTCCTTCCCTTAAGACATCGGATCAACGCGAGATCCATGTCTCATATTTTGTATGAGGCATCCATATGATGTTTTTTAGTCGATCGAGTTTGGCATCGGATAAAATAAAATAAAAATAAAATGGATTAAATTGGGTGGCATCAACAGATGGTTCAACATGATGACTTCCCAAGGTCACCCATCATATCTCTTGCATAATCAC
Source organism: Cymbidium sinense (assembly GCA_021442155.1). Classification (NCBI taxonomy): domain Eukaryota; kingdom Viridiplantae; phylum Streptophyta; class Magnoliopsida; order Asparagales; family Orchidaceae; genus Cymbidium; species Cymbidium sinense. The sequence continues at coordinate 125,250,191 of CM038214.1, forward strand.
GGTTAACTGAAGAGTTCTCATGGGATGGTGTCTTGGTGCGGTCACACACTCGCTAAATTTGCCATGTGCTCATCACCCCATGTGCCATGGTAAGCTTGAAATAGCCAAAAATAAGATCGGCCTGCCGGATATGCACAGCTCATCACGCGTCGTCGATCTTTTTTGGATTGGGGTCATAATGTCAAATCGGACAATCGTGCACAAAGTTATGATGATTTCTATGTGGCCTCCACAGACAGCGGGTCGATCGAGTCCCCGCGTGTTTTTCATCAGGCATCCATCGATGACATTTTTGGAGTCGATCACAGTTCTCGTTGGGGTCATAATGGCGAATAGATGATCTTGTGGCCTCCCGCGAGGCAACGGCGGTCAGCGGCATACGATTTGTTTTGATCGAGGCATCCATCGATGATGTTTTTAGAGTAGATCATCGAGTTCTCCGACATCAATGAAAAAAATAAGGAAATAAAATGGGCGGCATCAACAGATAATCAACACGATGACTTTTAAGGAGGCCACCCATCAAAATCTTGCTCAAATCTTGTAAGTTCTCATGAGATCTTGTGTCGCGTCACGATCCGCTTGGCAATTTTCTATATATTATGCTCATTCAGAACCCGTTCGTCTTTGCGATAAGGCTTGAAATAAGAAATGAGATCGGGACGTAGATGCACTTGCTCATCTGCATCGTCGACCGAAGATCTTTAGATTGAGATCATAATGGTGATCGACGTGCTCAAAGTTATGGCGATTTGCGACCAAATGGGCGACATTTTTTTTCAATCCGAGGTATCCCATCTATAATGTTTTTGAAGTTGATTGCCAAGTTCTCCAGTGTCAATGATAAAATAAAATTAAAATAAAAGAAAATAAAATGGGCGGCAACAAAGATGGTTCAACACGACGACTTCAGAGGTCACCATCATAATGCTCGCCCATGCAAGCGAAGAGTTCTCATGTGATCTTGTGTGCTGGTGCGGTCACGCTAGATTTACTACAAATTATGCTCATCGTAATCTGCGAAGAGGCTTTGAGCCAAAATCGAGATATGGGTCCTGCCAAATGCACCTTTGGGCACATCATTTGCCCCGCGGAGATCTTTCTAGATTGGGCCATAATGGCAAATCGGACGATCGTGCACAAACTTATGGTGATTTCCATGTAGCATCCCAACGAGATGCTCGGATCATCCGCGTGGGCCCCATGGCTGGTTTTTTTTAGTTTGAGGCATTCAGTCTACAACATTTTTGGAGTTGATCGTCGAGTTCCCAAGTGTCAATAATAAAATAAAATAAAAATAAAAGGAAATAAATTTGGCGGCATCAATAAATAGTTCAACACGACGACTTCCCAAGAGATCACCCATCATAGCACTGCTCTTGCCCAAGCTCGCTTAACTGAAGAGTTCTCATGGGATCTTGTATCTTTGGTGGTGTGTGCTGCTAAAGATTTGCAAATTGAGCTCATGGTCATGCGTCGATAAGACTTTGAAATAGTCAAAATCGAATCTGGTCCCGGTGCACTCGCACTCGTCGTCACCCATGGAGATCTTTTCGGATTGGGGTCATAATGGTGAATCAGACGATCATGCGTAAAGTTATAGCGATTTCTGTGCGGCCACTACATGAGACGCTCGGATAGCCAGTGGGCCGTCGGCGTGCAGAGGCATCCCATCATGACATTTTGAAGTCAATCCGAGTTCTCATCAACATTAAAATAAAATACAAATAAAAGAAATAAAATGCTGCATAATAAATGTTCAATACAATGACTTCCGAGAGGTCACCATCATATCTTGCTCGCCCAAGCACTCTTAAGCGAAGAGTTCTCATGGGATCAGGATCTTGTGCGGTCATGTTGAGATTTTCCATAAATTGTGCTCATCGGAACCCGTTTGCGTGGTAAGACTTCAAATAGCCAAAATCGGGAGTGTCCGCCATATCGCTCTCATCTCATAGTGCATCCACAATCTTTCTAGATTGGGGTCATAATGGAATCATGATGATGGTGTGAAGTTATGGAGATTTTAGTCTCTACACTAGAGCGCAGATCGTTAGGCATCCCATCGATGACATTTTCAGAGTCAATCGCTGAGTTCTTTGGTGTCAACATTAAAATAAAATACAAATAAAATGAAATAAAATGCTCATCATTAATAGATGTTTCAATACAATGACTTCCCAGGAGGTCACCCGTCATAATACTGCTCTCGCCCAAGCACTCTTAACTGAAGAGTTCTCATGGGATCTGGTGTTCTAGTGCGGTCATGCCCGTTGGAGATTTTCACAAATTGTCATGCGTCGCGCGACAAGACTTTGAAATAGTGAAATCGGAGATATGGTCCCATATACTGCGGCTCATCTTTCGTCGTGCACCCATGGAGATCTTTCGGTTGGGTCATAATGGTGAATCGATCATGTAAGTTATAGCGATTTATGCGGCCTCTACATGAGGCCGGATAATAGTGGGCGTGGCGTGTTTTTTTTGAGCATCTCATGACATTTTCAAAGTCAATCGCCGAGTTCTCTAGCATCAACATTAAAATAAAATACAAATAAAAAGAAATAAAATGCTCAGCATTAATAGATGTTTCAATAGAATGACTTCCTAGGAGGTCACCCGTCATAATACTGCTCTCGCCCAAGCACTCTTAACTGAAGAGTTCTCATGGGATCTGGTGTGCTAGTGCGGTCATGCCCGTTGGAGATTTTCCATTGTGCTCATGCGGAACGTTTGTCTTTGCGTAAGGCTTCGAAAGCAAAATCGGAGATATGTGTCCCATATGCACTTGCGGCTCATCGGTGATGTCGTCCCAGATCTTTTCTAGGTGGGGTCATAATGGAGAATCGAATGATCGTGTATGAAGTTATGGAGATTTTCGTGTGGCCTCTGCATGAGACGTGCAGATCAGTCTGAGGCATCCCATCGATGACATTTTCGGAGTCAATCTCTGATTCTCCGGCGTGAACGATAAAATAAAATAAAAGTAAAAGGAAATAAAATGGGTGGCATCAACCAATGGTTCAACATGACAACATCCTAGGAGGTTACCCATCATAGTATTACTCTCGCCCAAACACGCTTAACTGAAGAGTTCTCATGTGATCTGTGTCTGGTGCGTCGAGCTGGAGATTTGCCAAATTATGCTCATGCGGGAACTTAGTAGCGATAAGGCTTGAAATAGAATCGGGGATCTGAGCCGTATATGCACTTCGCGGTTCATCATGCGGCCTTCTGGTTTGTGTAATAATGGAAAATTAGATGATCAGTGAAGTTATGAATTTTGCGGCCTTACCACGCGCGTCGGATTAGGATGGGCCCCACTTGTGTTTCGATCACGAGGCATCTCGATGATATTTTCAGAGTCCATCGTCAAGTTCTCCGGTGTCAATTATAAAATAAAATAAAAATTAAAGGAAATAATGGGCAGCATTAACATATGCTTCAATACGATGACTTCCCAGGAGGCCACCCATCATAGTACTGCTCTCTCCCAAGTGCGATTAATTGAAGAGTTCTCATGGGATCTGGTGTGCTGGTGCGGTCACGCCCGCTGGTTGTGCTAATGCAAAACCCATTCGTGTCATAGTAAGGTTTTGAAATAGCCAAAATTGGAGACACGGGTCCCACTAGATGTGCCTACGTCTCATCTGCATGTCGTGCGCCTTGAGAATATCTTTCTGGATTAGGGTCATAATGACGAATCAGACGATCGTGCACAAAGTTATGGTGATTTCTGTACGACCTCTCCACGAGGCGCATGGATGACAGGCTGCTCATATTTTTCACTCACGAGGCATCCCATCGATGATGTTTTTTTTGAGTCATCGTCGATTCTCATCAACATTAAAATAAAATACAAATTAAAGGAAATAAAATGCGACATCGCGATGGTTCAACATGACTTCCCGAGGTCACATGATAATCTTACTCTCCCCAAAAACGCATTGAATAATTCTCATGAGATGCGGTGTCTTTGGTGCGATCCGCCTACTAGAGATTTGTCACAAATTGTGCTCATGCGAAACCCATCCGTGCCGCGGTAAGGCTTCGAACTAGCAAAAATCAGAGATACGGGTTGCCAGATGTGCTTACGGCTCATCTGCGCGTTGTGCGCCCCACGAAGGTCTTTTAGGATTGTGATCTATTGGCGAATCAGACGATGCGTGAAGTTATGGTGATTTTGATGCAGCCTCCGCACGAGATGCGCAGAACAGCCGCATGGGCCCAACGGCTCGTGTTTTTTTTAATCCGAGGAATCTCATCAACGATATTTTTCAAGTCGATCACTGAGTTCTGCGGTGTCAATGGTAAAATAAAAAAAATTAATGGAAATAAAATGGGCGGCATCAATAGATGGTTCAACATGATGACTTTCCAGGAGCTCTTTCCCAAAGCACTTAAGCGAGGAGTCTCTCAGATGCGGTAGTCCGATCCGGAGAGATTTCTTACATCAAAACCATCATGCATGGTAAGGTTTGATAACTAAAATCGAGATATGGGTCTGAGCATCGGCTTCGCATCGATGCGCACGAAGATCTTTTGATAAATGGCCGAACAAATGCGAAGTTATGGCGATTTTCATGTGGCCTCTACACAAGATCAACGCGTAAATGCTCATGTTTTGATCGAGCATCCCAGAAATATGAATCCCACGGCATCAACACTCAACACGCTTCACCCATCATATCTTGCTCTCTCTAACCATGCTTAGCGAATAGTTCTCATGGGATCACGGTGTCTTAGTGCGGTCGCTTCTTTGGAGATTTATCGTAAATTATGCTCATGCAGAACTCGTCTGTGTCGCAGTAAGGTTTTGAAATAGCTAAAATCAGAAAAATCAGTTCGACCAAATGTGCCTGCGGCTCATCTACGCATCGTGCACCCCACAAAGATCTTTTTGGATTGTGGTCATAATGGTGATTCAGACGATCATGCATGAAGTTATGGAATTTTCGTGTGGCCTCTGAACGAGATGCGTGAATCAGCCGTGTGGGCCCCAAGACTTGTGTTTTTTAGTTCGAGGCATCCCATCAATGACATTTTTGAAGTCGATCATAGAGTCCTACAGCATTAACAATAAAATAAAATAAAAATAAAAGGAAATAAAATGGGCGGCATCAACAGATGGTTCAACACGACGACTTCTCATGAGGTCACCCATCATAGTTCTGCTCTTTCCAAGCATGCTTAACTGAGGAGTTCTCATGGGATCTGGTGTGCTGGCATAGTCACGCCCGCTGGAGATTTACTGTAAATTATTCTCATCCGGAACCCGTCCATGATGTGGTAAGGTTTTGAAATAGCCAAATAGATAGGGGTCCATAGATGCACCGTAGCTCATCTACATCGTCGCCCCAGATCTTTTTGGTTGGGTCATAATGGCGAATCAGATGATCGTGCATGAAGTTATGGCAATTTTCGTGCGGCCTCCACATGAGATGTGCGGATTAGCCACGTGGGCCCCATGGCTCATATTTTTCAGTCCGAGGCATCCCATCGATGACATTTTTGGAGTCGATCATCGAGTTCTCTAGGATAAACTGTAAAATAAAATATAAAGTAAAGGAAATAAAATTGGCGGCATCAACAGATGGTTGAACATGACGACTTCTCAGGAGGTCACCCATCATAGTACTCTCAAAACACTAGAGTTCTCATAAGATCTAGTGTGCTAGTGCAGTCACGCCCGCTGGAGATTTATCATAAATTATGCTCATGCGGAACCCATCCATGAGGCACTAAGGTTTTGAAATAGTCGAAATTATAGATACATGTCCCGCTAGATGCGCCTACGGCTCATTTGCACGTCGTCCGCCCCATGGAGATCTTTCCATATTGTGGTCATAATGGCAAATCGGACGATCGTGTGTAAAGTTATGGCGATTTTCATGCGACCTCCGTAAGAGATGCGCGGATAAGCTACGTGGTCCCCACGACTCGTGTTTTTCAGTCCGAGGCATCCCATCGATGTCTATTTCGAAGTCGATCGCCGAGTTTTGTGGCTTCAACAATAAAATAAAATAAAAATAAAAGGAACTAAAATGGGAGGCGTTAACAGATGGTTCAACATGATGACTTCCCAAGAGGTCACCCATCGTAGTACTTCTCTTGCCCAAGCACTCTTAATTGAGGAGTTCTCATGGGATCTGGTGTGCTGGTATGGTCGCACTCGTTGGAGATCTGCCACAAATTATGCTCATGCAGAACCCGTCCGTGCCACAGTAAGGCATCAAAATAGACAAAATAGGGGATACGGGTCCCTCCAGATGCGCCTGCGGCTCATCTGCACGTCGCGCGCCCCCCGGAGATCTTTCTAGGTTGGTGTCATAATGGAGAACCGGAGGTGACGTGCAGATTAGCCGTGTGGGCCCCACGGCTCATATTTTTCAGTACAAGGCATCCCATCGATGACATTTTTAGGAGTTGATCGCTGAGTTCTCTAACGTCAACTGTAAAATAAAAAAATAAAAGGAAATAAAATGAGAGGCATCAACAGATGGTTCCATATGATGACTTCCCAAGAGGTCACCCATCATAATACTGCTCTCATCCAAGCAAACTTAATTAAAGAGTTCTCATGGGATCTAGTGTGCTGGTGCGATCGCATCCACTAGAGATTTGCTGCAAATTGTGCTTATGAGGAGCCCGTCCGTGCGGTCGCTTAAAATAGCCAAAATCGGAGATCTGAAGTCCTTCAGATGCGCTGCGCACATCCGCATCGTCGCGCCTCCGCGATCTTTCACGATTGGGGTCATAATGGATTGGGCGATTGCGAGCGTTATGGGTACGTCGATCCCACATGAGGCGTGTGGATCGACACCCCGGCTCATATTTTCGGTCAGGCATCCCATTGATGACATTTTTAGAGTCGATCATCAAGTTCTCCGACGTCAACGTTAAAATAAAATACAAATAAAAGTAAATAAAATGTGCAGTATCAATAGATGGTTCAACACGATGACTTCCTAGGAGGTCACCCACCATAGTGATGCTCTCGCTAAGCAGCTTGAAGATTTGCCTAAATTGTGCTCATCAGAACGTAGGTGTCTGCGCCTTGCTACATGCGTTAGCGCGTGGTCTTTAATTGGGGTCATAATAAAGAATCAAACGATTGTGCTCGACGTAATGACGATTTTCGTGTTGCCTCCACACGAGGTATGCAGATCAGCCCATTAGGCCCCACGGCTCGTGTTTTTCAGTCCAAAGCATCGATGACATTTTTGGAGTGGATGATTGAGTTCTCCGGTGTCAATGTTAAAATAAAATACAAATAAAAGGAAAAAAATTGCGCGACATCAAAAAATGGTTCAACATGACAACTTCCCAGGAGGTCAACCATCAAAAAATGGTTCAACATGGTTCGACTGAAGAGTTCTCATGGGATCTGGCGTGCTGGTGCGATCGCTCCAGTTAGAGATTTTTCATAAATTGTGCTCATGCGGAACCCGTTCGTGCCATGGTAAGACTTCGAACTAGCAAAAATCAGAGATATGTGTCCCTCTAGATGACATATCTGGACATCAAAAAATGGTCACCCATCATAATACTGATCTCACCCAAACATGCTTAACTGAAGAGTTCTCATGGAATCGGTGTCTTTGCGATCTATTAGAGATTTTTCTCATGCGGAACACATTGCCATGGTAAGACTAGCAAAAAATGAGATATGTGTCCCTCAGGATATGCTAGTCATCACACATCAGCTCACGAAGATCTTTTCAGATTGGGATCATAATGGTGAATCGGACGATCGTGTGCGAAGTTATGACGATTTATATGTGGCCTCCACACATGACACGCGGATCAGCCTCATGGGCCCAATGACTCATGGTTTTTAGTCTGAGGCATCCCATCAATGAGATTTCCAGAGTCGATCTCCAAGTTATTCAGTGTCAATGATAAAATAAAATAAAAATAAAAAAATAAAATGGGCAGTGTCAACAGATGGTTCAACACGACGACTTCTCAGGTGGTCACCCATCATAGTACTACTCTCGCCCAAGGATGCTTAACTGAAGAGTTCTCATGGCATCTGGTGTGTTAGTGCGATCATGCCTGCTGGAGATTGTAGCTAATTGTGCTCATCTAGAACCCGTCCGTGCTGAGGTAAGGATTCAAAATAGCCAAAATCAGAGATACGGATCCCTCCAGATTTGCCTGCGGCTAATCTGCGCATCATGCGCCTTGCAGGGATCTTTTCGGATTGGGGTCACAATGGTGAATCAGACGATCATCTGCGAAGTTATGATGATTTCCTTGCGGCCTTCGCACGAGATGCTCAGATCAATCTCGTGGGCCCCACGGCTCGTGTTTTTTAGTTTGAGGCATCCCATCGATGGCATTTTTGGAGTCGATCGTCGAGTTCTCCGGCATCAATGGTAAAATATAATAAAATAAAAAGAAAATAAAATGGGAGCCATCAATAGATGGTTCAACACGACTTCCCAAGAGATCAATCATCATAGTACTGCTCTCGCCCAAGCACGCTTAAATGAAGAGTTCTCATGGGATCTGGTGTACTGGTGTGGTCACACTCGGAGATTTATCACAAATTATGCTCATGCGGAACCCTTTCATGTTGCGGTAAGGTTTCAAAATAGCCAAAATCGGAGATACGGTTCCCGCCTGATGCATCTATGTCCCATATGCACGTTGTGTGCCCCACAAAGACTTTTCCAAATTGTGGTCATAATGGCAAATCGGATGATCGTGTGTGAAGTTATGGTGATTTTCGTGCGTCCTCGCACGAGATGAGCGGATCAGCCACGTGGGCCCCACAACTTGTATTTTTTAGTCCTTGGAATCCCATTGACAATGTTTTTGGAGTCCTTCACCGAGTTTTGCGATGTTAATGGTAAAATAGATAAAAAATAAAAAAATGAGTGGCATCAACAGATGGTTCAACACTACGACTTCCATGAGGTAACCCATCATAATACTAGTCTCGCTTAATCATGCTTAACTGAAGAGTTCTCATAGAATCTTATGTGCTGGTGCAGTCATGCCCGCTGGAGATTTGCTGTAAATTATGCTTATGCGAAACTCGTTCATGCTGCGGTAAGGATTCAAAACAGCCGAAATTGGAGATACGGGTCCCACCAGATGCACATGCGGCTCATCTACGCAGCGTGCGCCCCACGAAGATCTTTCCGGATTGGGGTCATAATGGTGAATCAGACGATCATGACTGAAGTTATGGAGAGTTTCGTGCAGCCTCCACAACTCGTAGATCAACTGTGTGGGCCCCACAACTCGTGTTTTTCAGTCCGAGGTATCCCATCGACAACATTTTTGAAGTCTATCTCCGCGTTCTGCGACGTCAATGGTAACATAAAATAAAAAAATAAAATGGGCGGCATCAACAGATGGTTTAGCACGATGACTTCTCAGGATGTCACCCATCATAGTCTTTGCTTTAGTCGCAGCTTAAATGAAAAGTTCTCATGGGATGGGTGATAGTGCGATGCGCTCGTTGGATATTTATGTGCTCATGTATAACCCATCCGTGTCACGATAAGGCTTTGAAATAGCCAAAATCAGAGATATGGGACCTTCCAGATGCGCCTATGGGTCATCTACGCGTCTTGCGCCCCGCAGAGATCTTTCTGGGTTGGGGTCATAAAGATAAATTGGATTATTGTGCATGAAGTTATGGAAATTTACGTGCGACCTCCACACGATACGCGTGGATCAGTTGGGTGAGCCCCACGGCTCATATTTTTTAGTCTGAGATCTTTCTTAGTTGGGGTCATAAAGACAAATTGGATGATTGTGCATGAAGTTATGGAAATTTACGTGCGACCTCCACACGATACGCGTGGATCAGTTGGGTGGGCCCCACGGCTCATGTTTTTTAGTCTGAGTCATCCCATCAATAACATTTTTAGAGTCGATCTCCTAGTTCTCTAGTGTCAAAGGTAAAATAAAATAAAAATAAAAGAAATAAAATGGGCGGCTTCGACAGATGGTTCAACACGACGACTTCCTAGGAGGTGACCCATCATAGTACTGCTCTCGCCCAAGCATGCTTAACTGAAGAGCTCTCATGGGATCTGGTGTGCTAGTGCGATCACACTCGCTTGAGATTTATCGCAAATTGTGCTCATCCAGAACACATCCGTGCCGCGATAAGGTTTAAAAATAGTCAAAATCAGAGATACGGGTCTAGCCATATGTGCCTGTGGCTCATCTGCACATCGTGCGTCCCACGGAGATCTTTTCGGATTGGGGTCATGATGGAGAAATGGATGATCGTGCACGATGTTATGGTGATTTTCATGCGGCCTCCATATGAGACACGTAGATCAGCCATGTGGGCCCCACAACTCATGTTTTTTAGTCCGAGACATCCCATTGACTACATTTTCAGAGTCAATCGTCGAGTTCTCCGGTGTCAACCGTAAAATAAAATAAAAATAAAATGGATGGCATCAATAGTTGGTTCAACACGATGACTTCTCACGAGGTCACCCATCTTAGTATTGCTCTCGCCTTAGCACGCTTAACTGAAGAGTTCTTATGGGATCGGGTGTGCTAGTGTGGTAGCATTGGAGATATGCGCAATTTGTACTCATTCAAAACCCGTCGCGGTAAGGTTTTGAAATAGACAAAATCAGAGATACGGGTCCAGCTAGATGCGCCTGCGGCTCATCTACATGTTGTGCGCCTCGCAAAAATCTTTCTAGATTGGGGCCACAATGGCGAATCAGACGATCGTGCGAGAAGCTATGGCAATTTCTGTGCAGCCTACACACGAGATGCGCGGATCACCCACGTGGGACCCATGGCACGTGTTTTTCAGTTCGAGAGATCCCATCGATGGCGTTTCGGAGTCGATCACCGAGTTCTCCAACATCAACAGTAAAATAAAATAAAAATAAAAATAAATAAAATGGGCGGCATCAATAGATGGCTCAACACAATGACTTTCCAGGAAGTCAACCATCATAGTACTGCTCTTGCCCAAGCACGCTTAACTGAAGAGTTCTCATAGGATTTGGTGTGCTGGTTCGGTCGTGCCCATTTGAGATTTGTCGAAAATTGAGCTCATGCGAAACTCTTCTGTGCCGCCGTAAGGCTTCGAACTAGCCAAAATCGGAGATACGGCTCCCGCGTGATGCGCATTTTGCACATCTACGTGTCGTGCACCCCTCGAAGATCTTTTCATATTGGGGTCATAATGGTGAATCGGATGATCGTGCGAAGTTATGGTGGCCGGCGTCGATGGGGGGGGGTGGCAGACGGCGCGAGCACAACACTTTACATTGGCAACGCAACTTCCAAATACACCAAAATATAACTATATGGTGAATTTGGGTCCAAATCTAATATATCACTTTGAAATTTTACTTTACATCCTACCAAATGCCAAAAATGTAGAACCCTACATTTACTTTACTTTGGATTCCAACCAAACATCCCCTTAGTAAAATTGAAAAGTTTACTATAAAAGTATAGATCTATAAGAAGTTAAAATAAAATGCTTTGTTAAATTCAAACACATAAAGCTTGTCTATCTCACTCATTACAAGCATAAGGTCCATGAGTTTAATGAAGAGAACCTTGTGGTAAATAATAAAAATAATATTAACTAAGAAAAATTTTGGTTAAATAAATAGTCCACCAATTAAGAGCACCCCACATTATCAAAACAATAACAACAATAACAAGCATTTCTTAATATAGGTCAAATATAGTACATCTACTCACTTTACTGGATCATTAGACGATTGACATTTTATGTTACCAAACCATCTAAGATGACTCCTCTAATCTTATTGCCACATTATCCCAAAAAAAGAATTCTAAGTTATGATACCTACCATATCTAGCCTTTGTGAGGACCTTATTCACATAACATGAAACTTAAATAACTTAGATTTATTTTACTCTTTAAATCTATTTTTGTTCTTGTTTATGTGCATGAAAACAAAACTACCACAAGGGGAAACTATCATCCCCAATTATGCGTAAGTCGATGCCACAATTATCTGGTTGGAACTACAAAGAACAATTCATGAGATTTATCCCAACTCATTTCATTTCTCCTCACTTTTTGAAAAAAATAATAATTATTACACATGCTTTCTATTTGTCTCTTATATAAAATCCACAATTGACTTTGTTACAATTTTATAAAATTTACATGAGAAAGATTTTTATCTAAGAAAAGTATGATAGGTGATTTGCTCAATAAAATAAATAACTCATACATAATATATTATAATAATGTCTTGTCCAATCAAATATAGAGAAAGCCTTTATAATATTCAATTTATAATAGTGAAATCTTTTAGACTAAGTAACGCCTAGTGATTTTTTTCCATAATTTCTTACATAAAAACCTTTGGTCATGTAAAAGTTAGTCTCAATTGATCAATATGTGCTAGATTTTAACTCAATGATTAAATTATAATTTTTTATTTATTTTCATGAATGTTTTAGTAAGTGATCAAAATAATCTTGATATAAGCCTCTCCAAATAATAAATGTATCTATTGTTTTAAGTTCTTCATTTGGGTGTCAATTAGTCTAAATTGTATGAGTTTAGAAGTTGTCAGGATCTTGGATTTGAATCTCGCCTATATCATAATGTCTCACTTATGAACTTGGGTGGACAACCAAAAAAAAATAAAAATAAAAATGCTCTTCATGTGAAATCGTTGATCTTTCAAAATAAAAAAATTTACAACAAAGATGATTTAAAATGTTAAGGAGATAAATATACTTTCTATATAAAGAGCGATGTCATTAAATCCAATAAAAGCCATTATGTTAAATGCTTACCGACCTAACTTTAAAAGTTTTGTTAACCATAATCTAGACAATTTTCATCCCAAAACTTTATGCCAATAAAGCACAGTGCTGGAGTGGGGGAATCCTCAAATTCCGTTGAAAAGGTGCCATCTTATCAAAGTAAAAATCTATGATTAAGAACAAAAATCCACTAGCTTACTTCTAAAGAAGATGAAATTCTCATCAATGGTTCATATATGCATATGATCTAATAATTTCATGGCCACAATATGATTCGGGCAAACAATTATTAACTCTCGGTTTCTTCATTAGAACAAATTTAAGTAAATATTATACTTAAAATAAAGTAAGTGCATTTAAAATAATGTAGGGATGAGTGCCCTAATCTTTATAAATGTGCAGAGAATATAATGGGCAAATATTTTTTTGAATGAATTAGCTCTTAAATTTCTTTAAAATATCTGACCAGCTCTAAGAAAAGCTATCAATATCTATAATATTATTAAAAAATGCTACTTTGTTGACCTTCTTTTATTTTAAAAAGAAAATCACATCACTTGAATATATTATAATTTTAATATATATTTTATTTTAATGAGATTGGATTTCAGATTTTTTTTTATTTAGTTCCAACTTTAGCCTACGATCTTTTGAACATTAAAATTTGCACTTGAAATCTCTATGTCCGAGCACATGCAGGAATTTAAAGCTTAACTAATTTCATCTACTTAATGAAATCATCGATTTTGAAAATCATAGTTAAGATGAAATTCCTTAATTTTTGGTCAAAAGAGGCCCTATGATTTTTGTAGACTTTGATTTAGTATCGCCTTATGTCTGCTTGTACGAAGGGTTACAGATCCGGTGACGAAGAAGGCGTTTCAATTTAGATTGTATTTTAACACATTTCTTACACTTGGTTTACTTGTTTAAGCTTTCTGGTTCTCTTAATTTGTTCAATTTACATCTCTTTCATAAATTATATCGATTTGTGTTTTGGCTTTAGCCCATGCTTATTAGCTAGCATAATAAGCACCTTCACGTCATTATAAAAGTTATTAAACCCAATTTGAATTCATCCTGAGTTTATTTCAAGTTTGTTGTGAGTTTGGCATTAGAACCCCAAATTTGCAATTAAAGCTTAATTTTGAGAAATTTTGCAAGAAAAGAGAACTCACTTCAATTTAAGCCATAAATGATTGTAATTAGTGTTTGTGTGTTTAATATTAGCCTTTCGCAAAAGTTTGTGAATTTAATATTAGCTTCTCCCAAATCTCACTTGTATTTTAAATGAATGTTCTATTCTTTTCAAAATTTGCTTTAAAGGCTCCCCCTATTTCCTTATTTGATGCTTTTAGTTTAAAATTGGCTACAAATTTTCCTACTTAGCGCTCCTAAGTCCTCTCATTTTACCCTCCCATTTTTTCTTAGTCAAAATATTTGATGAAATTTTGGTAGCCTCCCGGCATCATCCCCGTGTAGGGGGTTGCATCGGGGGTGTTTTGGCTCAATACGCCCTACTGAGCATAGCGAGTGGTGTCTTACGACACCACAACCTATTTTATTCATCTCGTCTCGCCCTACTGAGCACAATGAGGTCTTTAAACCTGCAAGAATACATACAATGCAATATATAATTATCCCCTCTTTTTTTTAAAGTTTGGGAATTAGACAAAATTTCGGCAGCATTTCATCTAGGGGGCGATATCTAACAACTGGGGTCTTACTCGGTACGCTTTACTGAGCATAGTGAGTGGTGTCTTGCGATACCACATCATATCTTTCATCTCGTCACGCCCTACTGAGCACAATGAGGTCATCAAACCTGTAAAGAAATACAAGCATATGTATATATTCACATTCACAAATCCCCGCATGTTATGACACATTTTTATTTGTAAAAAGGAACTGGGTTGGATACATGATTGGGAATATAAGTTAAAGGTGCGCAAAATCAAGGAAGAATTCACCTACTGATGATGATCTTCCCAGATTCGGCCTTGAAAGACTAAAGCGAAGAAGCGATGCGAAATCGAAAGAATTCGTCGACAATTTTCTTCTCCCAATTACGGCGTAGTGGAAACGAGATGGCTAAAGTGAGGAAAGAGACGCCAAAAATCAAAGGAAGAATTCACTATTTTCTTTCCACGATTGCGTGGCGAAAGGAAGAGCGAGGAAAGCGATGCAAAATCGAAGGAAGAATTTACTACTAGCAATTTTCTTCCCGATTATGACATCAAAAAAATATGGATGTGTTGAGGTTATGGGAAGGATTAGAAACGGACGGGTTTGTGGTGGATTACAAAACCAAATAATAGGTTGTAAACTTAATTTGCAGCGAGTTTGAAGGTGCAGATAATGACAGCTTAATCAGAGTTTTAGGTGATGGAAGGAGGCAGCGCGAAAGTGAGTCAAAATGGTTTAAGCTGGGGAAAAATTATGGAAGAAGGGATGGAAGAGGGAAGCGAGTGATGATCCATGATAAGATGTAGCGCTATAGGCCTTGACTTCAGGTGAAATCGCAGGGCATGGACTTGGAGGCTCTGACTGTCATGTCGCCGGGATGGGATCTGTAGACAGGCAGTCATGTCAGGGCCGGCAACAGGTTTACGTTCATAATGAGTGTTTGAAGGGTTCAGAGGTGGAAACAGAGAATTGCGAATTTGAAGGACATCTTAGAGGGGTGAATAGGTGGCCGTGGCATGGTATCTTGGGATAGGTTAGCGGTTTTGTCGAGGAGGAGTTTTACATATCAGATTAAATGCTGGTTGCTGCAGTTTGGCAAGCAGCGAACGTGGAAGGCTGCGCCACAGGCTACAGCGCTGGCGGGGCGACATGAGTTCAGTGGTCGAGAGGTGGAAATGGTCAGAGTCGAAAACATGCGAGGAGAAGCAGTCTGCTGCAGTGTCAGAAGTCAGCGAGTTGGAATCTGGCGGCAATGTATGATCCCAATCCCAGCAGGTTCCCAGCTAGGTAAGCGAGTGAAGCGGTTATGATTTTGTGATTCGAGAGGGTATGGACATGGGTGGCGGACCGTGCCGTGGGACACGTGAATATGCGGCTGCACTAACTGATTTAGCATATTGAGCGAAGGTCTCATGATTAGCGGGAGCAGCGTAGCGATTAATTCGGCAGGCTGAATCGTGGATGGAAGAAGAATTGGATGGCGGTCTTGTGGGCGGGTTGATCGGAGTCAAAACAGCGATTTAGTGGGATTGGCGGGATTTTGTGGAACAGTGCATGACAGAACAGTGGACACGAGAGGGAGAGGAGATTATAAATACATTAAAATTTTACTTTATACCATATCAAATATTAAAAAAATTAAATTCTCAGCATTTGATTTACTTTACATTCTAAATCACAACCAAAGAGCTCTAAGTTAAACAATTCCTCAAGCTAGTTATCCAGAGAGCATGCCCTTGAATAAAGTTAATTTTGCTTTTTCCTCATCTTTGAAGAGACTATATGGATATTTTGGATCTTGCAGGTTTGCTTTAGCATGATCGTCAATTAGATTAAGGTGATTCATCCAGGGCACACGGCAATTCACGGGTGAGGCAAATCGACTCCTTCCTTAGTGCCGACCCTTGCGTGCTCCATGTTCTTCTTAATTTCTTTGAGGATCACGATCTTCCTCTTCACCCAACTTTGCATTTTAACGGGTTGGAAAAGACTATCTCGGGAAGACTATCTTGGCACTATCGCTATGATCACCCTATTTCTCCACACGAAAAGATTTTCTGGCGGAAGCAAGAGGCCATGTCGTCATCGATGTCCACTCGTTCGTGGAACATCCAGAGCTAACGACAGTTGTCAGAGAGGGAACCTCTTGCATTTAACCATGCTCATTTGCTCCACATTTGAATTCATCTTCGTTAAATTCTCATATGCATTATGAAAGAATTCAACATTTGATTTAGCAGATGCAAAAAATGTTCAAATCAGATAACTTTATGACCACCTATTTGGTTGAACATTATATAAGGAACAAACTCATCATCCCTCCTCATCTTTGCTCCATAGAAACCAAGAAAACAAGATGTATATTTGTGGGCTTCGAAAATTTGCCACCAACCTTTCGACAAATGTTGAATTGAAGAGAGTGTGATTTTAGAGTGTCAGTGTAATTTTCAGAAGACAAAGAGATAGTAAATAAGACACTACCCAGAGATTTTGTCCTCATTTGGTGAGGACTTTAGATCTGGTTCGGGTTTCTATAGGAACAAGTCCCTATAGTTAATTACCCCTCTCAATAAGTGAGAGAGAACTTTCGATTAAGGCTAGTCGTTAGAATGCTAAATGTGTAGCATAAAATAGCATCATATGGAGTTTTAGAATTTAGGATTATGAAATTCATCATTTTAGCTTAAATCGGATGGTTGAGGGAATGATGACCTGCCCGATCTAGATCCCATGGTTCCGTCATCCCAGTCGCGGTCCCTAGTTTACTTAGTCAGAGGAGGTAGTCGACCCAACCTGACTGAAGGGTCCTCATCAGCAATGCATGAGTTAAGTCGTCCAAGAAATTCTTGTAGACCTGGGGTCGGCTGACAGTGGGTTGTTTGCCCTATCAAGTATACCCTATGATTCACAACTCAAAGGATAGAGCCATTGGGGAGCATATGGGCTACGATCGTGATAATAATATAATAGAGCGGCCAAACCACTAATGGACTCGGTCGTAGCTTCATCAGGAGCCTCTTGGCCAAGCCGATGGACAATACACGTCCTTACCGAGAGATTGATTGAGAGAGAACATAGTAGAACATTTTATTTGACATTGACTCCTTTGTGAGCTAGAATTTTCTTGATTTATCACCCTTGATAAATAATGGGGGAAGGTGGATAGATTGAGTTTTACTTTAAGCTTTTAATGATTGAGTTTCATTTAAATAATTTTTTTAGATTAACACTCAATTTGAGTTAATTTGATATAAAAAATTGAAGAATTTTGAATATATTTAAGAGCTTTAGATCTTATCAACTCTATTTAGCTGCTAACAGATAATTAGATCTACTATCACATGATAGAATTAGTTTCTCAGATGTTTTACTGATTTGAAATTTTTTATAATAGATTTTTAGGTTTTGTTAACCCAAACCTAGTCCTAAGACTAAACCTGCAGCATTCTCAAATACTTGAATTTAAGCACTCTAATGTAGAATGTGGGTGTATTTAAGACTTTATGTAGTGTTTATCTTTGAATTATAAGATTGATTTTAGATTTTTATTTAATTACAACTTAGCTTGCACTTTTAGATATTAAAATTGTACTTGAAATCTCTATTACACACAAATTTATAAGCTAATTTCACATAATTAGTGATTTCGTTGATTTTGAAAATCATAATTTAGAACAAAGTTCCTTAATTTTTGTATTGAAGAAAAGCTCATTCATTCATGTAGCATTTAGTTAGTGTCACATTGTATCTGCTTGTACAAAGAATTGCAGATCTAGTGGTGGTTATTTGAAAGTTTGCACAAGTTTTGAATAAGAATATATTCATTTTAGATATGTGTAATGAATTTATTTTCATTCAAGCATTTACATGTATTTTGGAACATTTGATTTGAAATACTATAAGATATGAGCGATGGCACATTTCATGTAGTTGTATTCATACAAGTTTATATGTAAGAAGTTCACCCAAAAGAAAGCTTCAAGCATCTCTAATTTTATCATTTAAGGACTTTTCACTTTTTGATAACAAGAGTTGTTAGACCCAATTTAGATTCATTCTTAACCTCATATCAAATTCCCTATTTATTTGAGTGCAAGTTTGCTATGAGTTTAGTATTAACTTTCTTAAGTTTCACTTGCATTTGACATTTGTTTGAACATATTAAACAACGAGCCAAGTGTTCATTTAGCAATAAATTAAGTGACTAAATTCACCTTCACTCAGTACATTTTTGTAGGGTAATAATATTTATTGAGCACGCCACCCTCTATTATTACTTTAAGTTACATGTGAACTCTACATTCCCTTTTTATTTTATTTTAAGACTTTATGCTTCACCATTAATTTAATTTCCAATTAATTTTAAATTGAAGTCTTAAAATTTGATGAAATTTTAGCAGCCTCCCGGCGTCATCCCCTATAGGGGCTGCATCGAAAGTGTTTTGGCTTTCTCGGTAGGCCCTAATGAGCATAACGAGTGGTGTCTTGCGACACCACAGCCGTCTTGACACCCACTATGCCTTAATGGGCATTAGCGGGTCTTGAAACCTGCATAAAGAGAAATACAATGCATATGTATTCATTTTTTTCTAGGTCCATAATTTATTCAAAATTTTGGTAGCATTTCGGCTAGGGGAAGTAACATCTAACGGGTGTTACTAGGTACTAATGAGCATATGCGGTCTCTTGACACCACGATTTTCATCTCATTGTGCCTAATGAGCATGACGAGGCTTTCAAACCTGTAAAAAATATAAGCATATATATCCACATCATATATTGATCCCACATGTTCTAACTCATTTTTCTGTGCGTTGCAATGATCAGCAAAGAGACAGGATTGGATATGCTGGAAACCAAGAGGGGAACCGCCTAATGACGGTGTTCCTTCCGATTGCGGTGAAGAGAAAGGTCAGAAAGGGGACGGAAATGGGAGACGCTGGAAACCAAGAGAGGAGCCCGCCTAATGATGGTGTTCCACTGTTCTTGAAACAAGTGGAAAGCGATGGAAATGAAGAGGAAACCGCCTAATGACAATGTTCCTCTCCGGTTGCGGTGAAACAAAATTGGAAAGGGTGGTGGAAAGGGGCAATGCCAGAAAATGGGAGAAGAACCCACCTCATGACGGTGTTCTTCTCCAGTTCGAAACGAAGTAGGAAATTAGATTTGGAAAAAAGGGAGAAATTTCGGATTGAGAAATGTGGGGAAAAATGGAATTTCAGATTATCTTTATGAGGGAAAGAGGGAAGATATTTTCGATTTTGATTTTTGAGGGGGAAAGAAAGAAGATGAAGAAGAAAGAAGAAGAAAGGGGAACAAAAATCTGTAAATTTCGGTTTATAGAAAGAAATGGAAGAAGAAGGAAAGGAAAGAAGGGAAAGAAGATGAAGGGGAAGAGGAAGGAGGAGTTTACCTTCTTTTTTTCGGTTTGGAGGAGGAGAGAAAAAAGGAAGAACCTATTTTCTGGAGGAAAGGGGAAGGGAAAATGGAAGAACCCCCTTCTCTTTGAGATGAGGAAAGCGAGAAGAAACAGTTGGAAAAGGCTTGCGGATCAGTTGTCGCCTAAGGGGAGATGGACGAGGGCTTCCTTACCTGCGATTGATTACATGAGGATGAGAAATCGAGCGGCTCGTCGTCTGATAGAGGCCGAGCGAGTATGAGAGGAGCATGAATCGGGAAGAGGTCGGTTAGGGCTATTAGATGTAAATAGTTTTTTTTCTTTTTAAATCAATTTTTAAATGTGTAATCCACCTTAATAAGAATTTTACACCAATCTCAACATAGGGTTGATATACATGTTGATTCAATTTTTACATGTTGATATACACGTTTCATAATCGAAGGCCGTTTGGTTCGAGTCGGCATCAAATTGAGTCAATTTCAGCTCAAAATATGCGTCGCCGCTTTCAATCACTTGATTTTCGCACAGACTTATCCGAATTGAGTACAAATAGTCTTACTTGATAGATTTTGATGTTTCGAAGCTAATGTTGCAATCAATTTCATGAACGGAGATCATTTAATTTGCGTGTAAGCGTGTTGACAACTTGATCACTTGATTGGTTGATCGTCAAGTTGTGCAATATTTATATTCTCGACCGCTTCGACATTCAACAATGAAAAGTTCATTGATCGAGATCATTTAATTTTGGTGACATCCTGTGTATTTTAGCCTCGATTTACCGTTGTCACTTTTCAATCATTTGCACATACTCGAATCGAGCATATAGTCTCATTTAATAGTTTTTGATGTTTCGAAGCTAATGACACAATTTCATGAACGAGGTCATTCGGTATCGCCGTAGCTTCCTAAACTCACATATATAACGATCATAGCTGACGTTTGATCGCTGCTTAGATTGTGCAATATTTATATAATCAATTTTGACATTAATGCAACGGTGAAATCCATTTATCGATCGAAGTTGTTTCGACCATTTTCGATGACGCCCAATATATTTTGAGCACCAATTTGCACATTGTCACTTCGGAGGTCCGTTAAATTAGTTTTGTAGACTTGACTCAATTTATGACACACAACCAATAACAGAAAGCCATCTCGATAGGATACTCCACAAATGAAGTGACGTGTTTGGAGGCGAGCAACTATAGAAAATCTGTAAGGATACAAATATGATATTTTGCCACATATACAACTCACTATAGTTTCAACCTCTGCTATATTCATGGATAAATTTTATGTAGCACAGAGATATCAAAGGATGGCCTTTCATTTAAATAATTTTAACTTAAGATTCTTGAAGAATTGCCAGCCCTTGGCAAATAAGCCTGAGAAGTTTCAGTCATCGGTGGAGAAAATATAATTTAATTATATAACATAATATAGATGAAAAAGAAAAGAAAAACATTAATATAATAATTAATACAGTTTATGAGAGAAGTATAACAGAGAATGAATATTATAGTTGAAAGGTTCACTTTGTGCATGTACACTGATGATTCTAAGAAATAAAATAGTAATTAATTATTAAACACTTTCAGTAGGTGGCCAATGATCCTCTTTAAGGAAATATGTTTTTATTTTTTTATTTTAATAAATATATAAAATTATTTTTAAAATACTCAAAATAAATTTTTTTTATATTTTGAGTACTTTTAAAACCAATAATAATCATTAAGCATGTTTTACTTTGAGAAAAATAAAATAAAATAAAATAAAATAAAATAAAAATTAAAAGTGATCCCAAGATTTCATTTATACTTGTTTTTGTTTCTTCATTATTAAATATAGTAAATTTCTTTTATTATCACTTATTAAAATTTGAGAATAATTAATATTAATTTTGCTAACACCATTATAGTTTTACTATTAGAAATTTAGTTATAATTCATTTTTGAAATTTAAATTTTTTATTTCATTTCATTATTAAGTAATTTATTAATATAATTAATATTAATTGATATGACCTAAAAATTCCAAGAAGAATCTTGACGAAAAGCAACTGAAATCAAGACTCAACCAGATCAAGCGTTTATTATCAATCGAGTCTTAAACATGGAGTGTTTATAGTCAAATCGAGCGTCTTGACGAGCCAAATCTAACAAGCCCAAGATGTAGCATTTCAAGCTTTTAAGGAGTGCAAGCCAAGAATGAAGATTCATCAAACTTCGTTCCTTCAGATTTTGTCAGAAATTGGGAGGAAAATTTTAATCTCAAAAGATTATCCAAATCGATATTCTGGATATCTAATTGATTATCAGTTCGAGAAGCATGTCAGTAATACTAATGAAAAAGGCCAAGGTTAAGGAGCAACTTTGGCTACAACCACAAATAGATGTTTTAATCGATCTCTTCCATACAGGTTAACGTCATCGAGTAAAGACTCTGACAAACAACCTAGGATAGGTCAAAAGGTCCTTGGTGGACTTCCTACGACCTCTTCCATACAACGCCATCGAGCAAAGACTGACAAACAACCTAGGATGGGTCAAATGGTCCTTGGTGGACTTCCTACGACCTCTTCCATACAGGTTAACGTCATCGAGCAAAGACTCTAACAAAAAACCTAGGATAGGGGTCATGGACTTCCTACGACCCCTTCCACGTGTTAACGCCATCAGTAACACTGGACAAACAACCTCGGATGTCTCGCCGGATTCAATTCAACCTCTTCCATACAGGTTAACGTCATCGGGTAACACTCTGACAAATAACCTCGAATGGGTCAAAGATCCTCAGCGGATTCAATTCAACCTCTTCCATATAGTTTAACATCATTGAGCAAAGACTCTGACAAACAACCTCGGATGAGTCAAAATCCTCAGCGGATTCAATTCAACCTCTTCCACACAAGTTAACGTCATCGGGTAACTCCGTGACAAACAACCTCGGATGGATCAAAAATCTTCAACAGATTCAATTCGACCGCTTCCATGCAGGTTAACGTCATCGGGTAACACTCTGACAAACAACATCGGATGGATCAAAAATTCTCAGCGGTTCAATTCAACCTCTTCCATACAGGTTAACGTCATTGAGCAAAGACTCTGACAAACAACCTAGGATTGGCCAAAAGGTCCTTGGTGGACTTCCCACGGCCTCTTTCACACAAGTTAATATCATCAAGTAATACTTTGACAAACAACCTCGGATGGGTCAAAATTCTCGGATTCTAACCTCTTCCATACAGCATCATCGGTAACACCTCGACAAACAACCTTGATAGGTCAAAATTCACGGATTCAATTCAACCTCTTCCAGTTAACGCCATCGAGAAAAGACTCGACAAACAACCTCGATAGTCAAAATCTCAACGGATTCAATTCAACCTCTTCCACAGTGTTAACGCCATCGAGCAAAGACTAAACAACCTCGGATAGGTCAAAATCTCGCCATTCAATACAACCTCTTCCATACGTCCATCGGTAACACTCGACAAACAACCTCGATGGGTCAAAATCTTCCGGATCTAATTCAACCTCTTCTACATGAACGCCATCGGGAACACTCTAACAAACATCCTAGATAGGTCAAAATCTCATCGCCGCTGATCATCTCCACTACTAATGTCGCTACTATCGACTATGCCGCTTGCACTGCCACTACCTCGCTGACGCTAACCACTGCGCCGGCCATCGCTATCGACTACTATCGCTGGTTACCACAATTATCGCTAAAATTTGGGTTACCACCATCGTGCTGACATCTCCGACTACTCCGCCAAGCGCATTATCGATTACCGTCTGGCTTCCTGCTGACTTCTCCCCGCTACCGCTAACCATCCGGAATGCTGGCCACTACATAATCCGCCACCGCAGACCACTATCGCCGGCCAACATCGCTGAGCATTGTTGCCAACCCCGTTTCCTTATCATCTCCTTGATCGCCCAAACCCGGTCCGACGAGGTCATTGACACCTCTATCGAAGGAAAATCGGAGCTCAGATGAACTACGAGTCTTGATCGCTTCCAAACCGGCCGGTCCGACGAGGTTGACACCTCTTTCGAGGGAAAACTGGAACCTTACCATATGAACTGCCTCTTGATACCCGGTCGGTCCGACGAGGTCCTGACACCTCTTTCGAGAGAAAATGAGCCTTGTCATGAACTACTGCTGACGTCTTGATGGCCGACCCGATGAGATCAGTTAACACCTATTTCGAGGGAAACTAGAGCCTTGTCGTATGAACTACGGGCCTTGATCGCCTCCAAATGACCTTCTCTCAAGAAGAAGAGAATGTGCTTTCTCCCTTGGCCCTAGGGGGGTTTTTATATACCCCTTTTAGGGGCAAAAAGGTAAAAAAGCATCCAAAACTGCCCAAAACCGTCCAAAACCATTCAAAACTGCTCAAAACGGGCCAAAATGGGTGAAAACGGGCCAAAATGGATGTTTTCTCCATGGCATCGCAGGGCTACGCTACCAAGAAGCACGCTGACAGATGGTCCGTCGACCGCACATCCTAGCTACAAGGCTCGCCGCTTGCTCCTTGACAACTTCCGCCGAGACCCGCGGTCGGATTGATCACAATCCAGCCTGTTTTAGCCTTATCGAGCCGGCTCTCCTTCCTCCACTCTGCTGGCTAAGCCCGCCACGCCATTATCACACGCTGCTTACTCAGCCTGTTTCCACTCGCAATTGCTTAGCTCGCTATCGCAAAACTGCTGCCTCCAGATTCTCGACCACGCAAAGACCAAGAAGACTTTCTTCACCATGAAATCATTTACTAGCAATTTCTGCCTGCTCTGTAATCCAACCCAAACTCAGGCTGCATCCAGAATGTCCGATGGGTCCATAACCCCAAATCTTATGCCCACATCGCATTCAGATACATCCTCCGCACCCGCTTCATGGTCATAATCTTATGCTCCCGTGAAGATATGTTCTCTCAAAATGTATGGTTAACGGATCCACAAATTTTATTGAAGAATCTACTATTTTCAAATATTCGGCATATATATTTTTGGATGATTGAGATAATATCATCCAAAAATAGAGGGCAACTGATATGACCCTGAAAATTCCACTAGAAGCACAATCTTGACATAGAAGATCGCGAATCAAGACAACCAGATCAAGCGCTTTATTATCAATCGACTCTTAAACATAGAGTGTTTATCAAATCGAAGGCCTTGACGAAATAATCTAACAAGCTCAAGATATCATAATTCGATCATTTGAGCATTCAAATACACAAAATACATCATATGATCAAGAGTGGAAGTGATACGGGTTTTGCATGTATTCTGAGACGCCACTCCCTATAAATAGCCCCTCATTCTCATATGAGGAGGCCAAACAAGAGAGGAGAGAGCTCTAAAGCTTGAAAATCCTCAACCTGTTGCCACCACTGGCGGTTGTCAACCACCGTAGCCGCCATCGCCGCCGATTCTTTCGTTAATCTCGTCGGTCTCCATCATGATGACCTTCATCATCGATTGTCCCGCATTCATCATCATCGCTACCATTAGCATATTTGAACTGGCGATAGTTGTTGTTGTCGATTTTGGGATTCCATTGTTAGCCTTCTCATATACAATTATGTAATCCGTTATCGGAAAACTTAATCTAAAATAAATATATAGTGAAGCTTTTCTGGGCTAGGCCTCTTGGTTTTCCTCTTTGGGTTTTCAGTAAAATTTGAGAGTTTTCTTGTTCACTCTTTAAATACATTGTCATTTCACAACAAGGCTGTAAACTTTCACTCCGTGGCGGTTTCTAGCACACAACATTAATGTTAATCATTATTGTGTATATAAGTATGTGTAAATTATAAATATCGATCTATGGTTATTAAACATTTATAAAAACTACAAATTTTATAATGTAAATGTATAAATATAGACATAGTTTATACTAAAAAAATACAATAGTATAAGAACTTAGAAAATAAAATATATAACCTAAATTAATATAAAAGTATATAAATGTAGTTTATAATAAAATATGTTAACATGTGTGGGCTCCAAAAGTTTGGCGTGACCTCTTAATGAATGAGAGTATTAAATTTTATGATGAAAAGTTTTAGAAGACATGATTTTTTTTATTAGATAAAAAAGACAATACCAAGAGATTTCACCCTCATTTGATGAGGACTTTAGATTTGATTCCAAGTTTTTTATAAATACAAATACCTAAAGTTAATTACCCTCCCTAATCGATGAGAGCACTTTCGATTAAGATTAGTTATTAGGTAGCTAATTGCTTAGCGTATAGGAACAGCATATTGGAATTTTAATTTAATGAAATTCATCATTTTTTTATATACTTAAAGCATATTGTTGGAAGAATGATGATGCGCCTGATCAATTTCTTTTATTTCGACATCTCGAGATGTCGTGGTCCTTGATCTACTTAGTTATAGGAGGTAATCAATGCAACATGATCGAATGATCCTTGTCAACAGCTATTAGTTGCGTCACCCAAAGAATCTAGGATTGATATTTGTCTAAGATAACAATTTTAAGTCTACCATATCCAATTGAGGGTTTTGTGCTCTATTAAATATACGATATGATTCACAACTCAAAGTGGTAGAAAATCATTGGGGAACACACGAGCTATAGACGTGATCGTAATATAATAGAGGCTGGTCAAATCATGTGGATAGAGAACACGGGTCACATCCTAATGTAAAATATTTTTAGTGTGAATGTAGTAGTACACATAATATGATATTAACTCTTTTGTGAGCTAATATTTTTTAAAATTATCATTCATGATAAATGAATGTTGAAGGCAAATGGATGAGTTTTTTTATTTAAAACTTTTTAATGATAAATTTTCATATTTAGGCATTTATCTGATAATGATAAACTCATCCGGTTGATATTATCAATCAACCAAGATATTATCATAATAAGACCCTCAACTTTAGTTAGCTTACATGCACTTCAATGCATTTGAATTATTGCATGTATTTTAGTATGCTTGAGTTGGACTGAAGATTGCTTTACACTACATATAAGCTTGTATTTTGTAGTTCTTTGTACACATTTTGATGTTTTGAGCAGAGAATTGACTACTATAAAATGCATGCAAACATTAATTATTTGTACTGTCTTCTGTGTGCTTGTATGAAGAATTACAGATCTAGTGATATTTTTTATTTTTTATAATTCAAAATATTATATCTTTATTCATATTTAGCTTGTTCATTGAATTTTCTAATTCTCAATTGTTATTTAGCTTGTGGTCATTGACAAGCTTTTCTATCCTCCTTCATCTAGGGTTTAATCCCCAAACCCCTAAATCGTTCCAAAAGCGTATGACTAGCCATTTTCACTGTTGTGGTTTTTTTTATTTTAAAATTTTATGCATTGTTGGCCCAATAGGATGTCATGGTGACAATGTGGATTTCTATTTTTTTAAATTATTGATTTTGTTAAATATTTTTAAATAATATGGATTTTTAAAATTTCTTCATATAAACTCCCTATAGAGAATAAAGGCAATATCTACAATTGAAGTTACATAATGTATTAGAGTTAAGAGGCTAAAATTGTAGCAGTTAACATTTTATTTAAGAGCAATAAGACCTAAATATTTTCATTAAGTTAGAAAATAATTTAAGTAAAATATTTTAACGTAAACAATCTTGAATAACTTTTCTCTATAAACTGAGAAAAAATTGAACAAATTTACAAATCTGAATGGCCAAAATTACAATCAAAACAATTTTTTCTAAAAAGAACAACTAACAATTGAACTAGATAAAAGATAATAAAATTGAATATATATATATATATATATATATATATATATATATATATATATATATATATATATATATTATATATATATATATATATATATATATATATATATATTATTGTGTGTGTGTGTGTGTGTGTATTGTGTGTGTGTGTGTCTCTTCTACTTGCATTGAAATGTTTTATGTCCTTAAAATTGAGCTAAGCCTTGATATCCCAAATCTAGAAATGTGTTTTCTTATGCGTCTTATTTATTTCATAGGTTATTCTATGAAATTATTGGTGTTTCACTTTATAACATGCTAATATGTGATATTGATGAAATTTCTTCTCATGGATTGTATAAATTATTTTCTCACAATGCTAAGTGTCAAGACCAAATCCAAGGGTGTCCATATTTTCTCCTTATTCAGATATATCATTCTAATACTAGTTTCAACTTCTCTAGATTACTCTATGGATGACATTTTGATTTTATTTGTTCTTCAATGACCCTATTCTTTTGAGGATTATAGGGCACTCAGGGGAGCTATTTAAAAGTCAAGGATTATATAAGACATGAATGCTTTTGGATTACTAAGTTGAATTGGACCAATTCATGGAAAAAAGATTATCTCTCTTGTTGGGAAAAGCTCAACCCTTTTAAGCATACATTTGACATTCAATCGCACTTATATTATAGATGTTTCCATTATTGCTCTTTTGTACTTATACATTTTCCTCGTAATTGAGTCCAATCCTTTTTTAGGCTTTGATGTTTTCATGTTTTGAATTCTCAGGCCTTTGATCTTTTGTGAGATTGGATATTGGCTTCTGGATCCTTGACAACTTTTTTCTTTGTATCCTTTTTGTTTTTTAATACTATGCTAGTTCTATATATATTTTTTAAATTTGCAACATTTCCTTACATATCTAGAAAGTGTAGATTGAAGTTGACGATACTCATCTCATCTATTTATTTCTAATTCGAAAACATTGAATGCTAAATCATTATAATATCCATGCTTATTGGCATGCAAAATTTGCAACTAGCTATAGAGAACATATGGTTAGTAAATTATCTTGTGAGTTTAAAGAACTAACTAATTTGGATAATAGTTTATCCTACCTAAGACATGGCTAATTGATGCATTTTATTTACATGTTATCTATAGGTGTTTCATTTAAATACTTTTAGTTATATCTAGAAGGTTGTGAAGCTTATTTATTTGGCATAAGAGCTCATGTTCCTATTTCAATCTATTATGTTTGGTCTCTCTTCTATTTTTTTAGTCCTAGGATCTCGCATTGTTCTTCTTACCTAAAGTGAGTGCTTTTTTTTAAGTAGCTGGTTTTGTTTTTGCAAGAACCTACACGATCTCAACTTGGTCATGTGTGTATTTATGATAGGTGGTTGAATTTTAAAATATTTATGCTATTCTAGCTTGTCATTCAATTTTCATAGCCATATCACTAAACTTTACATATTTAATAAAGATAATTAGATCCACAAAGGACAATATATTTTCCATTTCTATTGTTATGATGAATTGCACTAGGTTTTACCTTATACTGTGATTATTACATTTGATGATGTTGTTGGTGGCTTGACATAATCACCTTTGCAAGTTTCCTAATGTTGATATTATTTTGCTTGGGCTTATCATTGGAATCAAACTAGTTAAATTTTTAGCAAAGCTTTTTTCTTATTTAAATCTTATGTCCCAAAATAACAATTATGGTTATGATTTTAATCTACTTATTTGAATTTCTAACCGCAAGCATCAACAACTTCTTCTTAGCACTTGGAGAACATCAATTTTGAATAGCACCTTGAAGAACAATCAATCCTACAACCTTTTAAACTTTTGGTCAAGGCGAATATTTATCTTTGATAATTCCTCATAATTCCTCTCTAATCTATAGAAAGCATGCCAGAAGACATCTTTTTTTTTCTTGTATATTTAATAACATATGTTACATTGTCTTTGCTAGATATTTTGACTTTTTATTTTATGTTTTGTTATATTGCATCTCTTGTTGATTGAGGATGTTTGCCTTGTTTTATTTATCTTTTTCATAGTCTTGGGGTTTGACAAAATTATTTCTTCCCTTAATTATCAAAGGGCTTTTTTCTATAACTATTATGCTTTAGTAGTCATCTCTAATCCTTACTTTTTATTAATTAATGATATTCATCTTTTTTTAAAAAAATATGAAAAACACTAAAAGTAATTCCATTAAACTCATTTAACAATTCCCTGACATAAGCCTCATCAATGTCTATAGATTCATTTTTTTATATAAATCATTTGGTATAACTTTCTGAGTATTGGGCTCTTCCTCTATCGAATTAGGTTAAAATAAGTAACCAGTGGATTTGAGGGTAAAAAGGCCTCTAATTTGTGAGAAATTTTGTGTATGAATCCTATGTGAAATTTTAATTAATAGTACAATTAGATCGTTTATGTTGTGTTCTTTCTTTAGAGAAATTTTTTTTACAAACTTAAAGACCATTACCGAGATAGAGACCATAAGGATAAGAATATGTTCTTTACTTAAATTTTACTATTTGCCAAAAACCAATCCAAATGATAGCCATGAAGCAATAAGAAATATCAATTTAAACAAGGACTCCAATAACCAAGAAACTTAATATAGATTTAGAAAGTGAATCCAAACACAAAAATTGTCATGCAAAGATCACAGAGAAAAAACACAAATTTGTCAAATATATGTGCTCTTAAGTGATTTAAAAGTAATCTAAATGAGGATGATAATAAAATCATTTAAGCATTGAAATTTTAGAATATATTTTGATAATCACATTAAAAGGTACAAATCAACATTGATTTTGTCATAAAAATAGATAGTTTTGTCTTCAACTCAACAAAAGTTGAGGACAAGTTCAGGATTAAAGAGATTCTTAGGATTTTCAAAGAATTGAAGATAGGAAGATGAAGTGTGTAAATGCTATAATAAAAAATAATAATAATTAGATCAGGTAATAAATGGCAAGAATTGTTATTTGAAGGAAAAAAATGGAAACAGAAAGAAATAAAATAAAATAATGGAGTGGGTATTGGGTATTCAGTATAATGATACCATTTTCTTCGGAAAGAAATAATGTGGGTTTTGGGTATTATAATTTTTATTACGCCATTATTGAGTCTTATATTTCCTCAATGTTATAAATACGTCCTTTTAGGAGAGTTTGAGTGTAAAACTAAATATGTAGAGGCAAAAGTGACTTTCTGTCAATCTCAATTCTCCATCATTTTAATACATATGAGTATAATTTCCAATGTCGATGTTACATTTTGAAAAAATGATCACGAAGAAGAGCCTTTTTTTGTTACGCTAATTAGATTACCTCCATAAGGTAATCATTGGCCCAATTCTTATTCTTTGCCGGCAGCACCGTTTGATGCTTCGATGTGAAGGCCACAACGATTCCTGCCAATTATTACACAACACGAGAAAATCACCAGGAAAAGGGAGAAAACTAGGATTTTTATAATTTGGAGGACATGGAAATATGAACAACATGGTTTTAAAAGAAATCGACTTTAAACTTTGATAAGAATCCTCTATTATTGTAAGAAAACAGCAGCCATATAGCTTTTGTTGATTTAATCTTTGGGCCATCTGAAGAAGATTCCAAAACTTGGCCGCATAGTTATGAGTTCTACATGAGAAGAAACCATTTTGTTCGATATTTCCATGTCCTCAAGTTATCAGAACGCTTGCTTTCTCCTTTTTCATGGTGTTTTTCTCCTGTGGTGTAGAGATCGGCCAGCAACGCTGTGGTCTTCCATATTGGTTGTGCAGGATCTTAAAACTACCAAGGTCACCCTTTAATTTGTTGTATTCTCTAGATAATCTATGCAAATATATATTCTTTCTAATGTTGCCAAATTAAAGGGCTATAAATGTTTATATTTTCTTAGATATATAAACATAGTCTATTGTAATAATATTTGTTAGCTAAATTTTGTTAGGCTGAAATACTAGGGAATAAGTTCTCTCAAGGCCATTGTTTTAGTATTCGCACAAAAAAATTACACTATTTTTGCCATCCTCACTAAGTTATAATTTAGAATTCTATCGATGATTGAATTGTAGTGAATAATGGAGACGATCTCATTTATAATAAATAATATTTTATCAAGCATTTAATTTCTTTATGTTTTGTTTGGATGTAATATAAGAAGTGCAGCAAGGAGAGGCAAAGATTATGCACGTGACCTTTCTCCTTGCTTTGAATGATTTGTGCTTCTTGTCTTGCTCGCTCTTTCTGTTATGCAACTTCTCAATTATATATAATTGCTGGCGGTAGACTGATTGAAATGCCTGGTAAAACACATCAGTGAATCGAACAGATCGCCAGCAGCCTTGAAATGCCTCAACTCCTCTATGGTTTTTACGTATTTCATCTTTTTGTTCTCTTTTGGAGATTGGTTCTTCCTCTCGGCAATGGCAGTGGCATTGACAATGGTAGCGTGATCTTCGTCAAAGCTCTAGAGGGCGAGTTGAATAATAAGCTGAGAATCGTGAGCTTTCTATAGACACTTCTCAAGAGCAGTAAAGAAATCCATCGTAAAGATACTATTCTCAAAGTAGTCCTCAACCAACTAGAAGATCTCATAACGCTTCCAGATGTCCTTTTTGCTATCCAGGATGATGCGAACGACATCTTGATGTTGAAAACATATGAAGATAGAATAAACTTATCTTTTCCGGATCTCATGTCAAATCATCAAGAATTTTGATCTTCTTCAAGGGTATTCTTGAGAGAGAGAGAGAGAGAGAGAGACTTTTCAAGATGAGATATGAGGAAAATAAAACCTATCATTTAGAATGGGAATGGCCTATTATATTTGAGTCATTTCATTTTATTTCAACCCATCATAAAAATAAAATAAAATGTATGTCTCTGATAATTAATTCAAAATTAATAAGATCTCAAAAGCCTAAAATTAATTAATTTTTATTTGATAACAAAATTAATAGGTTTAAAAAATAAGATAGCGATAATATAATTAAATTCATATGTGAGCCATTCAAAATTTCCAACAATCTCCCACTTGGGCTACATATATATTGCTTGATAATTATACATTATTAAATACTTTAAGAGCTCAATATTTCTTCAAAGAGGAATATTTTTAGACAACGTGGTCCATTAATAATATTGACATAGAATTAAAATGATCTTTATTATAATTTTTTCTATAATGAGACTCATTAGTGATCACTAAATCAATATGATTAATGACATAGATCAAGTATGATGCATAACATGGAAATTTTATGTAATGTGATCATATATCATTTATTTCAACGTCCTATATTACAATTCAAAAGAGTTATAAATATAGTTTTAATTATTTATGCTAAATTATAATTGAAACTACATAACTTTATTTCAGAGTTTTCAACTATAAGATAATAATAATACTTTATTTTGATCAGAAAAATATATTTGCAATCATTGAACATCATAAGCAAACTCTCACTATACTAGCATATCATCAAAGTAAACTACTCTCATACGAGCCACATGCTCATGAAATACTTTAGGTGGTAAACCTTTTGTAAGTAGATCTGCAATCATAAAATTTATACTAATATGTTCAATAGATGCTTGAAACCTCTCTTCTTTTACAAGAAACTTTTATGTCAATATGCTTTGATTTTGTGAACTCTATTATTCTTTGAATACAACTCGGACTCTATTATCACAATTTATTTTTAATGGTCTCTCTATTCCATCAAAAATATTTAGCCGAGTGATAAAATTTTACAGTCATATTCCTTGATTTGATGCCTCATAACAAACTATAAATTTTACTTCCATAGTGGAAGAAGCTATAAGTGATTGTTTAGCACTTTTTTAAGATATAGCTCCTCTAGCTAATAAAAAAAAATATAACCTAAAGTGGGTCTTCTACTATCGAGACAACCAACAAAATCAGAATCAGAGTACCCCATGATCTCCAAATGATCTGATCTTTGATATATGAGCATAAAGTTTTTTGTTCTCTTCAGCTACCGCATAACCCATTTTACTGCTTTCCAATGATCCATTCTTGGGTTACTTAAATATCTGCCAAGCATTCCAATAATGTACGTAATATCTAGACGCGTACAAACTTGAGTATACATAAGACTTCCTACTGCAAATGCATAAGGGATATTTTTCATCTCTTTCTTTTCAAGTTCATTTCTTGGACATTGAAGCAAACTGAATTTATCACCTTTAGCAATGGGTGCATCTCCTAGTGCACAATCTTTCATGCCAAATCTACTAAGCACTTTATCAATATATGCCTTTTGTGACAAACCAAGTATACCACATAATGATTTCGATCAATTTGTATACCCAAAACAAAAGATGCATTCCCAAGATCTTTCATTTCAAATTTATTTGAAATTTTTTTTTGGTTTCATGCAAAAGGCCTATATCGCTACTTGCCAGTAGAATATCATCAACATATAGCACTAGGATAATGAATTTACTCCTACTGATTTTATGATAAATGCATTGATCAACAATATTTTCTTTAAAACTAAAAGAACTAATCACTTGATCAAATTTTTTATACCATTGACGGGAAGCTTGCTTTAAACCATAGATGGATTTCTTTAATTTGCATACCAGGTGTTTTGAATTAGAAGATTAAAAATTTTCTAGTTGAACCATATATATAGTTTCTTCAATGTCACCATTGAGAAATGTAGTCTTTATATCTATCTGATGTAACTCTAAATCATAATGAGTTACTAGTGTCATAATGATTCTAAAAGAGTCTTCCAAAGAAACTGGAGAGAAAGTCTCTTTATAATCAATGCCTTCTTTTTGAGTGAAAGCTTTAGCGACTAGACATACTTTATATCTTTCGACATTGTCTTTTGAATCTCGTTTGGTTTTAAAAATCTATTTATAACCAATGAGTTTTATTGATTTAGGTAATTTGACAAGATCCCAAGCATCATTGTCTTTCATTAATTCCATCTCATCCTCAATGACTTCTATCTATTTATAGGAGTTGACACTTTGTTTGACTTGACTCAAAGAGATTGAATAACTTTTCAATCCAATGTCAAATTCATGTTCTTGGAGATACACAATATAATCATCTGAAATTATTGATCTCCTCTCTCTTGTGGATTTTCTTACTTCAATTTGAGGTTGTTGAGATTCCTCAGTATGAGTGAGAGTTAACTCAAGAATATTTTGATTATATGTATTTACAACTTGAATAAGATCAGGTAAAATTATCGATCATTTTCTATTACTATAGGAAGAGTAATAAATTGCTCTTCAAATATAAAATTCCTAGGTTTATTAGACTCATCATATTCATCTTTCTCAATAAATTTAGCATTAACCGTCTCAAAAAAAGATTTATTTGAAGAGTCATAAAACTTAAAACCCTTTGACATTTCTGAGTATTTAATAAAATAGCAGCATGAGTCCAATTTTCTTTCATTAGGCTTAAATGGCCTAGCTTCAGCTGGACATCCCAAGACATGAAGATGCCTACTACTAGGCTTCTTCCCAATACATAATTCATATAAGAGTTTAGCTACTTACTGCGTGGAACTCTTAAGGATGATATAGTCTTTAACGCTTCTCCCCAAAGTGATTCGATAAGGAATAATAATTTAACATACTTCTAATCATATCCAAAGGGTCCAATTTCATCTCTCAACTAAATCATTTTGACTTCGAGTCCCTCACATGTTGTATTGAGGAACGATGCCATATTTTGCTAAATATTTGGCAAAAGTGCAAGGACGTTGTTCAACTGATCCATCATATATATCATAGTATAACTTTTATTTTCTTTCCAAATTGACAACCTTAAAAATTTTTAATACGTCCAATGACTGTGACTTTCCATAAATCAAGTATAAGTACCCATAACGAGAATAATTGTCTATGAAAGTAATGGAATACTATTGGTCATTCCAAGTAGCTGTAGGGAATGCATCTCAAATATCAGTATAAATTAATTCAAGATGTTTAAACTCCTATTAACACCAACTTTCTTGATATTTATTTATTTTCTCTTGATACATTCTATATAGAGTTTAGTATCTAAAAAAATCAAGAGAATCAAGAATTCCTTCTAACACAAGTTTTTTAATTATATGTTTAGAAATATGTCCTAAACCCTTGTGCCATAATATATATGAATTCTCATTCATTAATTTTTTATTTTGTACCAAAATTACTTGCATGTAAATTTTCATTAATTTGTGAAGCAGAAATGTATAATTTATATAGATTATCAATCAAAGAACCAATACTAATAATATTTGAATACTAAAAGAGACTAAAATTTTCATTTCCAAATGAACAAGAATAACTAGATTTGTCCAAACAAAAAAAATTAAATTTTTTATAATACATAAAAAGTCTCATATAAATTCAAAATACAATCATATTCTAGATGTAATCTATATAAGCATATTGCATCATCAGGAGCTTTATTATCATTTTTTACATAGATAAATCTTTCAGCATTAGTTGACATTTGTCTCCTTAGACAATCCTGCATAGTCACACTTATGTGAGTAGTTGCACCTATATCTATCCACAAAGTGTGATTTGGTACTAAGGATAAATTAACTTTAGAACAAACAAAGTTGAGAAGTTTACCCTTTTTCACGAGCCAATTTGCATACTTGGGACAATCCTTCTTCACATGACCAGCCTTCTTGCAAAAGAAACAAGTAACAACATTATCTTATTTCTATTGCACCTTATGTTGTGAAGTTCATTTGTTTGCAGCTCTTTTGCCTTTATAAGTCATCTTTCTTTTAGTAACAATGCCACGAGAGGAAGTAGCTAAGTGAGCACTTTTTATTTTGTCATATTTCAATCTCTCTTCCTCTTGCACACATTGAGCAATGAGCTCATTAAGAGTCTATTTTTCCTTTTGAGTATTATAACTTATCTTAAAAGAATTAAATTGTGCAGGAAGAGAGATCAAAACTAAGTGTACAAGAATGTCATCAGACATCTCTAATTTTAGTGCTCTTAGTTAGTAACAAAATTAGATATTTTCATAAGGTACTCTCTTATGTTTCCATTGCCTTTATACAGTATTGAAACGAGTTTACTAAGAATAGTACTAGCTTCTACCTTTTCAAATCTAATGAAATGGTCAATATTTGGCTTAAAAACTTTTTAGTACATTCTTCTTCAAGCATTGCACCTTTTATGATTTTTTTTAAATGTAATGCTTTATGATCATAAGACTCATGAAGTTAGAATGCTTCCACTTTTCAAAGTTAGCCCTTTGTTTAATAGTACTTTTTGCTGTAAGGGCGGGAGGACGTTTAGTCTGGATCGCATAGTCAAGAACCATACACGGAAAAATAATGACGATATGCTCTTTCTATTTCTTAAAGTTAATGTCGTTAAGCACTGAAATATTATTCAAATTGACAGATATAGAAGAAACATTAACTAAAAAGAATAAAAATAATATTCACAATTAATAATATCGTCATTTCCATATGCATATATAATGCAAACAAAATAACAACAAAATATATGCTTGAAATAAAATGTTTAATAAAATGAACACATATAAGATACCTAACACAACATTGCAAGTTAGTCTTTTGACATAAATAACAATTTTTAAATAGTACTTTTAAAATTACAATCAACAAATATTGATAATAAATTCTGTCAATAATATACCTTTTTTTAGATTGACATATTGTATGCATGATTAATATAAATTTATCACATATTTATAACTACATAAAATCTGGCCAAAAAATAATCTTCCTTTGGGCCGATTATTTTTTGCATAGATTTAAATATAATCCTTATGTAATATTCATATATTTCAAAATTAAATAAATTGATATAATAGAGATAACTTTGATGATATAATATTTCAATTTAAATTATTTTGAAATAATAACTATCAGTTGAAAAATAATTCAACTCAAATCTCTAATTATAAAGACAGATGTCTCATTATATTTATAACAGAAAATAATCATTTATTTCTACTAAAATATAAAACATCAGAATCAAAAATCTAATCTATGTAGTTAATATTATAAATAACACTTAAAAATGAGCTTTATTTAGTACATGTAATAAGACCCATGAAGTTAAAGCAAAATGAAAATTAAATCCACATATATATGATACTACTATAAAACATTTCATAAAATATATAAAATACTATTTGCATTATAATATGTTAGTCATGCAATTAGTTTCGAACGAAGTGTTTACATGAAAGTTAAATGTTTCTAATAAAATAATTATATGAAACGTTTCATATATAAATTACAATATAAAATGTTAAAAATAAATAAATGTAATAAGTAATCTGCAAATTGTAAGATAATCAAGCAGTAAGGCGAAACGGCTATATGGAACCGACTAAATCCACTGAATTTAATGGAATAATTATAACATTTATACTAACTTATATATATATATATATATATACCACTGTAGCAGAAAAAAATGTTTCATATCACAACAGCATTTAATAATAATAAAACTATATAACTGTAATATAAATATATATAATGTAGAACATTTAGAAGTATGATTTCATAAGGATAAACTTAATTCATCTTCCAGAGAAATCACATAATAATATAATCAACTCATAATTCTTCATCTTCTCAAACAATGATAATAATTCACAGTACTTACCTTTGATATGGCTTTTCATATTCTATGAATTCATTGAAAATTTCTTCTTATTGTTATTTTAAAAAAAATAATCAAAGATAAAATACATTTGAATCAAAATCATATGGCTAAATATAAATTTTATTTTTCAAATTAAGATCATAATGGAGAGAATAAATATATTGATCACATAAAAATTGAAATTGTGAACAAAGTATAAAGCAAGTTTTTAGCTATATTATTTTACTCAAAATCAACAATAGAAAAACCATTTAAAGGATATCGTTATTTCATGCACATGACTAAATTATTTGCTCAAAAAAAAATTTAAATCATGTACTGTGATCTAAAATTTTTAAATAATCAACACAAAAGATTAAGAGGAAAAATCATTTCTCAATGATTCAACATGATAACTGCTATGATACCACTTGTTAGAAACATATAAATATAGATTAAATTTATCTTTCTCGATACCATATCAAGTCATCAAGAAGATTTAATCAGAAGTGTACCTGAATCCATGGAAAAACTATTAAATTTTGGTTTTCCACTTCTAAAATAGTGTTCTTGAGAGAGAGAGAGAGAGAGAGAGAGAGAGAGAACCTTCTTTTCACTCAAGATGAGATGTAAGAAAAATAAGAACCTACCCTTTAGAATGAGAACCATAACCCTATTTATACTTGAGTGTATTTTATT
Organism: Cymbidium sinense; assembly: GCA_021442155.1. Taxonomy (NCBI): domain Eukaryota; kingdom Viridiplantae; phylum Streptophyta; class Magnoliopsida; order Asparagales; family Orchidaceae; genus Cymbidium; species Cymbidium sinense. Next base: position 125,289,171 of record CM038214.1, read on the forward strand.
TTATTTCATCCCATCATAAAAATAAAATAAAATGTCCAATCTCTATACATGATAATTTCATACAAAATTAATAAGATATTTCAAAAGCCTACAATCAACTAATCTTTATTTGATCACAAAATTAACAGGCTTAAAAAATTAGATAGCCCATAATGTATAATTAAATTTATATGTGAGCCCACATTCAAAAATTCCCAACACTTGATTCATCTCGAAAAGAAACCCAACAACTTCTTTTAAGGGAATCAAAGAAGAGAGAGTAGAGCTGAACATTGATGGCGGATTTCAAGATAACGAGGCCAGTGCATTGCTAGAGAGCTATACTAGGTTTTATGTATAAATATCATTTTCTTGTATGGCCACATCTTTGATAAAAAATTTATCTTCTTTCTGTCATTTTTTTCAAGTCTTATCCTGAAAATGCTAGTTTAAATCCTTAGAACTAAATAAGCTCTCCTACTTGAAAACCTCAAGGACGGACCAACTTGTTATGAGCTTGAATCATTTTAGCTTTGTACAACTCGAGGTTTTGACATTCCTACAGGCATCTCTCCTCCAAAACTTCGATCTCTTCTAACCGTAACTTGGCATTCTACTTTATCATGATCTTGCTGCCCATAACTATTCTTAGTGATGAGAGTTGGAATTCTAATGGTAGAATGATTTCAGACCCATACACTAAAGAGAAAGGAGTAGACTGAGTTGGAGTTTGATATGTAGTGTGGTAGGCCCACAAGGCTTCAACTAACTGCTCATACCACTGTCGTTTGTTGTTGTCGAGTGTCTTCTTCAGTATTTGGATGAGAGTTTTGTTGAAGAATTCTGCTAAGCTTTTTGCCCTTAGGTAGTTGTTGATAGAATATCTTCAATCTATGTTGTGTCTCCCAGCAAAGTTGTTAATCTCAGTGCTATTGAATGCATTACCATTATTAGATATAATCCATTGAGGCACTCCAAACCTATATATGATATGTTTCCTAAACAATTAGAGCACTTGTTGAGCTGTGACCTCTCTGATCACCTCAAACCCGACCGACAAGGACCACGCCTTTTCGAGGGAAAATCGAGTCGCGATGAACTACATGTCTTGATCACCTCAAAACCCGGTCGATCCGACAAGGGCAGTTGACGCCGCTTTCGAGGGAAAATCGGAGCCTGCCGTATGAACTACGGGTCTTGATCGCCTCCAAACCCGATCGGTCCGACAAGGACAGTTGATGCCTCTTTCGAGGGAAAATCGGAGCCTCACCGTATGAACTACGTGTCTTGATCGCCGAAACCGGCCACCCGAAGGGCGACGCCTCTTTCGAAGGGAAAATCGAGCCAGATGAACTACGTGTCTTGATCGCCTCAAACCCGGTTAGTCCGACAAATTGTGTGCATATATCAACAATCAAAATTTACAAAATCATTAATATGAAATATCCAGAATAATATTATAAAGCTCTAAGTAAATACATAAGAATTTGTGTGCATATATCAACAATCAAAATTTACAAAATCATTAATATGCAATATCGAGAATAATATTATAAAGCTTTTTTTGTATTATAACAATTTTGTCAAGCTTAATATATTCACAAAATAAACAAAATGTTATACAACACAAAATACCTGGTAATAACTTTATAAAGCCCAAGAGCACTTCTCCAGTAGATCAGGACAGTGGCAGCTTGCATAGGAAGGTGGTAGACAACACCTCCACACAGGAGAAAGACATTAAAAACTGGGTGGAGTAGCAAGTGAGGGATGCGTTGGCGCAAGCCCAAGGTGGCTCATCCGTTCCAAAGGGTTTTGGTTTAGGTTTAGGGTATAAGTTTAAGTTTAGGTTTAGGGTTTTATTTTTATTTTTATTTTTTTATATAGGAGTGCAACACGAGGCCTTCCCGGGAGAGTTAGGGCATAATAGAAAACAATTCTATCTTCACAATGCTGTATATAGGATTCAATCAAGAATTTCTCATCTCTAGTCTTATCAGCATGGGCAAACCACTATTACTTGAAGATTTAATTTGCTTTCAAAACTTACAATCATCTTCAAATGATCAATTGAACCTAAACCAACACCTAACCCAAGCCAATTTAGCTAATTTGACCATATTAGCCTATTTGACCCATATGAAATGAGCCAAATTAGCCTATTTGACCAATTTACATACATACCACACAATTCTTATGTATTTACATATCTAACAACTAAAGTTAGATATTTACTTATCTTACACTTTTCTATGCTTAAAAGATGCATTTCACTTTTAAAAGTGAATGATGATGGGATTTTGATGATGTATATATATATATATATATATATAAAGTGTATATATATATATATATATATATATATATATATATATATATATATAAAGGTTAGGTGTTAGATATGTAAATACAAGAATTGTGTGGAATGTATGTAAACCCCACATAAATGTATCAACTCTAAGATTATTAATATATACATTTCACTAGAAATTATGTATTATATTGTTATTAGATTAATAGTAGCACTTATATTCATTTGTATGTTATAAATAAGTCATTTTAGGAGAGTTAGGACATAATAGAAAACATATAGAAGCAAGTGAGCCTTGGGCACAATCTCATCTGGTAAGACGACATAATGCATGACGGAATGTGTATGAATGACTTATATTAAGTTCTTTGTATGTAGAATTGAATTATATGATTTATTATTTTAGTTTGGTAAAATTTATCTAATTCTACAATTTGATTTTCTTGTCTCCTTAATTTTATAGGCAGCTATTGTGGCCAAATAAATCAAGACTGAATATATAAGATAAGCCGCACATTTCTTCTAATTTAAGATTTAGTCATATTATATCGTCTCAAGTTAAGGAGAGAATATTACGTGTAGTATTATATTTTTTTTCGTGACATCAAAATAAATTCTGTATTAAAAAATATATTTTATTTATATTTTTCTTTGCTCATTATGTCATAGCATATTTTTTTGTTAAGTCAATGTATATATATATATATATATATATATATATATATATATATAGTATATATATATATATATATATATATATATATATATATATATATATATATATATATATATATATATATATATTGTCCAACTCAAAACAGAAGAAAAAACAAGGCTTTCGAACTATTGAAAAGATGACGTATATATATTATGTCATTTATCATTTCATATTTTCTTTCTTTTCTCCGTTTTGATATTTACAGAAGTTATCCATAAGAACATTGCATTTAGGCATTTGACTCTTATTAATAATTAAATAAGAAGCATAGCCATGCACGCATTCAATCAAAATATCAGTTTTTGGATTAGTTTTATTACTATCAACATCAAATCATTCTCTATACCAATCTCTCCTTTTACATCACATGTTCTTCAATATTATATTTTAAGTTAGAAATAAAAAAAAATTAGCTCAACATAGTAATCTACAAGGAATCTGTTGACCCTTGGCTCTTTCCCCAAATCAGACAACCGTTTCCTCTCGTTCGGTTCGTTCTCAACCGAAAGCCCAACGCGAGCAACCGTTCCCTTCAAGCTCCCACGGTTTCGATTCGTCCTCAAAAGGCTGCAAACCGCTCAAACCGAAGCCTCCTCTCCGCACACATTCTCCCTTCCCGATTCCCTTCCAAAACCGCGAGCTCTCTCGTCCTCTCTCCTCTCTCGCACGATACCAAGCCGCACGCAAGCCGCGCAAGTATTCCTCCTCCCGTCCCTACCGCGAACGGACGAATCCATCCTTCCGCACGATTCCTGTATCCGAGCACTGTAGTTCTTGCTCGACCCTAGCCGCGCGAATTGTGAGCCTCACCCGATCTCCCTCCATAGGCAGCACTCCCTCTCTTCCTCCCAGCCGTTCGAGCCGCAAGCATACACTCCTTCGCGCGCCTCTGCTTCTTTAAATCGCGTAAATTTGTCTACCGACAGAATTGAGTAAATCCGAATTTAACTTGCAAAAGAGGCCTTTACAGGATTACAAGGGCAGAAATTTGAAAATGCCGTTTGGTTCGATTTAAGTTAAATCCCGCTTAAATCCTACTCAATTTCTATAGCCAAATAGCATCTTTCTTTTATCCGGAATAGAAAAATAAGATTGCAAGAACTAATTTATGGAAATATGTGAACATTATATGCATACATTTGTGTTTGTTCTTTGTGCAAATTTGAAGGTCTCGTCACGCTCATTAGGGTGTAACGAGATGAAAAATTTGTGGTGCGAAACACTCATTATCTTTATTAAATCGTGTCAAAGAATTGTTAGATCACCTCTCACATGCAAAAAATTGTGTATCACTTAGAAAAAAGGAGACAATAATATTTGCATATATATTTACTTTTATGCTGATTGAATGTCTTATATTAGGCGTAGAGAATGAAAGTCGGCGAGTGCTTCAAAATACCATGCATTGCTCGTTAGAGGCGTGGCGGGTAGGCAAAATAGTTGATGTATCCTTTGGATGATCTAAAATCTTGTTGAAATCTTTAGAAATTTCACAAATTTTTGGGACTTAAACAAATTTAAATGAAAACTTGTCTAAACTCAAATTAAATAAAAGAAAAAATACATAATAAATACAAAAGCAAATGTCGAGCCAAAGAAAAGAAGAGGAATAACACTTATAAAATATTTTAAGCACATAAATATGGAACTTGATTTGAAGTTGAGGATAAATTCATATTGGATTTGAAGTCCTTTTTATGTGAACAAATCATATTTAATATTAAATGAAGTAAAGATCTCAATTGAATATTAAATGATAAATGATTGGTGGTAAGTCTAAATGTCCAATTCTAAATTGAGAATAAAGTGTGTAAGAAATTTTGTAGCTTTCTTTAAAAATTAGTTAACTCATGATCATTCATGAATGTAGTGTTGGCTCCGAAAAATTCCACCACCGACCTCTTTTGATGAAAATAGTATTTTAAAGTGTCGATGTAATTTTCAGAAGGCAGATGAGATAGTAGATAAGACACTACCCAGAGATTTCGTCCTCATTTGGTGAGGACTTTAGATCTGGTTCCAAGTTTCCTATAAAGCAAGCTATAGTTAATTACCCCTAGTGAGAGAACTTTTGATTAAGGCTAGTCATTAGATCGCAAAATGCATTGCATATAGTAGCAATATATGGAGTTTCAAAATTTAGATTATGAAATTTCTCATTTCAGCTTAAATCAGATGGTTGGGAAAATGATGACATGCCCGATCTAGATCCCATGGTTTCATCATCCTAAGTAGTCGCGGTCCCTAGTCTACTTAGTCAGAGGTAGTCGACTGACGTAAGGATCCTCATCAAACATGGGTTACGTCGTCAAGAAATCCTTCTGAACTGGGGTGTTGTTTGTCTAAAAGACAATCTTAAGTCCTTAGGACAGAGAGTTTGCCTATCAAGTATACCTTATCATGGTGGAAGACTGTCTCAGCACCATCGCCATGATCGCCACTTTTCCCACGGAAAAAAGTCACGGAAGCAAGATAAGCAGTGTGTGTTTAAATTGCCTCTGAAGTTGTCATTCTCTTCTTCATCTTCACATAATGTTTTTTGAACTCCTATATATTGCTAGCTTTCTTCTTCTTGATTTCACTCTCTCTTAGCTTTAGGTGTGTTCAAATGAGATATCAAATTAACATGATTTTTAAAGAAACTAGGATGAACTTCATAAGAGTTTTAAAATAAATAATACTAATGGTTATTCGTTTGTTTTTCCAATTTCATTTCATTTGTATTTGAATTTATATTACCACCTTAATAATGTCATTATGTCAAACCAAAGCTTTGTTTAGTTTCAAGAGAAGTGGAAAGAATCTTGTATTTCTTAAGGATATAAAGACTTTTCTCACAACTCCATAAAAGGCAACTTCATACAGTTAGTAGAAATGTACTAAGTCCTGAAGGGGAAATTATGTTTCACATAGGCATACGATATTTAACCTCTTTTAAAAGAATAAGTTAGAGCCTATATCTATTGAAGGAGAAAGTGTGAGATCTTTCCTCACCCTTGAGGGGAATTTTTTAATATGAATAGCAAGATTGAGAGTTAAAAAAATATAAAATTTTCATAAATTTTGTACCTTATGTAGTAGTATTTTTTGGTTTTTTAAATATCTTGGATTAATTTAAAAAAGTTTTTTGATATTTTTTATTCAAAAATAAGGATTACATTGAAGCTACATGCACACATATACATATCTATGCATGCATAGGTGCGCAATTAAATGCATGTGTGCCTGCATGCTTGTAAATATGCATGTGTGCATGCTCCACCACTTGCACATGCGACATCACAAGCACCCTCCTACTCACAAACACTTAATATGTGTTGCTCTCAATACTTCATGCATATCACTACCGCCGCTACCAATAGCAGCTAGCTTAATAACCCCCACATAAGTATTTTTAGAGCTCAAGATTACTTTTTAATGTTTTAGATTTAATTTTTTTGCTATTTTGATGGATGACAAATTTTATTCAACAAAATTTTATCAAAATTTTGATAATTTTTACACCAATCAATGAGTTGACATCATGGAGAGCTGAAATTATGTTTGTGCATAAAATCGTTAGTTTATGATTCCTACAGGAGATTTATTTTGAATAATAAGATGTAGTTGTGCCTTTTAAATTTCCCAGACTTATAATTTTACATTGCTTATTTTTTGAAGGAATAATATATATTAGGACAAAACAAATATTAGTAATATGCAATAAAATGACAAAACTTCTATGATTCCCTGCAAAGAAATATTAGCAATATGCAATAATATCATAAATTCATTTCATAACATTTTCCTTCTCCACATATTCAAACTCACATTTTTATAATCATTTCATTCAAGTGATTAAAAAACTTTAACATTTTTATAATAAATTTCTTAGTTTTTTCGTAGTGTTATATTGAAGTATATATTTAAGAACTTATTGTTCAGTTCATTTATGTTCATGAACATCACCATTTAAAGCTCGTGAATAAGCTTGTTTAGGAGCTCAATTACGGCTCGATAAAGCTTGATTAAAGCTTGTTCATAAACTGTATCATTTATATTTTTCAGCACAATGCTCACGAATAAGCTCGATTAAGGCTTGATTAAAGCTTGTTTATTTCATAAATGAGCTACTTGTTAACAGGTTTGATAAGCCCAATCTAAACCAAGCTCACAAACAAACTTGAGCCGAGCTCGAACGAGATTTTTTTTAAATGAGCTCGAGCTTGAACACAATATTTTAAAGGATTCCTGTCATTATTATTTCGAAAAGTTTTACATTGGCTATCGACTGTCTATCTCAATCCTCCACTTTTAACATCTGGACTTGGGTCTGACAAAGATAGTATTAAAATAGGAAGATGTACCTTGGTGTATGCTTTAGTTATTAATGTTCTTACTAGGCATTTACAGGAATATGTATCTTGGTGTATGCTTTTTGCTAATGATATTCTTCTTGTTGATAAGACTAGAGAGGGAGTTGAAGAGAAACTGGAATTATAGAGGTCAACCTTAGAGTCTAAAGGTTTTCGTTTAAGTAGATCTAAAACTGAATATATGGAGTTTAATTTTAATTGTAGAAGTTCTAGTGGTAGTGTTATGACATTGGTAGAACATTAAAAAGAATAAGTGATTCACATATCTAGGCTCTATTGTTCAAAATGATGGTCAAATAGATAGAGATGTTATAGAAGAATTCAAGTTGGATGGTTGAAGTTGAGGAATGCATCTAGCCTATTGTGTGATAGAAAAACAACGCTTAAACTTAAGGAAAATTTTTATAAAATGGTGGTAAGACCTGCAATGATTTATGGTGCAGAATGTTGGCCAATAAAAGAGAAGCATAAGACTAAGTTAAGTGTTGCAGAGATGAGGAAGCTCAGGTGGGTGAGTGACTTTACTCTTAGAGATAAAATGCAAAATAATATGTTCAGGAAAAAGTTGTAGTAGCCCCAGTGGCAGATATGATTAGAGAGAGTAGCCTTAGATGATTTGGCCACATAAAGCGTCAACCGTCTGATGTCCTGGTTAGAAGAGTAGATGCATTAGATTTGCCTTATGTTAAAAAAGGTTGAAGTAGACCTAAAAAGACTTAGTTAAGATGTATAAAAAATGACCTTAGTATACTTGAATTAAATGAGAATTTGACACATAATAGAACATAATGGAGAAAAAGGATTCATGTAGCCGACCTCACATAGTGGGATAAAGGCTTGTTGTTGTTGTTGTGCTCGAACTTGAACACTATCCTAAAAACTCAAATTGAGCTTGAGCTCAATAATGATAAATTAGCTTGAACTCGAACAAGCACATACTCAGCTCAGCTCGATTCATTTGCAGCCCTAACATTTTTAGTACTAATTAATCCTATTGGTAAGTGCTTGAAAAAGAATTGAGAAGAAAATTAAATATATATTTTTATTTTTAGGATACAAAATACTTATTTAATTGATGTACAATTAGACAATAGCAAATGAAAAAAAAGAAGAAGAAAACACAACTATTAAGAATGCAAATGATAACAACTTATAAATGTGTCTAGTCAAATCAGTTAAGCTTGCAATAATATATTTAATACTCCCGCTCAAGATGTTTGATAAATATCCTTGATGGCCATCTTACTATTTGGATAAGAAAAAAGATTGTTTTGTTGATCATAACACTTTGACAGATATGTCGATTTGTTGATGACTTTCCCAAATGGGTATGAGTATGATGAATTCAATGATTGTTTTGTCACGAGCAAAATGATAAACTAAATCCTCTTTCTTGGTTCACTCATGAAATATGAGATTGGTGGCAATATGGGTTGATGCCTAATTATCACAATAAGGATGGTTGCGTCTTGTTGTTGGAACATAAAAGTCTTGTAATAGCTAATTGGTCCAAATCAACTAATTGATTATAGTGGTCAATGCATGATACTTTGCTTTAGTTAATGACTAAAGATGATCTTTTGTTTATTCATTTCCAAGAGAATAAGTCATATGTGAAGTTCTTTGTCAGGATAAATACTGATCTAACAATGTATACTTTAAAAGTCATGTAATGGCAAGATGATGTGAGACAACAATTTTTTTTTATTTGCCTATTTATTATATTGCATCGAGAAGAAGAACCAATCATTTAATTTATTGTTGGGATACATGGGATTATTGGATTGGTTTATATGCCGAGAACAATGTATCTTATTATAAAGTGTAGCGACATTGAGATAGTGCGAGTTTAGTGTTGAATAAAACAATTTTGAGTAAAAAAACCTTCATATCATCTAAATCAGTGAGTTGGTATTTTGTTCATGAAAAAAATATTTTTAAGACATTAAAGGTGACAATAAAATGTCATATGATGATAATGTTAATGATATAAACCAATAAAGCAATGAAATTTAGGCTTCTACCTTTAGTAAATAGAAAGTAATCTAATTTCAGTTGAGTGCAACTAAAAGAGATTACTTACTTTGATAATTTTGGGTACAACTATTTACATGTTTAATTGAAATCATAGATAGACTTGTGTAATTTGCAAATAAGTTAATTATTTTTTGTTATTGTTATCTGATGTCTGCCCCTTGCCATCGCAATTAGAAAGTAAATTCATGTAAAAAAGTCATTAATTGCATACATTTAATTGATTAAGAATCTAATTTTTAGTGGCTATGAGAGAGAGAGAGAGAAGTAGTTTTACAATAACCATTTTAATTAGCTACAAGCAAAAAATTTCTAAAATGTCATCTCCTTGCTAGGTACGTATATCCTTTATATTTATTTATAAAATGGATCTGAGTTTTGTTTATTCAAATAAGTTGATTGACAACTGATGGCATGCTTTCCCTGTTGTAAGTTGACAATAGTTTATTGTGGTTCAATTTTTGTTAATTGAGATGTTAAAATGAATGTTAATCCCAAACATTCAAAGACTTAAGTTGGCTAAAGGTGGTTGGTAATGAGGACCCTAAAACCGAGAATTGGGACATTTGAAGAAAATAAGATGAGAGAGAGATAGAGACAGAAGTCCTCCTGCGATAGAATGTTAATCTGATTTTATTTCTACAATAAATACGAAGCTATCCAAAAATTAAAATGACCTTCACTAGCATATGAATTTTTTATTTTACATGACTAAATTGTTTAGTTGAACTCGTAAACAATATAAATTATAAGAATATATGACTCAGCTAAGTTTATTGTTATGTTCAGAGGAAAAAAAAAAATCATTATTAACTTCTTGCACATATAAAAAACTAAAACACTGAGAGCCTGCAGCATAATATATGTAGCTACGAAAGCAATTGATATTACAAAATTTTCATAGTATTTTTTAACAACATTAACATTTTTGAAACATGTAATATATTTTATTCTAATTGGATAAGGGTCTGCCAACTGAAATTGAACAAATTGATTCAATTTTATTGAAGTAATATCAACCACTTTCCTAGCTATATATATATATTACCATGTATGGAGTACTCTAAGTGCACCTCAATTGTATTGGATTATGCTTGCGGCGTTGCAGGCTATTAGCAGTTTAATCTCTGTATGTGCAACAAGCTAGCGAAGGATAATTTTTTTTCATGAACATAATAATGGAGTCTTGCAATATACAGAATTCATGTGTTAGAATAAGTTGTTTTATTTTTCTAGATAGCTTCTGTTGACCTCCATATGTCTGCCATAAGTCAAAGTCAAGCCTACAAATCAAATTCAACGGACTTGGAGGTGACAGTGCGCAAATTGAAGCTCAAAATGCACTGGACGTCACCGAAAATGATCGAAACGACCTCCGATCGACGAACGGACTTCGCCGTTGCGTTCAGAATGTTGAAATTGATCAGAATATAAATATTGTAAAATCTAACGAGCAATCGATTAAGTGCTTGAGCTATCAATGTGTCGACGTGCATATCTGAGTCGGGAAGTTGAGACGATGTACGAACGACCTCCGTTCATGAAATTGATCGCCCCGTTAGCTTTAAAACGTCGAAATATATCAAATAAGACTGTTCGAACTCAATTCAGACAAGTCTGTGCGAATATCGAGGGATTGAAAGCGGTAACGCGCATTTTGAGCTGAAATAGACTCAATTTGACGTTGACTTGAACCAAATGGTCTCCGATCGCGAAACAGACTGCGTCATTACGTTCTGAATAATAGAATTACCTTAAATTGATATATATATATATATATATATCTCTCTCTCTCTATATATATATATATATATATATATATATATATATAGACTATGTGTATTTAATGGCTCAAAATTCAAATTAAAACCGTTTAATCAATTTAAAATTTATTTAAAAATCCCTAAACTATCCCCCATGCTCAACCGTTCCCCGCGCCCATTTTGTTATTCAATTTTTCTGATAAAAAAAAGAAAAGAAAAGGAGGAAAAAAATGATTTTCTCTCTCTCCCCCATTTTTTCCAGCGGTTCCTTTCCTCTCCCCAGCATTCCCTCTCTCGTTGGAAAGGCTTTCTGCATAGGTAATCATTCTCACCTCTCGATTTCAAACTGCAAAATTGCGCGTCGTGTCCCATGCGCATCCGCATTCCTCCATCCGTCCGAGCATCCCGTAAGCGCGGTTGTCGCGTCCGCAAACCCACCGCAGACCCACTGAGAAGCTGCTTCAACACCAGCATGCTTTCGATCTCATCCTGCTCGGCCAGCTGCTCGCTGATGCTATGCTCCGACTGCCAGTTCAGCCACCTTCCTGACGAGCCGTGTCTCCAATCCATGGCCGCCTTCTCGCATCCGCTGCGCTAGAACCGTCATCCACATCCCACTCCTGTTGCAGGCAGTGTTCCGATATCCATCAATTTTAGCTTCTCCACAAACCGGAGAAGAATATCGTCAAAAAATTCTTCTTTTTCGATCGCCTCTCCTTTTTCACGCAAACCGGGGAAGAACATCTTCAACAGGAGAATTTTTCTTTTGATTTCCTGCGTCGCACCTCTCATTTTAGCCATCTCATTTTCGCCTCACTGCAAACCGGGGAAGAATATCGTCAACAGGAGAATTCTTCTTTCGATTTCCGGTGTCGTACTTCTTGCATTACATTCCCAAATTGCATACCTAACCCCGTTACTTTGCCAAGCATTGCAGCACACCAAAAAATGCGTCAGAACACGTGTAATCTGTGTGTGGATATATTTTATTTATATATATATATATATATATATATATATATATATATATATATATATATATATATATATATATATATATATATATATATATATTATGCTTGTGTTTCTTTGTAGGTTTGAAGACTTCGTTGTGCTCAACAGGACGTGACGAGATGAATAAAAATGGTTGTAGTATCGCAAGACACCGCTCGCTACGCTCAACAGGGCGTACAGAGTAAGCCAACACTCGTTAAATGTTGCTCCCCCTAGACGAAATGCTGCCGAAATTTTGTATAATTTCTAGACTTTGAAAAAAAGGAGGGATGAATATATATTGTATTGTATGTCTTCTTTTAGGTCTGAAGGCCTTGTCGTGCTAAAGAGGGTGTGACCAGATGAAAAATTGGTTGCAGTGTCGAAATACATCACTTTTTACTCAGAGAAGCGTAGACAAAACTCGATGTAGATGGCCGGAGGCAAAAGCTCAAATCTTTAACTTAGAAAAATATGGGAGAATGAAATGAATTGACTTAAGAACACTAAGTAATGAAACCTGTAGCTAATTTTAAACTAAAAGTGTCAAACAAGAAAAAAAGGAGCATTTAAATTTTTTTTTTGAAAAGAATAGAACATTCATTTAAAATCTAAGTGAAACTTTGGGGAGGCTAACATTAAATTCACAAACATTAATTATAATTCTCTACGGCTTAAATTAAAGTGATAAAGTGAATTCTCTTTTCTTGCAAATTCCTCAAAATTAAACAAGATTTAATTGGAATTTGGGGGGAGTAATGCTAAACTTATAACAAACTTACAATAAACTTAAAGTCTAGGGATGAATCCAAATTGGGTTTAATAACTCTTATACGAATATAGAGGTGATTATTATGCTAGCTAATAAGCATAATTAGGGCTAAATCAATAAACACTAAAATCGGCATAACTTATCAAAAGTGATGTAGATTGAACATAATCAAATTGAGAGAATTACAAAAACTCAACAAGTAAACTAAGTGCATGTAATGTTTTAAACTACAATCTAAATCGAAATACTTTCTTCGCCACTAAATCTACAACTCTTTGTACAAGCAGACAGAAGATGACACTAAACTAAATGCTGAATGAAGGAGCTTTCCTGCAATACAAATTGAGGAATTTCCTTTCTAAATTATGATTTTTCAAAATCAACGAAATCATTAATTAGGTGAAATTAGCTAAGCTATAAAAACCTGCATGTGCTTAGACATAGAGATTTCAAGTGCAAATTTTAATGTCTGAAAAGGCTCTGCAGGCTAAATTGAAATAAAAAGAAATGAAAATACAAAATCAATCTCATAATTCAAACACAAAATTAACTAAAATTACTCTACATCTACATGGGCCGACCTATCTTTGAATGTTTAAATTCAAGTGTCAGGATGTTCTTGAGTTCTCCTTAGTCTTAGACGGGTCGTTAACAAAACCTAAAAACCTATAATAAGAGTTTCAAAACCTATAAAATATCTGAGAAACTGATTTTGTCAAGTGACAGTAGATCTAATCCTCTGTTAGCAACTAAACAGAGGTGACATGATCTATAGCTCTTAAACATATTCAAATTAATCAATTTTTCAAATCAAAATAAGTAGCAATCTGAAACTACTTAAATGAAATTCTATCATTAAAAGCTTGAAGCAAACTTGATCTATCCACCTTTCGCAACTGTTTATCGGGGGTGATAAATTAAGAAAACTTTAACTCATAAAGGAGCCAATGTCAAATCAAGTATTCTGTTATGTTCACTCTCAATCAATCTCACGCCAATAAAGACGTGACCAATGTCCTCGATTATTGGCGGCCAAAAATGGCGATTACGAGTCCTCTGGGTTTGACCAATCCAATTCCATTATATTATGATCACGACCGTAGCCCGTATGTTCCCCAATGGCTCTGCCCTTTGAGTTGTGATAGGGTATACTTGATAGGGCAAATAACCCTCTATCAGCTAAGGTAGACTTAAGATTATCTCCTTAGATGAACACCACCCCAGGTCTACAAGGATTCTTGGAAGTCGTAACCCATGTGTTGCTGATGAGGATCCTTCTATCGTTGACCACCTCTCTCTAAGTAGATGAGGATCGACTTTTCGGATCGGAACCATGTGATCTGGGCATCATCATAACCATCCGATTTAAGCTTAAATGATGAATTTCATGATCTATGTTCTGAAACTCTATATGTTGTTACTATATGCTACGCATTCAACGATCTAATGACGGGCCTTAATCGAAAGTTCTCTCTCACTTATTGAGAGGAGTAATCTATAGGCTTGCTTTATAGAAACCCAGAACCATCTAAAGTCCTCACAAAATGAGAGCGAAATCTCTGGGTAGTGTCTTATCTATTATTCCATCTGTCTTTGTTGACCTCCATATATGTGTCATAAGTCGAGTCAAGCTCACAAGTCAAATTCGACGGACTTCGGAGGTGACAGTGCGCAAATAGGGGCTCAAAATACACTGGACGTCACTGAAAATGGTCGAAATGACCTCCAATCGGCGAACAGACTTCACTTTTGCATTCAGAATGTCGAAATCAATCAGAATATAAATATTGCAAAATCTAACGAGCAATTAATTAAATGCTCAAGCTATTAATGTGTCGACGCACATATCAGAGTCGGGAAGCTGCGAAGATGTTCAAATAATCTCTGTTCATGAAACTGATACTATCGTCAGCTTTGAAATTTCAAAAACTATCAAATGAGACTGTTCGCACTCAATTCGGATGAGTATGCACGAATGTCGAGCGATCGGAAGCGGTGACACGCATTTTGAGCTAAAAGTGACCCAATTCGACGTCGAAGTTGCTCAAATGATCTCCGTTCATGAAACAGATTGTACCATTGTGTCCAGAATACTGAAATTACCTAAAATAGACATCCAATTTAACTAAAATTATTGCACTTAAAATTTCATCAAAATTAGCAAATATTTTGAGATAAATTAACCTAATTATCTCTTAATCACATGAAGTCAACGCCTCGAAAATGGCAGCCGCCCGCTCCCATACCTCTACCTCCAATTCCACCGATCATGGGCCGCCACATCACCCCTTTCTTATCACCTTACTGCTTTATTCCTGATGTAAGACGAAACGGCAAAAACATAATAAAGTGAATTTTTTTTATCTCTTCTGCAAATAGACGAGAGCCTCTCTTCTCCTGCCTGCTCTGTCCCTACTGCCAACCACAAACTCCCCCTCATTCGTCACGATAAGCTTTGAAAAAAATGCCGATGGCATCCCCAACCGTCCTAGGATTCTCCGTCGTCTCCATTCCTCTCTTATCGGCCATCGTCAGTGGCGTTCTAGCTCTACTCTTATTCACTGATTACTTCCACCGAAAGTGATATGAATATCAATATCCAGAGAAATATTAGAAGCACAAGGGAGAGAAGAAGGCCAAACTGACTAAAAGACTTCACTGACATTCCCAAGCCATTATAATAAATATCCAGAAGAAGATTTACAATAAACAGAGAATAAATAAATAAAGAAATAACAAAAAAATATACAACAAAGACATCAGCTTTTACAACAGAGGAAATCTAGATTACATGCTCAGTACACAAGCCAATAAACAGATAAAGATAACAAGGCCTTCATAAACTTAAATCCATCCCAATAGAGCTGATTACAAAGAAATACTAAAAGAAAGAAGTATAACAGGAATAACTGCCAGCACATCATATAGAACAGAAGGATAAATAGCCAGAAAATCAAGAAGTCTAACTGAAGACACGACAAAGAAACAAACTTCCAACAAACCCTAACAGAAATCAGTTAGATTCTCAAGATCCAAGACCAACAGGAAGGTATAAATAGAGATGAGAAGAGAAGGACAAGGGTAGAAAAACTTATCAAACTTCCTCCTCTGTTCTCCAGTTTCTTCTTCTTCTTCCTCTGTCTCGAGCTTCCTCCTTCCTCTCCAGAACATTTCCCACGGTGGAAGTCGCCGGAAACCTCCATCAGAACGGAGAAGTGCCGGTAATCTCCCTCGGAATCGCTCTGTCTCTCAGAACCCTCTCTCAGGAACCCTAGCTCTCCTTCGGCTGACGAATGAATCCAGAATAGAGAATTATCCCATTCAAATGAAGCGGCTCGACGATCGACTCTATCCAACGATCAAGATCTACTCAATCAGCCGCGGTAGGATGATCAGACGATCCAGATACATCCGCTGCATCAGTTTTTCCCTTGGCCAACACTTGTAATCCACTAAGATAAGAAAGAAAGCAAACTGTTTGATCAAAACACACATCCAAGGGATGACAGTAAATCAAACCAATCCAACGGTTCAAGAAAGCGCTCCAGAGTAACTCAATCCGGGTGATCAAATCCAACGGTTGAGCAAAAAGGCACTTATCCAACGGATCAGGAAGCACCCGCCAACAGTTCCAAACTCACTCAACTCAACCGGGTTCAGACCACTCAGCGGGTCAACTCAGGAATGAACTTAAGCCAAGCCGGATCAGCCCAATTGAAGGACTTAGGAACCTATCATTGGTGCTCTTGTTGACTACTACATCAACACAAATGGCAGAAGGCACAAGACACACAGCCAAGACCATAGAGGAGTGTGTAGGAAGACTGAATAAAACAGATGAACAAATGTCTTCAATAACTATGATACTAAATGAAGTATCCAGACTATCGAATTGAAGAAAAATTGGAAAGTACTGAAGAACAACAACAATCAGGTATGTACCCCTCCTCACACTGAAATTTCCTTTCCTCCTAGACAACAAATTCAACACAACAATAGGCCTGTGAAAGTTGATATGCCAAGATTCAATGGAGAAAACCCTAGAGGTTGGTGTTAAAGCACCAATTTTTTCATTATTATAGCCTCTCGAGACCGAAATTCTTAATAGCATCTGTTTACATGGACGGACCAGCATTAAGTTGGTACCAATGGATGCATCTTAATCACCAATTACACTCATGGATACAATTTAAAGAGCAAGTTATTCGTGAGATCGGCCCCTCCTTGTAGATTTAAGGGGTGAACTTGCAAAATTACAATGTAAATCTACGTTTTATAATGAATTTGAGGAATTAGCAAAATATTATTCCACCATTCTTACAGTTGTTTTGAATCTGGTTTAAGGCAAGATATAAAAAGGGAAGTAAGGGCATTACAGCCTAGCTCACTACAGCAAGCATTCCAGTTAGCTAAATTGATGGAGGACAGGATAACCGAGGATATAACACTGCCAAGAAATTACATAACACACCAAGATCAACACAGTAAATAAAATCAAAACTATCAACCACCCTTACTGCCATCACCTCCAGGAATTCCAGCATTCAACCAAAACAATGGAATGCACAATAGACAAAACAACCCCATCCAAAAACTGACACCAACACAAATAGATGAAAGAAAAAAAAATGGATTATGCTTTAATTGTGATGATAAGTATCACAGAGGACACATTTGCAAATCAAAACTATTCAATCTAATAGTGATCAATGAGGATCAAGAACAGTATGTCCAGCAAGACTCTGAACCTGAATTGCAAGAACTACAAGAAGAATTCCTTGAAATCAGTCTCAATGCATTTACAGGTCAGTCTAACCCTAGAACATTAAGATTACAAGGAGTAATTGGCAACAAAAAGGTACAGGTACTCATTGATAGTGGCTCAACCCATAATTTTATCCAGTCTAAACTAGCCAAGTTCATAGACCATACAGTAACTCCTGCCTCAGTGTTTAAAGTGTTAGTAGGAAATGGAGAAATATTAAAGTGTTCAGGAATATGCTCAAATATTCCTATACAACTACAAGGATACACTTTCACTACTGATTGCTATCTTCTTCCTATGCAAGGAGCAGATGTTAGGAATTCAATGGCTAGAACAATTAGGTGAGTGTACAACTGACTATAAAAAGCTCACCATGAAATTCTATCACAATGACAAGTTAGTGCAACTACAAGGAGATACCTCATCCAAAGTGGATAGCATTACATTCCACCAGTTTACTAAATTACAAAACAAAAAGAAATAGTTTCATACTTACAAATCGGAAAATACCCGAGGAAGGCACACCACAAAGAAATTTAGCAAATTACGAAGGCATACAACAAGTATTAACACAATACCAAGAATTATTTGATTCGACAAGTTTACCTCCCAACAGAAGATAGACTATAAAATACAAATAATGAACTCAACCTCAAAGTAAAAAATTATAGATATCCCCATTTTCAGAAAATAGAAATAGAAAAGCTGATTAAAGAAATGTTAGAATCAGGGATCATAAGAGAAAGTACCAGCCCTTTTTCATCTCCAGCATTGTTAATAAAAAAAAAGATGGTACTTGGCATTTTTGTGTGGATTATAGGGCTTTGAACAAAGTCACTATACCTGATAGGTTTCCCATTCCAACCCCTGAAGAGCTGATGGATGAGTTACATGGGGCTACTGTATTTTCCAAATTGGATTTAAGATCTGGTTATCACCAAATCAGAATGGCAGAGGAAGCCATCTATAAAATAGCTTTCAGAACTCATGAAGGTCACTATGAGTTCTTAGCAATGCCATTTGGATTAACCAATGCCCCTTCAACATTCCAAGCACTAATGAATTCAGTACTTAAACCATTTTTAAGGAAGTTTGCCCTAGTTTTTTTGATGACATACTCATATACAGTCAAACATTGGAACTACACCAAGGTCATCTACAAGCTATTTTAGAACAACTGAAACAACATACACTATATGTCAAACCTTCCAAATGCTATTTCATCCAAGATAGAGATAAAACGGTCATATACTATCACAATGGATAGAAGTGGATCCCTCAAAAATCAAAGTAGTACAAGCATGGCCTATGCCAAAAATAGTAAAATAATTAAGAGGATTTTTAGGCTTAACAGGATACTATAGAAAGTTTGTTAAAAATTATGCAGCAATGGCATCTCCCTTAACATCAATGCTTGCTAAACAACAATTCCAATGGACAGAAGAATCCATAGTAGCATTCAAACAACTGAAAGAAACAATAATCTCATTACCAGTATTAGCCTTCCCAAATTTTACTATACCCTTTATTTTAGAAACAGATGCCTCAGGGACAGCAATAGGAGCTGTATTAGCTCAAAACAATCACCCTATTGCTTATTTCAGCAAAAAGTTTTCTCCTACAATGCAGAAAACATCAACATATGCCTTAAGGCAAGAGACAATACTTATTGGGAAACAAGTTTACAATCAGAATAGATTAAAAGAGTATTAGAGAATTAATGCAACAAACCATTCAAACTTACGACGAAAGATTTCTAATTAAGCTCTTGGGATTCGACTATACTATTGAGTATAAACCAGGGACATCAAACAAGGCTGCTGATGCCCTATCCAGAAAAGAGCCCAATACAGAAATAAATGCTAAGGCAAATCAGTCAGAAGTTTCCAAGACTGTACACTTATATGCTTATACTCAACACTTTACAAATTTTCTCCAACAAATTAAAGAGGAAACAAGAGCCAATAAGGAACTCCAACAGATACAGCAACAGATAGCAAACAATCCAATAGATTTTCCCAAGCATAAAATTGCTAATGGATTGCTATACTACAAAGACAGGATTGTACTAGCTAAAAATTCAGATATCAAAAATACTCTTATCATAGAATTACATTCAACACCAGTGGGAGGGCATGGAGGCATCCAAAAGACTTTGACGTAATTACCCAACAATTCTCGGAAATAGATGAAAAGGATATAAAACATTTTGTATCACTCTATATGTCAACAGGTCAAGTATGATACTCAAAGGCCAGCAGGATTACTACAACCACTACCCATACCAAAAGCCATATGGGAAGAAGTATCCATGGATTTCATTACGGGTTTACCCAGGTCTCATAATAAAACAACCATACTAGTAGTGGTGGATAGATTATCCAAATATGCTCATTTTTCAGCCCTACCAAATAATTTTTCTCTACATATAGCTCGGATCTTTATCACGACATTATTAAACTCCATGGTATTCCACAAGGAATAGTATCAGACAGAGATCCAATGTTTATGAGTAATTCTTGGCAAGAATTATTCAGATCAAGTGGGACTACTTTAAAAACAAGCTTTACCAGCAGATGGACAAACAGGTAACCAATAGGATCCTAGAACAATACTTGAGAAGTTTTGTGTTGGAAACACCTAAAGTATGGTTACAATTCTTACCCTGGGTAGAATTCTCATATAATACTTCAATCAACACATCAACAAAGATGCCCCTTTTCAAATTATATATGGCAGACTCCCCCCTAATGTAATACCTCACAACGAAATTGCAACATCCAACACAGTGGAAAGCATGTTACAGAGACGGATGCTTCAACAAATGAAAACCAATCTATAACAAGCACAAAACAGAATGAAACAAATGGCTGATAAACATAGAAGAGAGCTGCAATTACAAGTCAATGACTTGGTATTGGTCAAGATACAACCTTATAGACAGATTTCAGTGACTGGGAATCAATACACCAAATTACAAAGGAGATATTATGGGCCTTTTAAAGTACTACAAAAAATAGGAAATGTGGCCTATAAAATTAAACTACCTATATCAGCAAGAATACATAATGTAATCCATATCTCCAGATTAAAACCATACAGACACAATTCTAACATACACCCAACACAATTATCAACACAATTCAGGGAAGGACAAATGCTTATCAAACCGATCAAAGTTCTAGACCACAGAACTATACTAAAGGGAGATCAACAGATCAAAGAATTACTAATACAATGGGAAGGATTGTTAGCAACAGATAACTCATGGATAACAGAGAAAGAATTGCAGGAAGCCTTTCCAGAATTTGACCTTGGGGACAAGGTCAAGATGGGGGAGGGGAGTAATGATATGAATATCAATATCCAGAGAAATATTAGAAGCACAAGGGAGAGAAGAAGGCCAAACTAGCTAAAAGACTTCACTGACATTCCCAAGCCATTATAACAAATATCCGTAAGAAGATTTACAATAAGCAGAGAATAAATAAATAAAGAAATAACAAAAATATATAACAAAGACATCGCTTTTACAACAGGAAATCTAGATTACATACAAGCCAATAAACGGATAAAGATAATAAGGCCTTCATAAACTTAAATCCATCCCAACAGAGCTGATTACAAAGAAATACTAAAAGTAAGAAGTATAACAGGAATAACTGCCAGCACATCATATAGAACAGAAGGATAAATAGCCAAAAAATCAAGAAGTCTAACTAAAGACACGACAAAGAAACAAACTTCCAACAAACCCTAACAGAAATCAGTTAGATTCTCAAGATCCAAGACCAACAGGAAGGTATAAATATAGATGAGAAGAGAAGGACAAGGGTAGAAAAACTTATCAAACTTCCTCCTCTGTTCTCCAGTTTCTTCTTCTTCTTCCTCTGTCTCGAGCTTCCTCCTTCCTCTCCAGAACATTTCCCACGGTGGAAGTCACCGAAAACCTCCATCAAAATGGAGAAGTGCCGGTAATCTCCCTCGGAATCGCTCTGTCTCTCTGAACCCTCTCTCAGGAACCCTAGCTCTCCTTCGGCCGACGAATGAATCCAAAATAGAGAATTATCCCATTCAAACGAAGCGGCTCGACGATCGACTCTATCCAATGATCAAGATCTACTCAATCAGCCGCGGTAAGATGATCAGACAATCCAGATACATCCGCTGCATCAGTTTTTTCCTTGGCCAACACCTATAATCCACTAAGATAAGAAAGAAAACAAACCGTTAGATCAAAACACACATCCAAGTAAATCAAACCAATCCAACGGTTCAAGAAAGCGCTCCCGAGTAACTCAATCCGGGTGATCAAATCCAACGGTTGAGCAAAAAGGCACTTATCCAAGCGGATCGAAGCACCATAACTCCAAACTCACTCAACTCAACCGGGTTCAGACCACTCAGCGGGTCAACTCAGGAATGAACTCAAGCCAAGCCGGATTAGCCCAATTGAAGGACTTAGGAACCTATCAGAAAGCAAGCTGAGGTCACGATGATCATCGACCTGCTGGAGCTCACAGTTGCTGACCAAAAGCCCATTGTAAAAACTCCTCCACCCGTGTTGCGTTAGGCGGCGAGAAGTCTCAGCCGCGATCATTTTGCCTCTTCTACCACACCTTCGCATGCCCTCAACAAATACCCGTCGGCCGATTTGTCCACTTCTCCGATTCATTAGGGAATAAAAACTGGAAATCATTAGTCAAGAAAACCAAGTCGAGAGAAAACTTTTAGAAAATTAAAAATCAATCTTCGCTCTTCCGAGGTTTTTATTTACTTTCATTCTTCATAGTGCCGGATTGGTCTGGTGATTGCTCTAAGAAATTGAGCATGTCAGGGAACAATCATTGCAATGGAACAGGTAGAAGATCAAGCGATGGTTTTAGGCTAATAATTACAACTCTTCTGGGACTTGCCCTTGGATTCTTCCTTGGAATATCGATTGAAAGCTTGTCCATTTCTAAGCATGATTTAGTGTCTAGTCTTTCGCCGATAGTAAGCATGGCGCTCATTGATAGCAATCAATTTTTTGTGAATGCTCTTTCTTCAAAGCCTAGATATTGTTTGAATGCCAATAGGTCTGGTGAAAGACACGGTTTAAATGACAGTTTGAGGATATATGTGGAGTCAAATCCTCTTGGTCCTGAGTTTTTTTTTTGGAAAAAATTTGAGGGCATAGCCCAATATATTCCAAAAGTGTGTAGCTACAGAAGACTAAAAACAAGGAAGATAGAGACAACATTGTAAAGAAAAAAACCCCTTCAGGTTGAGACATTATCCTCTACCTGAACCGAAATAACCCAAAAATAAACACAAATACAACTGCAGATCACATTCTATCTGAGAGTTAGAAGAAATTGAGAGAAGATAGGGGAGAGACGATGGACTCAGATACACAAAACAACTGGAATATCCAGCAAGGAAAAAGCTGGCAATCAGGAGTCTAACCGATTGTAATATCGTGGTTCTTGTGGTTGCCTTCTCGGCCATCCAGTGGATAGTGGACAAATAATTCATTAGGCAAAAGGGAAAGAACTACCCAGGTTTCCGTGAAGGCCATCCAAAAATAGGAAACCACTTTCGAACGTGCAAAATAGCTAGATATATCATCATTGTCCATCAGGGAAGAAGAGAAGTAAGAGCAGCAAGTCATGGCGGTTTAAAATTCTTCCATTCCTGAAGCGTCTCCAGAACATGTGAGGGCCATGTATTTTTCAGTTTCCAAGTTTGAATTTTCGCTGCAACCCTTGCACAAATCATAGGTATAAGAGAGTTAACAGTTGAAGCATTGGAAGAGAAAATCCGATTATTTCTTTCTCTCCAAAGAGAGTAGACTAAGACCGCAGTAATCAAGTGGTGAAGCCGAATTAAAACTTTATGCAATGTATCATCCACAGAACTAAGAACCTGTTGTAAAGAAGATTGCAATAACAGGAATTTACCATTTGGTAATAGTGCTCTAATCAATTTCATAGAATAAGAGCATAGGCAACATATTATGGTGGTGCCTATACCCCTTTTAGCTAAAAAATCAGACGTTTTCAGACCTCCCATAAATTCCAGCCAACAGTAAAGAGCGTAGTTAATCGCATAACCTTTAAACCATATTTCTTTACTCCAATTTATATCAGGATGAGATTCAAATACAGCTACCTTGAAATCATGATTGGTTGGGGAATGTAAATTAAACCAACTAATGGAATCATCACCATCCAGAATAGGAGTATTAAGGATCAGATTAGAGCACCAAGGAACAGCAGCCATAAGATTTGCAGGTATATTCCAACAACCATTATGAATGAGAGAGTTAATCTTAGCATTATCGGGAAGTCCAAGGATATGCATTCCTTTAGAACCCAAAAGATTAATTAAAGGTTTACCCTCACACCAGGGGTCATAGAAGAGGGAGAAGACATGACCATTCCCACATTTGTAGATGAATTTATCTTTAAAGTGAGTTGCAACTTTCTTGATAGATTTCCATAGAGGAGAGGCTTTATGGGTACAGGGATTCCATATAGAGATATATTTCACTTTACACCACTGCACAAACAGAGAACTCCTAATGCAAATCTTCCATAAGATCTTTAATTTGCAAATCGAGAGAGAAGAAGGAAAGGGAGGCCAATGCCCCCCTTATCCTTAGGTAAGGTGGTACGGGCCCAGGAAATTGTATGAAGTTTTTTAGCTTCACCCGAATGGTAGAGGAATTTAGCTGTGAATGAACAGATTCTCTTAATTATTCCCTCAGGTATAGCCATGGAACAGAACCAATAAGAGAGGTAGCTATTTATAGAAGATCTAATAAGTTGCATCCTTCCACCAAGAGATAGTAGTTTGCTTTTCCAACCAGCCATCCATCCTTGAAGTCTATCAAAAAGAGCATTGAAATGAGCCAGTTTAATTGGACCTTTGACCAGTGGAATCCCCAAGTACTTAAGAGGGAATGAGCCAAGCTTAATATCAATAATGTTGAGGTATTCATCCTCCCTTCTACTGCAATTTGAAAAGCAAATGGCTGATTTGGTTTTATTAACCTCCAGACCAAGATAGATCTTAAGAGATTCAAGAGAATGATTCAGAGAGTTAAGTGTAGTGCAGGAAGTTTCACCCATAACTAGAAGATCATCAGTAAATAATAGATGAGAGATTTTACATCCAACCAAGTGTATAGGATTATATAAACAACAGTTGACTTCATTGTCAATAATACAAGAAAAGGTGTCCATGGCTAATGTAAAAAGGAATGGTGAAAGAGGACAACCTTGTCTAAGCCCATTAGTGGAGGAGTTGAACCCTTTAATACTTCCATTGAGCACAATAGAGAAGGGCACATCCATAATACAAGCACTCACCCATTTGATGAATCTATTTGGAAATCCTTTGTTGAGTAATTTATGTATAAGAGCTTGTCTGTTAATCTTATCAAAGGCTTTTTTTAAGTCAAATTTAGCTAGAAAGAAGGAGTTATTTCTATTAGAGGAAAATTCATTGCATATCTCAAAAGCCATAGCAAGGTTATCAGCAATGTCCCTCCCTTTGATGAAAGCTGATTGGGCTTGATTTATTACATAGGGAAGGTATCTCTTCATTCTACTAGCAAGAATCTTAGCCACTACCTTATAAAAGGTATTGCATAAGGAGATGGGGCGATAGTCTTCTACTTTGTTTGAGTGCTTGACTTTAGGTATGAGAGTTAACAAGGTATGTTTAAAATAGTTAGGCATTTTAAAGGTTTTGAAGAAATATTTGACTGCATTCATAAAGGTTTTCCCAATAATCTCCCAAGAGGCAGTAAAGAACTTAGAATTGAATCCATCCGGTCCTGGAGATTTATTCTCACTAATGCTTCTTAGTACAGAGTAAACTTCCTGATCAGTAATATCAGCTTCGAGTTCGGCCGCATGAGCCAGGGAAAGACAAGAGCCCACAGGAAAGTTCTGAGTAGGAATGATAAGAGGATCACTACAGTTTAAGAGACAAGAGAAATACTTACAAAATTCATCAGCAATTAAATTCTATTTAGTATCCGTCCCTTGATCAGACTGAATCTCTCTAATGAAGTTTGCATTTTTCCTTTCTTTGATAGATAAATAAAGAAACTTCAGATCATCATCGAAATGTATGAGCCAATGGGCTTTAGCTCTTTGCTTTATCCATGAGTTACTAGCTCCTGGTATAATTGTTTCTGAGTCAGATTTTTTTATCTTCGTAGGTTGTGGGGAGACCCTGCTGAGGACCTCCCAACACGGCCAAGGTACTTGGCAGCATTTGCTATTGGTTTTGATCAATCAAAAAATATTGATGTAGCAGTGAAAAAGTTCTCCAAGGATTTTAAAATAATGCTTTTTCACTATGATGGTCGAGCAAGTGGGTGGGAGCAATTTGAGTGGTCTCAGCGTGCAATTCATGTCAGTGTGATGAGGCAAGCAAAATGGTGGTACGCGAAACATTTTCTGCATCCTGATGTTGTAGTAGCCTATGATTATATAATTGTGTGGGATAAAGATCTTGGACTCAAAAAATTTGATGCAAAGAAATATCTTCATATGGTGAAAAAATAATGGCTTGGAGATATCACAACCAGCTCTTGAGCCAAGTAGAGGGTTAATATGGGAGATGACCAAAAGGAGAGTTCACAATGAAGTTCATTAGGACACCTCAGAGAAGCCCGGTTGGTGCGTTGACTCACATTAGCCACCATGTGCAGCTTTTGTGGAAATGATGGCTTCAGTCTTGTCAAGAGCTGCTTGGCATTGTGTGTGGCATATGCTTCAGAATGATTTAGTTCTGGATAGGGCTTGTACTTTGCACAGAGGAAATGTGTAGAGCCAGCTCACATGAAAACTGGTGTGGTTGACTCCCAATGGATTATTCATCAAGCCATCCCATCAATTGGAAATCAAGTGTTTGAAGACCCTGTTATGCTCAGTAGAGCTGGTAGGTTAGAAGACCACGGTCGTAGTGTCGCAAGACACTGACCGTTATGCTCAGTAGAGCTGACGGGAAGGTCAAATAGACTCCAGATGCAGCCCCCTATACGGGGAAGATGTTGGGAGGCTGCCGAAATTCAGACTGACAGAGGACTTAATTAATTTAATACAAAATAAACTCTAAGCTCAAAATTAAAATATGAATTGAAATTGCAGGTGTTTGAAGATCCTGTTATGCTCAGTAGAGCTGGTAGGTTAGAAGACCACGATCGTAGTGTCGCAAGACATTAAACGTTATGCTCAGTAGAGCTGACGGGAAAGTTGAATAGCTCCCAATGCACACGCATCAGAGGTCAATTTTGACCGGGAGACCTAAACAAAAATAATTAATGAGCTTTAATTGAACTTATTTGAGAATGAAAATTAAAGAATAAATCTACATATATGCTCTTTTTATGCAGGTGTTTGAAGACCCCATTATACTCAGTAGAGCAAACGAGTAGAAGATCACGACCGTAGTGTCGCAAGACACAGACCGTTATGCTCAGTAGAGCTGATGTGAAGGTCGAATAGCCCCCGATGTAGCCCCCTATACGGGAAAGTTGTCGGGAGACTGTCGAAATTTGAATTGTCATAAAGCTTAAATATGATTAAATAAGAGTATTCATAAGCTTAAATTAAACTTAAATAAAAAAAATGATGAATCAAATCCAAACCTACATACAAAATTCTAAAAGTCTTTAAATAAGAATGATCTTGATAACTTGTTGACGATCATAAATAATACTTTTAACAAACTTGAAAATTTATTTCCTAATAAGAATAAAATTCAGGTAAAGCTTCGGATTATCTTGATAGTTTCCTGTGAGCACAAACAAAATTTATTGTGGATTTGAAAGCTTGTCTTTCAATCAAAATAAGGATTAAATATAACCGCCAGAGCAAAAAAAGAATTTGAATGAGACTTGTGATGAGCCTATGAGCTTCTTAGCGATCACGAGCTAAGTTTCATTGAAACTTAAAGAACTCAATGTGCTATGAGCTAAATGCATATAAATGAATATTAATCTAAATAATTGAATAAGAGTTGAAATGCCTACGCCATCGAATTCGCAACATATCCTACAAGCGAACAGAAGGCGTTAATTAAGACATCTTAGATACACCTGCATGTGCTCGAACATAAAGATTTAAAGTGCAAATTTTAATATCTGAAAAGGTTGTGCAGACTAAATTGAAATCAATTAAATATTAATCTAAAAAAATTTAATAAGATATTAGATCAATCTATAACATCTTCTACGCCACCGGATTCACAATATATCGTACAAGCGAACAGAAGGCGTTAATTAAGGATTCAGTTAAACTCTTGCACACATTATAAAGCATGATTAAAACTCAAATTTAATACATCAAAAGTGTGCAAGTATTCTTAAATACACCTGCATGAGCCCCGACACTATGCTGAATGCTTAAACTTAGTGTCCGAGGATGTTGCGTAGGTTGATTCCCGATTGGGTCTACGGACTGGGTCCTGGTTAATAGAACCTAATGATGTTGTTATAGCTTTCTCCGCCTGAGAAAATCTATGAGAGCTAATTCTATTATTTGGCAGTGTAACGATTATCTCCTAATTCTCCAATGATAGCTGAGTTGATTGAAGATATCAATTGGAGGGGTAACTATTATCAAAATATTTAAGATATTATATTCAATATTCTCAAATTCAAAATCCTCAAAATATAAATCTAGGTCTGATCCTATATTATTAAATTGATAGAGTTGTCAAGATCTAAAATAATAAATTAAATGATTTAAACACCAGCATGGGCCCCGACACTATGCTGAATGCTTAAACTTATTGTCTGAGGATGCTGCGCGGGTTGCTTCCCGGTTGGGTCTATGGATTGGGTCTGGGTTAACAAAATCTAATGATGTTGTTATAGCTTTCTCTGCCTGAGAAAATTTCTGAGAAGCTAATTTTGTCATTTGATAGTATATGAACAATTTCCTAACTCTTCAATGATAGCTGAGTTGATTGAAGATATCAACTAGAGGGGTAACTATTATCGAAATATTTATGATATTATATTCAATATTCTCAAATTCAAAATCCTCAAAATATAAATCTAGGTCTAATCCTCTATTATAAAATTAATAGAGTCGACAGGATAGGAAATAATAAACTATGTGATTAAGCAGACTTATATACCCCTATGATGACTGCGTTGATTGAAAATCTCAACCGCAGGGGATATTATCGTCAAGAGATACTTGAGTTATAAACTAATTCATCATAAAATCAAATTTCAACTAAGAAAATATTTAAACTAAATGAAATTTATTATTTAAATGCTTAAAGAAAATAATTCATCCACTCATCCACCATCGTTTGTTAGGGATGACAGATTAAGAAAACTCTAGCTCATAAAGGAGTTAATGTCAAGTCAAATAAATCACTATATTCAAACTCAAATTATCTCATGCCAGTAAGGATGTGATCCGTGTCCTCTATCTGTGTGGTTAGCCAGTAGGCTCCACATATGATGTGACGATCAGAGTCCTCTGATTGCGTGGTTGCCGCCAAATGACACCATTATATTACGGTCATGATTATAGCCCGTATGTTCCCCAATGGCTCAGCCCTTTGAGTTATGAATCATATGGTATATTTGGTAGGTACAAAGCCCTTTTGTCAGCTAAGGTGGACTTAAGCTTGTCTCCTTAGACAAACACCACCCTAGGTCTTCTCACATACAACCCATGGTCACGACAAGGATCCTTCAAGAAGTAATTCGACTACCCTCTAACCACTGGGACCAGGACCACCAGGGATGACGGAACCATAGGATCTAGATCGGGCACATCATCATTCCACCAACACTATATTTTAAGTTAAATAATGGTGAATTTCATAAATTCTAAACCCCAAACTTTAAACTTCACATGCTTCTAATATATGTTATGCATTTAGCAATATAACGACTAGCCTTAATCGAAAGTTCTCTCTTAACATTGGGAGGGGTAATTAACTATAGGTGTTTGCGCCTATAAGAAACCTTGAACCAGATCTAAAGTCCTCACAAAATGAAGACAAAATCTTTGGGTAGTGTCTTATCTACTATTCCATCTACCTTCTAAAAATTTCACCGACACATAAATCATACTCTCTTAATCGAGAGGTCGGTGGCAAATTTTTGGAGCCCACAAATTTCTGGCAACTCCGCTGGGGATAGGTTTCTCTTTCCATCTTTGGCTAGTCAAGTTTGGATTATAGTAGTAGTGGAGTATAAGTAATTAAAATCAAAATTTAGTCATAAAATAAAATCTAATGAACATAATAGTTTATTGAGTATGATTTTATTTGCTTAAAATTTTCTTTTGAATATGTTGTTTTATTTTTATTATGTTGTATCTCTATATTTTAAAAGTATGGGGTAGAATATTTATTTCTAATTATTGATCCTCATCTTTCATTTGTGCAAATGGATCTTCAGAACACTCTATTTTTTATGAAGCTGAGCCACAAGTCTAACATCCGTCTGGCTAATGCTATCATCAACATTGGAGACACTGGAGCTACCATTCAATTTGGTGGTGTGGACTTTCCGCAATTGTAGCCAAAGCTAATGTCACATCAATCTAGAATACATCTGCACGTCGTGCACATCAGCTCGTGCAACAGAGAAAATTTACTGAAGTAGTTACTGCTGAAGCTCCCTAAAAGAGAGCTTCTATGTTTCAAAGATTGGGATATTTTGACACTCTCACTATGAAGAGAACTATTGTTGGGCAGAAAGTCTCAATTATGCTTGTAAACACCACTCTGCCAATTGAACCTTTTGTACCAGAAAAGAATGATCATGAAACTTCCTCGTATAGAGGAAAATTAATAAGAAGGCAGAGAAAAATGATGAATAGCCAACTACGAGCTCAACAACTACTATCTGAACAATATACTATGTCGTTACCCTCAGAATCAGAAGTGAGTATTCCCACCTAGAATAAATTTGAGAACCTCAAATGGGTAAAGAGAAATAGCTCTACTAGTGAGCTGTAGCAATCTTTTTGGGATCGACCACTGCATCAAGCTCTAGTTCCCCAAAAGAAAATTCTTGAAACTTTGTCTGCTAGAGTGCATCGAGTACTAAAGGTTGCTAAGGAAACTGGCCTAATGAAAAGAAGGGTCCAAATGCCTACGATGATTGAAGCTGATAATATTTAATCCAACAGACTACCACTTATTGTGGGAGCTCGTGATCGATTCAAGCAAAGCCTGTACTGTGAGCATCGAAGCGTGACACCCTAACCATATGTCAGGGAATCCACTTTCAAAAGGTCCCGACGGAAGGGTAAGCAAGCTTGGAGGACAAGACCTAGAAGAGAAACTATTGAAAATAAAGGAAAAGGCATGACATCTAGTTTGCACTCTCAGAATTCCACCAATGATAAGAACCAAAAAAAATGGGTTCAAAGGAAGAAACGTTCTGATGATGAATTACAGGATGGTCGACACCCAGGTGAACATTCCAGGGAATCCCATTGTCAGTCAACTGAATCTCCATGGAAGAAAGTTGACTTTGATCATAGCCCTCCGGTTGAAGAGAGATTTCTCTCAAATCCAGAGCCAAAATTTATTAGAGGAGACATTCTAAAGTCAGATTACAAGAAAATGAAGAATATGATGATGATATTATGGAAGTGGAAATAGTATATATGGTACATCATGTCAGAGAACCATCTGGTGCACGACAACACCAACATAGATGGTGTGGAGCCACACCTCCTATTCATATTGAAGAACTAGCTCTTGAGCAAATAGAAGGGGGAGATTCAAGCACATCCTCAAGGTGATGAAGAGGAAGAAGAACTAGAAAGAGAAGAGGATAACTCTTTCTTTGCCGACACTACTGGCCTAAATGTAGAAATAAATGCAATGACAGATGAAGGCAAAGGATAAGGAGATCATTCAGTTAAATGCAGAGATGAATCAAATGATGGCACAAATGAATGTAATATTACAGATGAGATAGAGAAATGTTGTGTGCGATCTATTCCACTGCTAACCATCCAAAAAACTAATGCTACACCGATCCACCGCCGACTCGTTAGCTTCCGGAGCACAAAATGAACCCGAGGGGAGAAATGAAGTCAATCAACTAGCTCCTCAGCTCATCCCTCAAGATGTGCCTAACATATCTGATCCTGTGACAACCGCTCAATTGGAAACAATTATTAATGAAAAGATCAAAGCTATCATTGCCGCTGATCATGCAAAAAAATTGGGGGGCAAAGGTTGACCTTACCCGATAGAGTATGATCAAGTGCCATACCCTAAGGGTTATTTGGTGCCTAAATTTAATTCATTCAATAACACTAGAAACCCTAGACAACACCTAGCACAATTCAAAGCAACATGTGGCAATACAAGAGGCAATGATGCACTACTATTCTGTCAGTTCGTTAGTAGTTTAACCTCAACTACTTTTGAATGGTACGCTGAATTGCTTAATGACTCGGTCAAGACTTTTGCTAAATTAGAGATGATGTTCGTCAAGAGATTCTCCAGTGCAACGAAAAGGATTACAATTACTGACCTCGCCTTAGAATGAAGAAGGAAAGATGAGACAATGACTAAATATATTTCATGTTAATGAAACATGAGCATGAAATGTGAACAATAACTATAAGATGAACATGCAATCCAATTATTGATGGGTAACATCAACGATAAGATGGCACCATATCTATGCATGGCCTCTATCTCAACATTTCAAGAGTTATTAGACCGAGTGGCTGAGTTTGAAAAGCTGAATCTCTTAAAACTTGAGGGTCACTCAGAAAAGGTAAAGAAGAATGAATTCTCTGACTAAGGAATGAGTCTTACACAACCTCCTACATCTCAAGTAGTGGAAAATGAGCAACTTACAATGTTGATAAAGGAAAGTAGCCCGTTTAGGCTGATGAAGGGGGAAAGCAATCAGTTAACTCCCAATCAAAGAAATCAATGAGAGATGATGAGCGAGTGCACTCATATCTAAAAGACAAAATGAGTAAGGAATACTCTTTCAAGAGGGAGAGTGTGGCCAAGTTATTCCACCAAGCGCTTAAAACAGGATTAGAATTACCAAGATCCAAAAGACCCGAAGAGTCAAGTCAAACTTATAATCCAAAATATTGTCCATATCATCAGGTAATTAGCCACTCAATTGAAGATTACTATGATTTTAAGGATTAGTTGGAGAGATAACATAGAAAGGGTGAGTTCACACTATTTGATAGTGTCCTCTTTCATCCTAAAAGAGAATATGCCAAAGTGGTTACATCCACTTCAGTACTATTGATGGAAGTGAAGGAAAAAGGAAAAGCAATACAAGATGAGCAATGGGATATAATAGCTCTTAGAAGACTGAAAATGTTGAAGCAGTTAAAAGATTTCCTTAGTATTAAGTGGAATTCACCACTTGAACCTATATTGGACTTAAAAAAAATGCCTAAACAAAGAATTCTAGCTTCTCAGTGGCATTTTGATAAGGCTACTTCATCACAACACGAGGAGCAGTCTGCTAAACGTAGGCCTCATAAGTCAAAGAAGTCAGCTAAAAAAAAAAGATCAAGAAGAGAACAATAATTCAAAAGATCATCAATAATCTTGAGGAGTATCCTCAACCGATGAGACAGACTATTAGGCTTGTTGATTATATGTCAGAACTTTGGATCAATAAGTCAAATGAAGGTGACTTTGAAGGACCTACCCTTACGAGTCATGAATAAAGTAGTCCAAGTATAACTAAGGAGTGACAAGATATTATCACCTCCATTAAAGAAAGGGCTATCAAATAAGCACATGACCAGAAATGAAGACAAAAATATTGAAGTTAATGAAGATATCATCCCTAAAGACCCTAAGAAGAAAGAAAATTCAAGTGGAGGAATTGATTATAATATCCTATCACATTTGAGAAAGATCCCTACACAACTGAGTGTGTATGAGGATCTCTTGATGTTGAAGGACCTCCGAGAAATGCTAATTCAAGATCTTAAAGATCCAAAGGGATATGAAGCTTATTTTTCTGAATGGAACATAACTAAAGTTTTGCAAGCTCAGGATCACCCAATGATCACTTTCTCCGAAGAAGATTTTATGCTCGGAATAACGGAACACAATCGTCCATTATATGTAACTGCAGAAAGTGATGAAATTATAATAAATCAAATTCTGATTGACCCAGGATCATCAGTAAATCTTATGAGTCTGCGAGAACTTAGGTGGTTATCCCTAGACATTCAGGATCTTGGACGAGATAAATTGATGGTCCATGGCTTCAATGAAATGGGGTAGAGGACTCTCGGATCTTTTATTCTACTGCTTAGATTTGGAGAACTCTATACCCAAGCTAAATTTCATGTGATAGATGCTGACACCTCATTCAAAGCTCTATTAGGCCATCCTTGGCTCCATGAATATGGTATGGTTCCATTTACTCTACATCAATGTATGAAGTACATAAGAGACGAAGCAGAATGCAAGATTCTTGGCATTATTCAGGAATTCATAATTCACGAGGCAAAATTTTATGAGGATGCAAAGTATTTTCTTTCAAAAGAAAGTAAGCCTCAGCAATTTACAACTCTAACTTCAAAAACTATGAAGCAACCCAAAGAAGAGAAAGAACGATAAGGAAGAAAGAAGGCTGCATTAAATCTCTCTAGAACTTATGACACATCATAAAAGCTGAAGAGGCATGTTCCTCATTTGGGCAGTGATATAGAGGGAGAAGAAGATATTCTAGTTGAACTCAAGGAAAAATGTGAGCCTTCAACAAAAGCAAATAAGATACATAACCTTGGTTCTGATTATGATTTTGAGTCCATCTATGCAAGTGAAGTTTAATGTGTCTCTTCTTGAAGAACTACTAATCTATTAGTATCAAATGATTCATTCATAGTTACACCGGTTCCTACCCAATATTTCAAAGAATTCATGTCACACGATGTTCATAATATTGAGGAACTAAAAATCTTTTATGTACCTCCACGACCTCGGAGCTACAGATTGGGAACTTCATTCTATATATCTGAAGAATGTCAACACTATGATTCTGATGGCTTATTTAGTACTTAGAGTCTGAAGAGATGGTACCCACCAGAATGCTGAGATACTATCCTCCAAAAATCTGAAGGATGATACACAAACTTGGAATCGATGTTGGAATAGATAGATGACGAGATCTCTTCTTTGATAACTTATGGAGTTCAAAGGGTCCATAGACCTCTCTACGAAGCAATAATTATACCATTGAGGGTCTCGGATACATCCAACAAAAGCATCATCAAAAGAACACTTACTATACAATAATCGAAAGTGAAGTTGAAATCAAAATTGAAAATGAAGATGACTTTTATGAAGTCATTCTCACAATCGATGGGGAAGTAGAAGTCGAACCAGCACCTGAAGAACTTGAAGATGGTGGGCAGACGTCTACCATGGATGAGTTGAAAGAAATTAATTTAGAGACTGAAGAAGAACCCCACCCAACCTTCATTATTTCCTTTCTACTTGATGATAAGGTTGAAGAAATAAAAAATATTGTTTTGTGAATTCAGGGACTTTACTTGGACATATTCTGAGATGCCTGACTTATCCCCTGATGTGGCAGTTCACAAGCTAGCTATCAATTCTGATTCAATACCAGTCAAACAAGCTCCTAGAAGAATGAGACTGGATATTGAAGAACAAGTTGTCATGGAAATAAAAAAGTTAATTGAAGTAGGTTTCATTCATGAGGAGAAGTATGCAGATTAGATAGCTAACCTTGTTCCCATAAAAAAGAAGACTGGTCAGATTTGAATCTATATCGACTTTTGAGATTTAAACAAGGCATGCCCAAAAGATGATTTCCCGCTCCCTGTGTCAGAATTGATAGTGGATAACACCTCCAACTATGACATGCTCTCCTCTATGGATGGATCATCGGGGTATAATTAGATCAAGATGGCTCCTGAAGATGAGAAACACATACCATTTAGAACATCAATTGGTATTTATTGTTACACAGTCATGCCTTTCGGATTGAAGAATGTTAGAGCTATATAGAAAAGGGCCATGACACGCATCTTCAATGAGTTAATTTATCAGAAAGTAGAATGCTACGTTGATGACCTGTCATTAAAAGCATTGATAAAAAAGATCACTTTGATGATTTAAGGATTGTCTTTGAAAGGATCAGGATGTACGATCTCAAGATGGATCCTCTTAAGTGTGCTTTTGGGATTTCCTCAGGAAAATTTATTGGATATGTTATAAGACATAGAGGAATTGAGATTGACCCTAACAATATCAAGGCGATCATGGAGATGCCTCCACCAAAGAACCATCACCAGCTTCACTCTTTACATAGACAACTCGCATTCATTCAGTGTTTTATATCAAACCTGTTAGGTAGATGCCAACCTTTTGTGAAGCCAATGAAAAGAACACTCCATTCAAATGGGATGAGGATTTCTAAGAAGCATTTGGGAGAATTAAAAAGTATCTACTTGATCCGCCAATTCTAGGAGCTCCTATCCTAAGAAAACCTCTTATCTTATACACTGTAGCCTTAGAGGAGTCCCTCGGGGCTTTACTTGTGCAACACAATAAAGAAAACAAAGAAAACGTGTTATACTACATCAGTCAAAGATTAATTGGAGCTGAAGTATGCTACTCTCCTATAGAATATTATTTGCTTGATATTATGATGATGCTCCGCCATTACATGCTTTCTCATAAAATCAAACCAATCTCAAAGGTCGATCCACTGAAGTTCTTGATGACGAGACCAACATTTACATGTTGTTTAGCTCGATGGGTAGTACTCTTATTATAATTTGATATTACGTAAGTACTCCAAAAAGCCATTAAGGGACAAATCTTGGTAGACTTTCTTGCTGCGCATCCTATCCCAACTGATTCATCGCTTAATGGTAACTTGCCTGATGAGTAGATTCTATTTGTTAATGAAAGAGAAAACCTACAAATCTAAGAGATGTATTTTGATGGAATGTCTTCGATCAAGCCAACACAACCTTTGAACCTACCTAAGGTGTGAGTCGGTATTGTCCTCGTATTCATAACACCTGAAGAAGGCATCATAAGACATTCATATGGCTTGGCTGAACCTTAAAACAATAATGAAGCCGAGTATGAGGCTTTGATAGCGGGTCTTGAAGAAGCTATTTTCATAGGTATCCAAAATTTATAAATTTTTGGAGACTCTCAGCTGATCATCAATCAAGTTTTGGGAATCCATAAGATCACCAAGCTTGAGTTAGCCTATTATCATAAGCGAGTTCTCGAGCTAATGACATAAATTTTGAATGTTACATTGACTCGAAGTCTCTCGATCCATAAATAATAAAGCAGACTATTTAGCTAAACTAGCCAAAGAGATGGCAAGCATGAATGATGAGCATGTGTTGATAGAAGTCTTCACCACCGAGTTTACGGTGAATTCATATTCCCCGATGGAAGAGGGATCATCAAGTGTAAATCATCAGGATGTAATTCCAATTGATCCTCACACTCCTTCAAAAATATCTAAAACTCAACAACAAAAGCATACTAAAAAAGAACACAAATTTGAAGAACCTTTAGAAGAACAACAAGAAGCCTTCATAGTATAAGAACCAGATGATTGGAGACAACCCTTCATCAACTATTTTAAAGAAGGCAAATTTTCTAGCAGTAAATTGTTAGCCTCTCAAATGGAGAAGAGAATACTACGATATGCTTATGTCAATGATACTTTATATCGTAGTTCTTTTGAACAAATATGGTTACGATGTTTGGAAAAGGAGGAAGCTAGTAAAGTGATATATGAAATTCATGAAGGACTTTGTGGTGCACATCAATCAAGTCTTAAGATGCAATTCCAATTGATCGTCACACTCCGTCAAAAATATCTAAAACTCAACAACAAACGCACACTCAAAAATAACACAAATTTGAAGAACCTTTAGAAGTACAACAAGAAGCCTTCATAGTAGAAGAACTAGATGATTGGAGACAACCCTTCATCAACTATTTTAAAGAAGGAAAATTGCCTAGCAGCAAATCATTAGCCTCACAAATGGAGAAGAGAATACTACGACATGCTTATGTCAATGATACTTTATATCGTAGTTCTTTTGAACAAATATGACTATGATGTTTGGGAAAGGAGGAAGCTAGTAAAGTGATATCTAAAATTCATGAAGGACTTTGTGGTGCACATCAATCAGGTCCTAAGTTGGCAATCAAACTTAAGAGAATGGGTTATTATTGGCCATCAATGGTGAAAGATTGTATCAACCATGCAAAAGGGTGTTATGAATGTAAAGTCCATGGTAATATCATTCATCAACCTCCAAATCCACTACATCCAATGGTCGTATCTTGGCCATTTGAGTGTTGAGGAATAGATATAATCGGACCTATTGATCCACCATCATCAGTAGGTCATTGCTTTATCTTAGCGGCAACTGACTATTTTTTCAAGTGGGTCGAAGCAGCTCCATTTAAAGAGTTACTGCTGATTGAGTCATCAACTTCTTCACTCATAATATTATCTATAGATTTGATATACCATGATGAGTCATCTCAGACAATGACCCAGCATTCAAGAGTGCAAAGATCCATAAATTCTCTAACCTATACAAAATTGAGTGGAGATATTCATCAATTTATAATCCAAGAGCCAATGATTTGATAGAAGCTTTTAATAAAATACTGATCAAACTACTCAAAAATATTCTCACGATGAACAAGAGAGAGTGGCATATCAAAATGCTCGAGGCATTATGGGCATATAAAACTACTTACAAGACACTAACTAAAGCCACTCCTTATGCTTTAACTTTTGGAGTCGAAGCAGTTTTGCCATTAGAAGTCAAACTACCATCACTTCAAGTAGCTATCCAGTATAATCTCACTCAAGAGGAGAACACCCATTTATGGATGGAAGAGCTTGACATGCTTGACAAAATTAGACTTCAAGCTTAATAAAGCTTAGAAATATATCGAGCAAGAATGTCTAAAGCCTTCGATGGAACAGTGCGCCCTCAAACTTTTCAAAGAGGAGAGTTGGTCTTAGTGTTGAGAAGACCGATAATCTCTCACAAAAGAATCAGTGGTAAATTTGAAGCTAATTGGGAAGGCCCTTATATCATAGAGAAGGTATACATCTTGTGCTGAGTGCATATGATTGCATGATTAGATAAACATTATATTCATGACTCCTCATATTATATATATGAAATAACACTAAAAAATTCTCTTGCATTACATGAATGCATTTTCGAGTTGCGATGAAATTCCCCTGCAAGACAGGAGACTTTTTTTATATATATTTATTTAGGTTGATATCGTGCTTTCTATCGATATCCCAAGATGAAAGTATATATATATATATATATATATATATATATATATATATATATATATATATATATATATATATATATATATATATATATATATATATATATATATATATATATATATATATATATATATATATATATATATATATATATATATATATATATGATGCAAAGCCATATAATCTTAGCTCAAAAATTCTCTCTGCATTTTAATTTTTTTTATATTAAAAAGCACTTATGCCTATTTTGGGTTGACATTACATCTTGTGCTGAGATCCCCAAATAATATTTAAAATTATATTTGTTTAAGTCGCAGGTGACTATGCGAATGATAGGCAAGATTACATCCACTAAGGATGTGTAGAGGACAACTTCAAAGGCTAGAAGTTTGCCTCCTAAACTCATCAGAATCTCAAAGATCAAGAGAAAAAGCTTTCAGGTTTTATCAGACTCACTAAGCCCAAATATAGTCGAGTCGCCAGCAAACCATAAAAGAAAGGCCGCAAGGAAAGAGCCCATCTCTTGTTTGTCTAATGACTATGATTGTCTATCCTCCAAAGCTAATCCAACTCAACGAATTTAAGTGATCCAGATCAGAAGAATCTTTCCAATTGATCGATGAATCAAGAGAGGATTTGAGGAGAAGTCTGAGTAACCATAATGCATAGACCTACATAACTTCTTCAATAAGTCTGACAAAATAGCAAGCACAGGGCTGAAGAAGCTATCATGAAGTTCGTAAAAAGCTCATAGGTGAACTAAGAGAATTTTGTAGTCAATTAGCCTATTAAAACACACAGTGTCAGACTGATGACTTCTTGTCATAGACCTAACACTCATCTTGAAGACTAGATCACCGGCTCGCATCCTTCAACAAGTCTGCCAAAAGCAACAAGCAAAGGATTAAAGGTATGCACATTCTCCTGACAAGTCAATTTGGACAAATCAGGTTAA
The DNA here is from genome assembly GCA_021442155.1 of Cymbidium sinense. Classification (NCBI taxonomy): domain Eukaryota; kingdom Viridiplantae; phylum Streptophyta; class Magnoliopsida; order Asparagales; family Orchidaceae; genus Cymbidium; species Cymbidium sinense. The sequence goes on from CM038214.1 coordinate 125,329,150, forward strand.
TCCTTCAATGAGTCTGCCAAAAGAAACAAGCAAATGACCGGAGGTATGCACATTCTCTTGACAAGTTAATTAAGACAAATTAGGTTAATCGTACAATAAGTTCACCAAAGCAATAAGCAAATGACCGGATGTATGCACATCCTCCTGACAAGTCAAGTTAGACAAATCAAGTCAATCCTTCATCAAGCCCATCAAGCTCGAAGCTAGGGCAGAAGGAACCCAAAATTTTAAAAAACATATGTACAAAATTCTTCCTTCACCAAGCTTGTTAAGCACGAAGCTAAGGCAAATGGAGGATTAAAGATAAAAACCACTAAGATGAGACCTTTGACAAGCCCATCAAAGCATTAAGCATATGGCTGAATATATCGCTCTTCCTATTTGGTGAGTCAATAAAGACAAATCAGGTCAAATCTTATATGGTCAACTAGTTTGCAAAAAACATAGTCTACTTTATATGCACACCATATTTGTTGGGGGGCATTTATTGACCTATAAGTAATTTTCAAATGCCTAATTAATCAAATTAAATTTAAATTAGCATAAATGAAATTAAACATCATCTGCTAAAAATTGATAATTGAATTTTGGTAACATTAAATCAGAGATTACATAATTGATATGCAATTAATTCATTGTAAAAATCTTCCTAAATTATTTTAATTTGAATCAATAATTTTGAGATCCCACCTGACTCGAAAAGAAAACTCAATTAATCTACAATTAGGGCACCTTAATCCCCTATTTTTTCCCTCTCAATTCGAAGCAGAACGGCTCCATTATTCTTCCTTCCGCTAATCCATCGTCCATTTTCTCGCTGGCCCTCCCTATTCACTCCATGCAAAATGCAGCCAAAGGAAATGAAACCTCTCCCCATTATCCTCTCGGTTGAGCATGGGATGGTTGTTGATTCTGTTTACAGATCATCCTAGCTCTCTCTCTCTCTCTCTCTCTCTCTCTCTCTCTCTCTCTCTCTCTCTCTCTCTCTCTCTCTCACCCCGATCGTCCTGTTTAGAATGAATCACAAGCTGCTCTCCTTCTCGTCTGTCCAGAATGAACCCACAGTGGAAAGACTTATGTCGCTCTCTCTCTGATCAGTCTCTCTCTTTTTCTCTGGTTTCTCCCTCTTCGCTCTCTCTCGTTCTTGATATCTCTCTACCTCTGTCGAGAATCCCTTAGATTCTTTTGGTGTTCCCTCAACTCCACTAAGCCAAATCTTCTAATTTCAACCTAAGCCATCTCGCCGCTCCACTTGAAACTGGGCATTCAACTCCTCACACCCTCATCTATCTCCCCTTGCCCACAAGCAATCGAGCCTACCTCAAATTTCCCCCTTTTCTTTTTGGCAGCCGAGAGGCAACTCCATCATCAAGCGGGTTCCACTCAGCATGCCCTTCCCGAATCCTCCTCTGATTATTCCCTTTGCTGTAACTGATAAGAAACTCCATCATCAGATGAGTTCCCCTCGGTCTCTGATATTTTCCCATTTATTTCCATCTCTCTCGGTTTACTACTCCAGCAAGCCGCATGAGATTTTCTTGATTCTTCCCGTCGGTTGTCAAAACAACCACTCTCTCCGCTCACTCGGTCAATGGCTTCACTTCTGATTTCCTTCCCTTTCTCTTGGCATACCGAGCTCTCTTTCTTTCTCTCACTATCCTCTCTTTGTCTCCTCCAAAACAGAAAATAAGATTTCAAGATGTAATTTGTGGATGCATAGGAATGTATGGATGTAGAAATTATATTGTATATGTGTTTCTTTATGCAGGTTTGAAGGCCTTGTCATGCTATTCAGGGCGTGATAAGATGAGAATCGACTGAAGTGTTTTGAAACACCAACAGTCACGCTCATCAGGGCGTGACGGGTAGGCCAAAAAAAAATTGTTAGATGCAGCCTCCTATGCCGAAATGCTACCAATATTTTGACTAAATTTTAGACTTAGAAAAAAAAGGGGGAGAATCAAGATTTATTTAAAAAGAAATCAAGCACATCAAAAATAAATAATCTAAAATGAATTTTGAATGTGCTAAATTATAAAATTTCATAAAGCAAACATAGACTTGAATTTCAAAAAACCAAAATAAAGAGAAAAGGGAGAAGAGCTTATAATCTTCAAAGAGACTTGAATGCACACTTGAACTTTGGATAAGAGTCTCTCTACCCTCTCCTTTTCAAATGAGGAATGTGAAAGGGAATAGCTCCTATTGCCTTAATTTATATAAGTAAAAAGAATCAACCGGGCTTTTTAGTATATATTAAAGTTATGTCAATAATAAAAGCTGACATCTTATGGATTTAATTATCTATCATTAAGCTTAAGCAAAACTCATAAAGGATACAACATTCTCTTCATAAGCATAACTATATAACTCACCAATATTTTTATACAATGATTATGAAGGTTACACTTTCAAAGAATACTTGGATTTGCCTTTGAATTCAAGGCTAAAGCATATAAGACCTACAATGCATATAATGTTCTCCTATGAGCATCGATATGGTCTTGCAATGAACTTAATGTTCATTTACAGATATAAAAAGAAAATTTTATAATAGATTTAATCACTTGTTAATGGACATAAATAAGGACCTTTGGTGAGCTTAAATACTTTGTTTATCAACACAAGAAGGGGTTCTTAATGAATAAATGCCTCATGCTTAACTCCAATTACATAAGTTAAGAAGAGTTGAAGAAATTTGAATAAAATTTATAAAGAATTTGGTAGCTTGCCAATGAATTTGAATGTAGTTCTTGCAATATTCCACTTCGAGTAATCTAAGAGAAAATCTCAGTTAAACAAAAGATCAGATCACTTGAGATTTGCAACAAGTTTGAAATCTAGCTTCGAAATACGAATGCAATGCATTCATGACTTTGAATTCATGTCATACTTATAGTAAGGTTGCATGAAGCTAGAAGGATAATTTTCAAATGAGATAGAGTTCAATCAAGCTCTAGAGTGAGATTCACAAAGAATGAGCCTTCTTATTTAATCCATATATCAGAATGTCTAATTTAAGATGGACTAAAGAAGGCTTCAATTAAACATAAAATTGATACATATGAGATTTGTTGATTGCTATTTTCAAGTTAAAGTTAAAATCAAATGAATTTCAATAGAGATTTTCACTAAAGATGAGCATCCTGTTGGCAAGCATAACTAAAGCCCATTAAAGACTACAAGCCAAATAATATTTGAGAATTGGAAAATTCAATAAGTAAGCTGATTGAGAGCAAAACTATAATGTTTTGGATTTCAATCTAAATCATCGCCACAGAACTTGCAATTCTTTGTACAAGCAGACAGAAGACAATACTAAATTAAATTCTACACGAATTATGGAGCTTCCTTCAATCCAAAAATTATAAAATTCTCATTCTAATTATGATTTTCAAAAATTAATGATTTCATTAATTAGATGAAATTATCTAAGTTAAAAAAATAGCTGTATGTGCTCGGACATAGAGATTTAAAGTGTAAAATTTAAGATCTGAAAATGCTGTGCAGGCTAATTTGAGATTAAATAAATATGAAATTAATCTCATAATTTAGAAATAAAATTACCAAAATTACTAAATACCGACATGGCCCCCAACACTTATACCAAGCACCTAAACTTTGTGTCTGAGGATGCTATGCAGGTTAAAAAAAAGAGAAAGAATGATGAAATTGATTCAATCTTTTAAGACTATATGCATGCAAGCTAATGAATGTCTCCATATGGTAATTTAAATCAATGAAAGAGATAAATATTCAACTCCATAGATTATGATCGCAATAGGCCTAATCTTCTATGCATGAAATAGTATTGATAGGGTCTACTAACTGATCAACTTCTAAATGAACTTAAATTACAGTAGATCATAAGATCTAATCCTCTATATTTATAATGGAGTTAACAAGGTCTGTTATGATATCAATTTTCTAAAGAATTTAAGTGACACATAAGTCAAAGACCTAACCTTCTACTAGCAAATAAGTATAGTTGACAAGGTCTACCCCAATGATAGCTGAGTTGATTGAAGATATCAACTGGAGGGATAACTATTATCAAAATATTTATGATATTATACTCAATATTATTAAATTCAAAATACTCAAAATATAAATCTAGATCTGATCCTCTATTATCAAATTAATAGAGTCGATAGGATCTGAAACAATAAACAAAGTGATTAAGTAGACTTATATAACCCAATGATGGTCGTGTTGATTGAAAATCTCAACCGGAGGGGATATTATCGTCAAAAGATACTTAAGCTCTAAACTAATTGATCATAAAACCAAATTTCAACTAAGTAAATATTTAAACTAAATTAAATTTATTATTTAAATGCTTAAAGCAAATAATTCATCCACTCATCCATCATCGTTTGTTGGGGATGATAAATTAAGAAAACTCTAGCTCACAAAGGAGCTAATGTCAAGTCAAATAAATCACTATATTCAAACTCAAATAATATCAGGCTAGTAAGGATGTGGCCTGTGTCCTCTGTCCATGTAGCCAGTAGGCTCCACATATGATGGGAATATGACCAAAGTCCTCTGATCAGGTGGTTGCCGCCAAATTGTACCATTATATTATGGTCATGATCGTAGCCTGTATATTCCCTAATGGCTCAGCCCTTTGAGTTATGAATCATAGGGTATATTTGATAGGCACAAAGCCATATTGTCAGCTAAGGTGGACTTAAGTTTGTCTCCTTAGACAAACACTACCCCAGATCTATAAAATTCTCTTGGATGATGCAACCCATGGCTGCTGACAAGGATCCTTCGATCAGGTTAGGTCGACTACCTCCTCTGACTAAGTAGACTATGGACCATGACACCTCGGGATACGGAACCATGTGATCTAGATCAGGCATGTCATCATTCCACCAACCATATACTTTAAGTTAAATAATGGTGAATTTCATAAATTCTAAATCCCAAATTTTAAACTCTACATGCTACTACTATACGCTACACATTTAGGGATCTAATGACTAGCCTTAATCGAAAGTTCTCTCTCGGCATTGGGAGGGGTAATTAACTACGGGCGCTTATGCCTATAGGAAACCTGGAACCATATCTAAAGTCCTCATAAAATGAGGATGAAATCTCTAGGTTGTGTCTTATCCACTATTCCATCTACCTTCTAAAAATTTTACCGATACATAAATCATACTCTCTTAATCGAGAGGTCAGTGGTGAATTTTTAGAGCCCACAATGAGAAAGTTGTAAAAGTCCCATTGACTAGCTCCAGGGGATTAAAATATTAATTCCACGTTGGACTCAGAGTCACGATAAGCAAGAAAAACCTCTTAAATTATTGTGTGCCATCCATTTGGAGAAAATAATTTATTGAGAAGAAAAGAATTAGAGCATAACAAAGCCATAGAATCATATATTGAAATCCAACAAATGAAAATAAATTGACAAAGAAATCATTCCCCAAGATTGCCCAAGGGCCATTTAGTGAAAGGTGGACAAAAAAGCTTGCTGTAATAATATCAAATATCAAGCATAGAAGGATACTCTTATAAAAAAGAAAGTCAATAAAAATTAAACCATCTATAGTTTTCATCCAAATCCAAAAGCATCCAATCCATTGAAACACAAATTTTGATTAAGTAAAAGCCTTTTAGTCCATCCAGATGCAGCTATACTAATAAATGAGAGATGTGTCATACGAATATTATTCCAATTAAAAAATTAATATCTATGATCTACGATATGTAGGAATTAAGTTTCAATTCATCATAATTTCCTCTAGAGAGTCTTCTTCATGCAGCATAATCAATTTTTTTATTATGATGGTCCTCTTTCAAAATAACTAGTTAATGCTTGGGGGTGAAGTAATAGAACTTCCCATGAAATTTCTTTTTATTTCTACACGTTGATTCAAGATAGGTTTGAAATAGTCTATAGGAGAATAATCTTTAGATTTGATATTATTGGATACATCAAAATGATTGTCAACTAGGGAAGGAGAATTGGGTGAAAAAATAAGTTTCAATATGCAGTTCTCCTCAATGTAAACATTAATCTTGAGATATGAGTGTCAAAGGAGCAAAGTTATTTGAAAAACATATAGTAAAATGCTCCACGTAAAGCATTGAGTCTGCTTCACTTTTCATATGTGCGCTCCAAAATTTGCCACCGACCTCTCAATAAAGAGAGTATGATTTAATGTCGATCAAATTTTCAGAAGGCAGATGAAATAGTAGATAAGACACTACCCAGATATTTCACCCTCATTTTGTGAGGACTTTAGATCTGGTTCCAGGTTTCCTATAGGTGTAAGCACCTATAGTTAAATACCCCTCCCAATGAGAAGAGAGAAGTTTTGATTAAGGCTAGTCGATGAATCGTTAAATAATGAGTGTATAATAACAGTGTGTAGAGTTTGAATATTTATAAGATTTATCATTTCAATTTAAAGCTTATGTTTTGGGGAGCGATGACACGCCCAATCTAGATCCCATGGTTCCATCATCCCAGGCTGTCGTGGTCCTTGGTCCGCTTGTCAGAGGAGGTAGTCGACCCAACCTAATCGAATGATCATTATTAGCAACACATGTGTTACATCGTCCAAGGTGTCCTTGTAGACCTGGAGTGGAGTTTGTTTAAGGGGAGAAATATAAGTCAACCTTAGCTAACAGATAGGGGTGTAAACGAGCCGAGCTTGAGCGAACAGAACTCTTGTTCGTGTTCAGCTCGTTTGAAATTTATTTTGTTCGTGCTCAACTCATTTATATATCAAGCTTGAAATGTCTGTTCATGTTTGGCTCGTTTAACTAAATGAGCTAACGAGTCATACACAACAAGCTTTTCGAGAGGGAGGATTCAACGCCAATATTTTGCATAAAAAAATTTTAACCACTAAGCCATGCTTGCATTTGTGATATGTAAATGTGTTCTTATGTATATATAATAATAATAATAATAATAATAATAATAATAATAATTATTATTATTATTATTATTATTATTATTATTATTATAATAAATAAATAAAAAAAAATAATAGTAATGAAATAATAATAATAATAATAGTAATAGTAATAAATAAAAATAAAAAAATAATAATAATAGTAATAAATAATAATAATATAATATAATATAATATAATATAATTTTTATTTATTTCATCGAAATACATCGAACAAATGATTATTCATGTTCACTCGTTTATATATCAAGAAATGTTTGTTAGTGTTTTTCGTTTAGTTAACTGAACTAGCACCGATACATTAACACGAGCTATTCGCGAACAATGAATTTTTTTAACAGTCCTACTAACAGAGGACTTTTTGCCCCAACCAAACACATTCTATAATTCACATCTCAAAGAGCAAAGTCGTCGGGGAACATACAAGTTGTGTCCGTGATCATAATTTAGTGGAGCCATATTGCAGTGAACCACCTAGTCAGAGGGCTCTGGTCGTAACTGCCATTTATATGGTGCCATTTTGGGATAAAATCATGCGGACAGAGGACACGGGCCACATCTTAAGGGCTTAAGATTATTTGAGTGTATAAATAGTTATACATTTGATTTGACATTGACTCTTTGTGAGCAAAAGTCTTCTTAATTTGTCACCCCCAGACAAAGAGTTGCGGAGGGGTGAATGATTTTAAGTTTAAATTTAAATAATTAATTTCATTTAATATATATATATATATATATATATATATATATATATATATATATATATATATATATATATATATATATATATATATATTGATCATTTTATAATTGATTCGAATTTGAATATATAAAGAGCATTTTGATCACATGGCTATTGTTGGCTAATAGACCATATCGACTCTACCTCTTTTCTACAGAGGATCGGGTCTAAATTCTCAAAATTTATAATCCTCTAAACCTTGCCAACTCTAGCTTGAGCGTAGAGAATCAGGTTTAGGACTTTTCACTTGGGAGTTTGAACTTAAGAAGCCATGTCAATAAGTTTATCTTTTATAATTGTATGACAGAATTAACTTCTTAGATTTTATTAAATTAAATTTCTTATAATATCATAATTAAATTTTTAAGTTTTGTTAACCCTGACCTAGTCACCAAGCGGGAATTAACCCATGACATCAAAGATTTAAAGTTTAAGCATAGTGTCAGGGTCCATATGGGTTCTTAAATCATTTAATTTATTATTTTAGATCTTGTTAAATATATTAATTTAATAATAGAGGATCAGACATAGATTTATATTTTGAGGATTTTGAATATAATATCTTAAATATTTTGATAATAGTTACCCCTCCAGTTGATATCTTTGATCAACTCAACCATCATTAGGGATTGAGTTAGCTTAATCATTTAATTTATTGTTCTAGATCCAATCAAATTTTTTAATTTAATAATAGAGGATTAGATCTAGATTTATATTATGACAATATTGAATATAAATATCTTACACATTTTTTATAGTTATGACCCCTCTGATAGATATCTTCAATCAACTTAGTCATCATTGGGGTATATATTTTATTTTGTTATTCTCGATCTTGTCAACTTTATTAATTTAATAATAGAAGATCAGATCCACTGTCATATGACAAAATTAGCTTCTATGATATTTTAATAAGTTAAAATTCTTATAATATTATTATTAGATTTTTTAGGTTTTGTTAACCCGGACCCAATCTTAAGACCCAATCGGGATAAGATCCTGTCAACTCTATTAATTTAATAATAGAGGATCAGATCCATATTTATATTTTAAGAATTTTAAATTTAGGGTTATTAAATATAAATATCTTAAATATTTGATAATGATGGCCCCTCTAGTTGATATCTTCAATAAACTCAGCCATCACTAGAGTGTTGATAATTTATTTTATTGTTCTAGATCCTATCGACTCTATTAATTTAATAATAGAGGATCATATATAGATTTATATTTTAAGGATTTTGAATTTAAGAATATTGAATATAAATATCTTGGATATTTTTGATAATATTTACCCCTCTAGTTGATATTCTCAATTAACTCAGCCATCACTAAGGAGTTAAGAGATAGTTGTTATACTATCATATGACAGAATTAGCTTCTCAGAGATGTTCTCAAGTGGAAGAAGCTATAACAACTTCATTAGGTTTTGTTAATCGTCATGATCCATAGAATCAACGCGACATCCTCGGACACTAAATTCATGCGTCCAGCATAATGTTGGGGCCCATGCGGATTATTTAGAATGCTTGTACGAATTTTGAATAGATCAAATTAAATTGGCAATTGCTTTATAATTTGTACAAGAATTCATCTCTTTCAAATAACTGTATAAATTCTGAAGGACATAAATTGAGTGATAGCTGGCTCCATAATTTATTCAAAATTAATTTAGTATCACCTTCTGTTTGGTTGTACGATGTGCTGCGAATTCAGTTACATAAGGCATTTCAACTCTTGTTCAATTATTTATATTAATGTTCAATTGTTTGCATTTAGTTCATAGCTCATTGAGTTCTTTAAGTTTCATTGAAACTTAGCTCATGATCGCTGAGAAGCTCGTAGACTCATCATAAGTCTCATTCAAATTCTTTTTTGCTCTGAATGATTTGTTTGATGTGGTATATAGCACAATCCAAATTGTTCAATATGAATCATAACATAATTTGATCGTTAAATAATAAATATGATTTATGCTCATTGATGAATTTTCAAGCCTTATTAGTTCAATCTTTTTTATACTTATTCTTATTTGTATAATAGTTATTATAACCTCTTTAAGCATGTAAGTAATTGTTGGATTCTTTACAAGTTCTATGAAGATTCTATCTAATTTTTGTTCTAATTAAAAGATGAGCTTTCAAATCCACTATAAGTCTTGTTTGTGCTCATAGGCAATTATCAAGATCACCAGAAGCATTACTTGAATTTTTTTATGTTAGGAGACAAACCCTCAAGTTCATTAAAAGTTTTATTTATGATTTCCAATAAGTCATCGAGTCCCCTGTAAGATCATTCTTATTTAAAGAATTTTAGAATTTTATATGTAGGTTTATTCTTTAAATTTTCATTTTCAAACAAGCTTAATTTAAGCTCATCAACACTTTTATTTGTTCTTTTTTTAAGTCTCCCATCAATCCGAAATTTGGTAGCCTCCCAGTGTCGTCCCTGCATAGAGGGCTGCTACGGGGGCTATTCAACCCGCCCGTCAGCTCTACTGAGCATAACGGTCAGTGTCTGTGACACTACAGTCATGACCTTCTACCCATTAGCTCTACTGAGCATAACGGGGTCTTCAAGCACTTGCTCGCCAAGAAAGTGTGCAAACACAAAATTCAAAGAGTAAGAACTAAGTTTGTAATCCCTTCACATTGCCTGAAGAAGATCAAATTGAACTCTCGCCTCAATAGTTATGTGTTTGCTTTCTCATATGCCATACTGTCTTGAAGAGAAAGTGGTATCTCGAACATGGACTTGGCTATTTCTCACATGGCCAAGGATTGGAAATCCTGTTATCTTGAGTGCTTCAGCTCTCTTGATCAGATAAGGTAGATCAAATTTATAGATGTTATATCCTATTAAAATATCAGGATCTATCTCACGGATGAAGTCCCTCATAGTAAAATGTATTTTTCTTGACAAGGACATCACATCAACCCCAATAATAGATGAGGGACTTGAGTCATGACATTTCATATGAAATGTTGGTCTTCACCTTAGGCCGGAAGTTGCTTGTATGCGGGATCATGAGTAGGCTCGGGAAAAGTCCTTTCACGACCTCAATGTCAAAACTTAATATGCGAAATGGAGCCATTTTTTAGTATTCTCCTTTTGGAACATGACTAATTAATTCAAAGTATAGGCAATCATATTCCAACTGGCAATAAGAAAAACTTGTCGCCTTTTTCTTATACTTCCCTGCAGAAACTTCTATTTAGTTTCCACTAACAATGTTGTAATCAATCATGAAGCGTAGAGTGAAAAGAACATTGCTTTCATATGTAAAGGGAGGCCGAATATGCCCCTCTCCAAAATGCCACGATAAAGCAACCACAATCAGGTTGGCCAGAACCATCGGCAGGCAACTAGGCTCCTTGTTGTGGATTCTCTCATTCTCCCTCAAGTTTCAATCCTTCTTTATTTGAAAAGAGTATGTTTATCAATGATGAAAAGAAGGATGAAAAGGAAAGGGTGGGGTGTCTCCATTTGGATAGCGAGATCGAGGGCCTCATCTTGAAGGAGGCGGAGGAGGAGGAGGGAGGAGGCTTGTCGCTCAGTGTCAACTTTCGTTTGAGAGCGGGAGGGAGAAGAAAGGAAGCACTCGGTTTTTCTGTTCATCCGCTTGCCGCAGGAACAGACGAGAGATGGAGAAAAAAAGGGGTTCGGCTTCTCCACATGGACGGGCCATACGTGGCGACCTCTAATTGGCCGTCATGGGCAACTAATCATGGATGAGGGTGGCTACAAGTTTCAAGAAGTTGATTAGACACAAATAGAAAATCATTAGGTTGATTTTACCTCAAAATTTGTGTTAAGATCTTTAATTAAATTGGATATTTATTCTCAATAATTTTGATGATCTGGACACAACGACATAGTCCGTTTCATGCTCCAAGGCCATTTGGTTCGAGTCGGCATCGAATCGAGTTAATTTCAACTCTGATTTGTGCCGTAAACCCGGCTTCGGTATTCGCGTGACTCGAATTGGCCGAGACCTTATTTGATAGGTTTTGATGTTTCGACGCTAACAATAAAATCAATTTCATGAATGAAAGTCATTTAGGTGTCATCGTAGCCTCCCGCCTCTGATATCCATGTAGGCACTTTGACGGCTCGATCACTTGATCAGTTGATCGTTAGATTGTGCAATATTTATATTCCGATTAATTTCGATATTTTGAATGCGACGACAAAGTCCGTTCATCCATCAGAGGTTATTTCGATCAATATTAGTGATGTCGAGTGTATTTTAGCTTTGATTTGTGTGTCATTGCATCCGAAGCCCATCAAATTCTGCTCGTGAGCTCGACTCGATCGATGTGACATACATGAAGGTCAATAAATGCCCCCCAACAAATGTGATTCATGTATGGAGCGAGTCACATTTGTTGAAAATGACCCCTTTGACCATGAATCTTGAATTACTTCAGCTTCAACGGGCTCGCTGAAGATCATCTTCCACCATCTGCTTCCTACTTTGATGGGTTTGCTGAAGATCTTTTGATTTGTGTCTTTGTAGATTTGGATTTCCTTCGACCCTAGCTTCATGCTTGATCGAGTTTGATGGAGGAATTGGTTTGTTTGCTTTGAGATTTGAAATTCCTTCAGTCATAGCTTTAAGTTTGACGGACTTGTTGAAGGATTGACCTGATTTGTCCATATTGACTTGTCAGGAAGTTTATGTATGCCCTTAGTCTTGAACTTACTATTTTGATAGATTCGTTGAAGGGTGCATACAGATGACCCAGTCTTCTGGCTTATATTAGGTCAATATTGAGTTATCAATCTAGCAATGTGTGCTTTAACAGACTAAATAATCATGTAATTCCTTTAGTTTAACCATTGCCTTTGTATAAACTATAGAATTGCTTCCTCGGTCCTGTGCTTTCTGCTTTGGCAGACTTGATGAGAAAATTGGCTTTGATATATGCTTTGTGCTTGATCAGACTGTTTGAAAATTGATTGTGATATCACCTTACAGGTAATACGGAGACTGATTTGAGGTAGCTCTAGGTTGAGAGTTGTTACCTCATATTATCCTAGTCCATCGATCGAATAGAAAGACCTCCTGGATTCTGGTTGCTTGTAATCATTAAGCTGGATTTGGTTTGGGATTGAACAGTTATCATCATTGTATTGACGAGCATGGGGCTCTTTCACTGCAATCTTTTCTTATGGCTTGTTGAGTGAGGAGAGTGTCAACGACTCGACCAATTATGGGGCTTGTTGAGTCCGACCTTTAGAACCTACTCGAGTCTTCGACTTAAGCTGTGATGGGTTGGTGGTTTGATTATCAGACTAACGAACGAGGGCTCTTTCACTGCAGCCTTTTCTTGTGGCTTGTTGAGTGAGGAGAGCGTCAACAACTCGACCATTTATGGGCTTATTGAGTTCGACCTTTAGAACCCATATGTGTCATAGACTTGAAAATGTAGATGTTGATGTTTTTCCAACTTAGTTGATTGAAGCTTCTAAAATTGGGAGTTTTTCTAACTTGATCTTTGAAACTTGATGAATATTGGAGATAAACTTTTGATATTGAGTCTTTTCATGCATAGAAATGAATTTTTTTTCTTGTAAGAGCCTGCAACTTCAACAATAATAGTTATAAATATAGTCAGGGATCTCAGCATAAAGCTCGATGTCAACCTGAATATATATACAAAGTCCTCCTATTTCATAAGAGATGGTTGAACAATCTTAATCATAAAAAAATGTCCCTTGTCTAATAGGGGGTTACAGCTTAGTTCAAAAATATATTACGATATTTGATTTCCTTTACTACAAAATATACATGATATGTTTTTCAATCATAATATGTATCTATCTAATGATCTCAGCCTATGGCACGATAGCAACTCAGATAAATATATAAAAATGCCCCTTATCTTATAGGGGAGCTTTCTTAGTAAATATTGAGAGAATTTGGAATATCTTTAGTCCTATGCTTTGTGCTTTCAAACTTATTGAAGACTTCCACTTGAGAGTTTGAAATTTATATTTTTCTCCTATCCTGGTTTTGTGCCTTAGTGGACTTGATGAAGTTGATGATTTTTTGGTGACATAAGAACATATTCAATCTTATGCTTTGTGCTTTGATGAACTTATTGAAGATTAAATCTTGAAATTTAAAATTTATATTTTCCTCCTGTCCTGGCTTCGTGCCTTAGTGGACTTGATGGAGTTGATGACTTGTTGGTGAGATAAGAACATCTTTGGTCCTATGCTTGGTACATTGATGGACTTGCTGAAGACTTCATCTCGGAGATTTGTATTTTGTATTTCCTTCTATCCTAGCTTCGTGCCTTGGCATATTTGATGGAGGAAAGTCCTGAATTATCTCGAAGACTTGTCAGGTGATATAAAATTACATTATGCCCCAGCTTTTTACTTTCGTGGGTTTATAGAAGGATGTCTGTCGATGACTTAGCCCTCAGAGCTTGTGTTGGGTAAATGGCAAAGAGTCATCATTCCTATGCTTTACACGTAATGGACATATTGATGACATGACTCCCTTAGTTTAGCCTTCAGCTTTGTATGAACAATGAGATGACTTCTTCAGTCCCTTGCTTTTTTGCTTGTTTGGACTTGTTGAAGAAGAGTTTTCTTCAATTTTGCCTTCTGCTTTAACAGACTTGTTAAAGAGTTGACATTTCTCATTTGATACTGATACCAAACTAAGCTTAGTGCCTTCTTGAGTGAGGATCTTTTTGTTGGATTTTGAAAATGACCTAACGACCATTAGGGATGGTCTCCTAGTCTGGGCCACTTGAACTCACCAGGTTGAAGGGATTTGAGAATTTAGGTGCTCTTATCATTGAGCTAACGAAGTAGGAGGATCTCTTACAGCGGCCTTCATGGAATGTTGAGTAAGCAGACTTGTCAATGACTCGGTCATATTTGGGTGTGTTGAGTCCCACCTTATGCACCCACTTGAGTCTTGGACTTAAGCAATTGATAGAGGATTTTATCATCGAGCCAACGAGATAGGGGATCTCTTACTACGGCCTTTGTGGTGTGTTGAGTAAACAGACCTATCAGCGACTCGGTCATATTTGAGCTTGTTGAGTCTGACCTTATGCACCAACTCAAGCCCTAGATTTGATGTATGAAGTGATGATGTGTCTCCAATTTGATTTATTGCAGTTTGCAGACTTGAAAATTTCTTATTTTGGTCAGTAAGACTTTTAGACTTAAGAACTTTAAATGAGCAAGTTTGGTATACTCTATGCACCATTAGGGATGGTCTCTCAGTATGGGCCACTTGAACTCACCAATTGACCTTATGCACTAACTCCTAGTCTGGAATACTTTCATGGTTCATAACATGAAGAAGAGGGAGCTAGAAACACTTTTTGAAGGAGAGACAATGGAGAACATTATTAATAAGTCTCAGGTAATAATACTTCTACATTTCAACCAACTAGTGTTCATAGCAAGCCTACTGATCAAATGAATCAACAACTTGATTTTTTTATAAGGGATTATTCGCATTTTAGATATAATTAGTATTATGATCACAAATAGAATAAGGTTTTATTTCCTCCTCATTATGAATGCTAGTAGAAAGGAGGGATGGTTTCTCAAGTATTACTTCCTTCCAATCTATGGCTTGATATGTATCTACATAAACCTTAGTAATAATGCACATATCATTATTAATTTTAGGATTAATAATCAAAACTTTCATATTTTTTTGTATCCATTATATTGACAAATTGATTATTAGGCTTTTGGGTTTCAAATATGGATGGAAAATGAAACACTCCTTGGCTTAGGGTCCATGGATCTTATAATGATTACAAACGACTGAGAATTTTTCAAATTCTATTTTTTGGAAATAGCCATTCTTCTCCAATCACTCCAAATTTATTAAGGATACTTTTTGGCTCCAATTTCACTAAAACTCTAGCCACAAAAGGACATGTATCAGAGGCAGTTGCTTGCTTTATTTGATGGGATCAACCAAATATTGAATCTATGGCATGGATAAGTTGGTGGTTAATCAAGTGAAAAAGCATATTAGAAAGAGAAATCCAAATAGGGATGATTATATTTTCTTCTTTTATGTCAAAATAGGGAGATCATTTAAGTAAATAGACTTGACAATTACTTATATAACAAAAATTATGGGCAAAAATACAACTATAATCAATGTCATTAGAAAGTTGAATTGCAACATATCTAGCATTAAGTGAGAAAAAAAACATAAGCTTGAATAATCTCTATCGAAGGACAACTAAAGGAAAATTTTCCAATAAAAGTAAACTACACAGGGATTACAAGAGCTTCAATATCATCATTTATTAAGATGACAGTAGGCTTATCATGAAAAATTGAGATTTTAGGGTTTAGGTTTGTACATGCGAAGATCAATTTATTCACAATCAAATATTTAAATGAGTGAGAGGCAACAATACTCGTTATATCTTGTTTCCTGAAAGTGTCATTAACATGATTATATAGATTTGAGAATGGAACACACAGATTCAGGTGAGATTCATCAGTAAGGTGAGACGAAGACGATGCCATAAGGAAGAAATGGGTTGTCGTCGGCCTTAGGCTCTCATTCTCTAAAATTATTATGGTCTTTTTCATGATTTATTTTTATTTTACTTATTAATCATTTTTAATCTTTCTACATAATAGCATTTATATTACAGATGATGCTTTGAAGTAACTATTACCATTTGCTAATTCTCATTTTTTAAATTTATTGTTGTAATATTTTATTCACAAATAACATTTGTATCATAGGCAGTGTAACAAATCTTTTCAACTAGTCACCAGTATGTTTTCAATTCAAGTCTTTATCAAAGACCTCCACAAGCTATCCTCCTTTCATGATGTTGAAATAATTCCTTCCTCTCAAAATCTATTCCTTCTCTATTAATTGACATAGCAAATTATAGGTGCAATTGGTAACTAAATGCCAACTACATGAATAATTGATTGTAGTTGGGTGAATTCAATTTTGATAGAGGCTATAGCATGATATTCAGCTTCAGTGGATGAGCGACTAATCATTCGTTATTTCTTGAAGCTCATAAGATAAGTATTATGGTAAAGGAAAAAAAAAACTAGATGAGTAGTGATTTAGGTGTGAAAAATAAATGTTGCCTACGTAGTTGGTGTCAGAGATACCATGTAAAAATAATGGAAGTGGTGACGATGAATTATCTGATGATTGATGGTTGTAGTGGTAGGTTGGCACTCTAGTGTGTAGTCGTAGGCCTATGCATATTTTGGAGAGAGTTTATCGATAATAAAGGCAATAATTGAACTAATTGAAAAAGCGTTAAAGAAGCCCACTCACAATAGAGTGATATTTGATTGCATCTATAGATCCCATGCTCTCAAGAATGGATGACATGTGGTTTGAAGACATAAAGGTGGTGACCTTATTTGCAGTGATTATATGAGCCTTGTCGAGAAGTTCATGAAAATGTTTGTTTTGTAAAAGAAAGAATTTTTTTGAGAGGAAGGGATTATTTCAACTTCATGAAAGGAGGATAGCTTGTGAATGTCTTTGATAAGGACTGGGATTACATACTAATAACTTGTTGAAGAAGATTATTACAACACCTATGATAATGATGAGATAGCTATATATATATATATATATATATATATATATATATATATATATATATATATATATATATATATATATGTATGTATATAAACAAATTAATTAGATTATTTTTCAATATTAATCAATATAATAATAATTTTCAATTATTTCATTTACTACTTAATTAAGTTAACTATGATAATTTTTAATAATAATAATATTATTATTATGCAAACTTAGTGATTTCAAGTCGTTGGAGAAATTTGTATAGAAATGGAT